>CM030370.1:163462680-163952680 GCA_003604175.2 Clonorchis sinensis
AATAACAGATTAGCCCTCTTACCGATGCTACTTGAGTGCGCTCCATACTAGCTTGGTAGAGTGCCACTTATACCCGCTTGTATCGCATTATAACGTGCTGACGGGGCAAGATGATCCCCGTTTCCTAGATCAGTCAACACAAATTTACTACTAGTGTGGCCCCTCTAACAAGCCGATTCTAGATCCCTAGTTATTCTAAAGCTGTGTTCCTTTGTGGTATTGAACTCTACAGTGTTCAATGCCTTCTCATGCCTACCAGGCTCCACAGAGCTTATCCCGGCTCCCCTTTATAGGTCCCAACCTTCGGCAGCGGCTTCTCCAAACGCTCTTCAAGTCCTCGGCGTCAGTTTGAGGAAACTTCAGTGGAAATCTTCCTAATTATCTTACGCTGACCGCAAGATATGTTGAGTTTTGTTAACGCATTCCAGAAGCTCTCAATCAGGAGCAGTGAAGCCACGAAAAATCCGGCGAGCGATTATGGTTCAGGTAATGAAGTCGCACATGTAGTCAGTTACACTTAGCCTTGCCATATAATTCGGCTTTTCGTTATTCAATCACGCCTAACTCATAAAATACAGGAGCAGGTTGCAGGTTAGTTTTTTAGGTGAATACAAATTGTAGAGATTTTAGCTTGCTTGAAGTTTTTTGGCGGTACAGGCGGCCTTCAGTTGTCCGGTCAATTTGGGTTGCCTAGACAAATCCATTATGGGCTATACGACGGGATGTATGATGCATTCAGGGGTTTGAAGTCTTCAGGAATGGGCACACTTCGACCAGGGTGATGCAGTCCTTGGTACTTCGTATAACAACGAAGCTGCGTCAGCAACGGCCTGCGCCTCGAGTTTCATAATACGTGAAGGCAACCGCCGTTAGTTTGATAGGGAAATCATATTCGAATATTTAGGTCCGCAAACAAATTCTATTTCACACCCTTCCACTGTTACTGGGCATTCGCGAGCATTTGCGAGTTGTTTCACTACTATTGGTGTAACGGGCAAACGGTAACTTCGCGTGACGCGTAATACCAGAATCTCCGGGAAAGCAAAACAAAGTCGGAGCTGGGTTTCTATGTGGTACTATTAATAAATTCACAAATTATACAAACCTCAACAGTAGATACTCGTCCAAAACAAATGGTCCACTTGGACTACAAAAGTACGAACCAAACGAGCAAACAGACTCCCACGTGAGACAGTCACACGTGCATAAAGTCGGCCAAAAATGGCTGGATGACCTAAAGACCAAATGAGCGAAGTGGTAGAGACGAGCAAACGCCAGTTCATACAAACGCGCTGAACACAAAAGTGGAACGGGGGTTGCAAATAGGGACAGAATAAACGTGAGGAATTTCAAATGTCAACGTAATGGACGATACAATTGGCACTACGGTGTAAACCGCATAGTTACGAATAAACAAGTGGCTATTGTAGTCATTGACTGTGATATCCCACCGTTACTTCCTTATGGAATCTGGTTGATAACGAATAGCATTTGAACGTTCAGGTATTTTGGCCCTCCGCAGGTGCTAAAGCTCAATGCCCAAAAACAGTTACACCTACATCAGCCCAGTGGCTCCTTGGTAGCATCACAAAAAGCTAGCATGAAACCGCAAATGGTTGGCCAGAAATGCAAACAAATCTTTTCGACAGCGTGGAAACCACCATTCGTAGGGATTTCAGGCCCAAAGAGTGGCTGATATGCGAACGGAAATTGCATACCCCGCCTAACACTATAAAAGTTGGGCTGGAAACTTGAAGCTAGTGATTTGTACGTTCATTGTATTTAGTCCTGAATGCTGATATAAGCATTGCTCGTGATAATAGAAGACCGAAGTTATCATCTATTAAGGCTGCCCCGCAAGACGATGAGTTCTGCTCCTCGTTCGTGATTCTCAGGCCTGATATATTTCGGCAATTCATTTACCTTGAGAATGACTCCTATATTAGCTTGTGTGGTCGCAATACTTATACTCAATCATGTCGGTTGGTCAGACGATTGCATTATGAAAATTTCGTGACTACATAAACTATGTAGCGGGACAGTCCGGTTAAACCGATAGTGGTCGTCAGAGCACAGCCTTCTGTGCAGCTGGCGAAATTACCTCAACCAACCTCACTTGACCGGCCCATCGACCTTTTGGTAAATTGAATTCGTCAAAAATTTGAGGTTCCTGCTACCACTTATCCACAGTTCTCACTCCTTCACTTCACCATTTGTGACCATAACCATACGCCCAACAGTCCGAGGCCGCAAAGCCTTAGCGGTGGCTTCGTGCTGTATTTCAAATCGATCGGCTAGATCACAACAATCCTGCTGCCCCACCAGATCCGTTGTTCTGGTTCCGCATTTTCTGAAATTTGAAGCTTTCTCCTTACGTACCAAGCAGGGTGCCTCCAGTTTTGCCCTCCATCGTTGTGTTTTGCCCGCCACCTTCAAATGTAAACGATTTGATTTTGTCTCAAGTTGATATGTTTCAAAAGAAAGAAAACGTTTCCTTACCTGTGTTGCCCTGCCCATGCCGATTTGGGCGTGACCGAGTCTATACCGAATAATGGCCCTTTTCCGCGCAGTCTTCAGTATCTGCAACTCCCAGAAGTCCTGTTTTTTTCTGACTGATACAGCATGATCATGCCTGACAGTATGCCACCCACCAGTTGGGAACAAATATCAGTGGGGGCCTGCAGGAGGACTGACAAACACGGCGAGCGGCTAAACCGCCAAATGATAGCAGGGTTGCCGTGGCATTACAGGAGTGGTCATACTAAGTTTGTTTCCCAACTTTTAGGGAATGTTTTAATTGAGGCACGACTGTTACGATAACAACCCAGCGGGGAGGTAGGCAGGACCAACGATACAGGCTTATCACGTTGAAAGTCACCGTACTTGTGGAAACCAGAAAACTAGAACGATGGGACATGAGGTATGATTATTCCAATGACGAAACCGGTTGACTTGAACTAAAGCTGAAAAACCGTTGCTGGCCATGAGAGATCTTTATCAGCTGGGTAAATAGCCAGGGTCACAAGAAGCAAAAATGAAAATGGTGATGGAACAATCCGAATTTGCGACCAATGGCAAGTTTCGTCTCGAAAATATGGTTTGTATTTAAACCAGGCAGACTCACTGGTGCCTCTGTTGGAGGGAAGGCAGGTGTAAAGGATATTTTTGATAGGGAAATAGTGCTAATGCGTAAGATCAAACGAAAACCGTTAATAAAATCGTTGAACATGTAGAAAGGGGCAAACTGAAATTGCAGCGGAAAACGGGGATGGTTAGACCCAAACAAAAGGTTCAGCGATTAGCAGCCGGCACCGGGTAAACAATTTGTTGGTAATTGCAGTTACAGGCCGCATTTGTTGAGAGCTGACGGTCGAGGGTAGGAAGAAAATAGTTGAGGAACCGCGTTCAGACTTTGTATGGCACTGTCGTGCCAATAATGCACCGACAAGCTTAAATAACGGACCTTAAGGTGGCGGCGATCGGACATGGAATGCGCATTCCTGTTGCAGGGATCTGGGTTAAACAAGGGGAGTGACACAGGCAGAGTCAGACCGACTATAGCCACGGGTAACTTTGATTCGGTTAGAGGACCATGTGGGTGTAAACTTGGGGCCAGCCAGAAGGGATGAATGAAGATCATACTGGGAGTTCAAAGCAGCTACTGTCGAAGCTTGGGAACGGGCGGAATGAGGAGGGAATGGGCTGAGATCAGTAGCGTCCGGCAAATGCCGGATGGTACCAAATAAAACGATGTCCGGCAGAAAAATGATATAAAAGAGGAAGAAAGCAAGCCAAATAAACTTACGAAAGGGCGGATTTTCGTTGGCTGACCTAGCAACAAAGAACTAGCTCAGGTTGCTGACATATTATGAGAACAAAACAGACAAGTATTAGTTTGTTTCTGCTCGGCGTGTATGCAGTACATTCAGATAGTGATGCGAGGGAATATCATTGGTGGCAATCGTTGTGTTTTATGTTTGCAGTGAGCTTCAGTCGATAGGAAGGTGTAAGGCCAGTAGCCACGAAATTTTGGCAAGGTGCGCACTTAGCCGCCGAAGTAACTAGCTGGGAGGCTAGGCGTTGTACAACCTGGTACGCGCGATGACAGGATAGCTAGTGAGTGATCTGTAGTAGTTGTTAGCTCAGTTAAAAAATCCGAACAGAGAGTCTCCCTTGTGCATTGTGTGTTTGGGGGGTAATGTGGAGAGGAATTGCAGACAGCGATGGGTTGAGTGAAAGCTTCCGAGGTAATGGATAGGGACTCTGGTTTAACTTCAAGCCGCCACGTGAACTTAACGAAAAGGTAAGACTGTGGTTCGCCGGTCATTGAGCTCCAAGCAACGAATGGCACACGGCACGAACAGCCAACAGGAGCTAGCCCTGAATGCTAGCATTCATGGACAAATAAGGTCTGTATACTTCATAGGTATTTGATTCCTTGAGGGAACAAGAGGGACGAACGTGTGTGTTACTTCTGGCTGATGAATTGGCCTAAAGTTAATAATAATAATATTAATATTAATAATGATAATAACGTTTATTCCCAAATTGTGGGTGACATACCGCCTGGCATGATCATACGTTTACAGTCAGAATGAAGCATGACTGGGGGGTTTGCGCGTAGTGCGGATTACGCGAAAAGAGGACAATGTCATAAACAGTGGGAAATATCCGATGAAATAATAATAATAGGTTGCTTTCCCAACTTGTAGGGAATAATGGGCATGAGATCAGTTCAGAGACCAGTTCAGAGACATGAACTTGGCATGAACTAAAACTGAAAACCATTGCTGGCCATGAGTGATCTTGGGCGGTAGGGCAAATGGCCGGAGTCACAACGAGTAAAAGTGGAGATGGAGGTAGAATAATTGGAACTGGGAGCACATGGCGAGTTTTGGTCTCAAAAATGTGGTGTAATCTGACGCTAAGCCAACTCACTGGTTGCACTGTTGTAGGGAAGTCAGGTGCAGCAGATAGGTTGGATGGGGACGTAGTGTTAATACATAGAGCGAACCGAACATCGATACGGATTTAAACTTGTGGAAGAGGCAAGCCGAAAAATTTGCTCGTAGTTGAAGCAACCACAACTAAGACGAAGGTGGCAAAACCTTACAAGTCGATGCTAGACATGAGGCTCACGCAGTAACTTCAATCAAATCCATGCATTTCTAAATTAGACGAAAGGACAACTGTTTTCCGCTCGTATTTCGTGACATTGTCAGATAAACGACAACCTGAATAAGTTCAAACCAGCAGCTACAGACACACAACAAAAGTGCTCTTTTATGGATTTCCTGAATTAAAGGCCAGGCTCAGAACCACCGGCGACGATCAATGTACCCCTGCTACTAAAGGGATGGCGAGTGTACAAACACACCATGGTGCAACGTAACAGGACTACCCTCTCTGCAGAGCGTAACTGTCCACCACACGAGGTTATTCTCCCTCGAGCATGCTACCAGATCTATAGGGTGATAAGCCATCAAGCAGTCATAATTGCGGCTTGTGCAATAACAGAGAACGCTAGCCATTGTCCCGGTCGACAAAACGCCAGACCAGTAAAACAGCTTAGTCAGCTGGAGAGGGTAAACCACAAACTGCCATTAGAAGAGGCGAGTCGCGGAAGCGAATGTAACTACAGCGATCATTTAGATCATGAAATAAGAATGGAGTTTTTCAGAACCTGTGCACTATAGCTAAATGACGAAAAAGCATTGGTACGAACAGTCAACCAGAGGCGCATCACAGTCTTCTACGTGTGCGAATGAATAAGCTGTGGAACCAGGCGAGAATTTCAATCAGTTCGCATCTTTTAACCCACTACTTGAGATGCGTGCAATGCGCGGGATCGGAGGATGCGGAATGGTTCTGACCAGTGAGAAAATAAGGTTTCGGTTCAACTGTTTAGCCTTCTGCAAAGCAAAGCACCAGACAGTAAAAATAGCTAACGGGTTTACTTAAGGATGGGACCCGGCTTGAAGGAACAAGAAATAAGTCGTCTGGGGGCAGAAGCTTTTGGTCGAAGGTAAGGAAATATAACATGGTCAGCAGTGTGGTGAATGAAAACAGTTAAGCTGGCAGACGCTACACAATAGGCAACAGATCTGGACTTTAGAGAGCAGCTGCAGGTGCAGTCCCACGAAGTGAAGCTTCTGCACAAGACATAGGTAAGAGGGTACTAAACGGCCAAGAACACTTGGAAGGGAGACTGTTTCATGTGTTGGTTGACGCAAAATAGTTCTAGCTTATAAGCGTACAGGCTAGGATCAGGTAACAGGACAGTCATGATAAGAGCGAATCTTAAAAGAACTTAGAGCCTCTGTCAGAAAAAGGTCTAGTGTGAGCTTGGTCGCGAAAACACGCTCGGATCATTCAATAAGAAGATAAGAATCGAGGGTCTTTCAAAGCCTTGATGAAAGAATATGGTATGCATATGGGAGGGAAGCTTGTTCCATGGGTTAGAACACAGGCAAAGGAAAAGCTTTGTCCAAAGACAGTTCGGCAAGCAAACAATGGGAGCAAAAAACCTTAGGGCAGGAAGGAAACTGGGAGAGGCAGTCGGCTATGAAAGACCGTCGGTAGATGAGGTGATGCAAAAAGCCCAGGTTTAACTTAACGCGCCCTAGCCATAAAGGATTCTGCCCGAATAACAAGCAAAGAAGAGGATATTGTATTGCGGATGTCACCTGAAACAAGAACATGGTAAATAAGCGTTGTACATTTCCCAAGTCGGTCCGGCGTGCCTGTGTATACAGTGAGGCGAATTTGGGCCTAGATTCCAGAATGGGTCTAAAAACCGCTTAAAGATGGCGATTAAACATGCTCTACTTTGGACAGGCCGGCAGGTAAAAGCGCAGAGCTTGCAAACTTTGACAACTCTGTACCACGTGCAGGAATACCAAAGACCTGGGTCCCTTACTTCAGGAAGAGTAAAAATCGAGAGTCGATTAAGTATCGGCGTCCCAGAAGGAAGCTGGAGTCGATACGCGAAAACTTGCCATTTTTGAACGGGGAAAGAAAGACTGGAGTTAGAGTGTCAGAGGGATAAAGAATCCGGATCAGACTGAACGTTAGCAAGGGTAGGAGCAGGATCACCGGTCCTGATAGTGTAGGCTGCTTTCATATCGTCAGTGAATAGAAAAGGGGGACAATGGGTGATCGACTCAGTGACATCATTGGTGTATAACAAGAATAGTACTGGAGCAGGCACGCTACCCTGGAAAACTCGGCTCGTGATGGGAAGTGGTGATGAGGAAAGCTCCACAATTTTAGCTATCTGGGCCCTTCCAGTGAGGCAACAAACGGACCAACGCAGTGGAGGGCCACCAACCCTGTAAATCATAATCTACTGAGTACACCAAGGTGGACTTGGTCAAACGCCTTGCGTATATCGAGGTAGATAACAACAATAGATTTATTTTCCAACATGTCAATTGAGGCATAATAGGATCGTTACAACCTGGCAGCGGCACAACAGGAGGAAGGTACAACCAACGAGGCATCGTAACCAGACCAAATTCGGTTAGAGAAATTAGCCTAAAATGTGTTACCTGACCGTCCACCGTAAACCCATCCTGTAGAGTGTTAAGGGTTTTGGTGGTGAACAGGCATTCCATGACATGGACCTTGATAATTTGGGTACGGGGATGAAAACGAGTTTTGTGCCCGCAACGATAGCTCTCTGAAGCAGTAAGTGAGCCTGACTTGTAGCGTTGAACAATGGTGGGGGCGTCAGCCGACGTTGAACTGTGTCAGTGATGAGGGAGATATTGAAGAGATAAAGGACGGACTGGAGATGTCCGGGCCGCCAGCTTTTAGGATGACTGAGGGGATATCATCAGTGCCTGAGAACTTGGGGTCTTTAGGGCGGACGGGTAGGAATTTCAAGTCATGTAAAGTACCTGAGAGTGTTCAGAGGCTGGGGTTTGGTTCACCAACAGATGTGGTCATCACAGAACCAGGTGGAGAGCAGTGAGCAAAACAGTGTATGTGGAAGGAACATGGCAGCTAGCGAAGTTGGAGTTTAAGGCTTCTACGATATCGGCGGGGCCAGAAAGAGTCTTTCCATTGGCGGCCACAATACTTGTAAACGCAGAGGAATTAGAGAGGCAGAGCCCTGGGAAGCGACGACCCAGTATCTTAGATTGAAGAAAACGGGCTACGGCGGTGGACTGCTCGCGCTTTTCAAGTGCTAGCTTGGTAGTGGTAATCGTAGTCGTGAGTTTGTTAACTATAATAAGGAAGAAGAAAGTCATGGGTATCACGGAAAAGTTTACGATTCTTTCCAAGTTTATCACCTAGAGCGGATAGGCGTCTGGCTGAACAACAATCAGAAACAACACAGGAAGCAGCACGTGCAGCAACAACTAGACCCAAAGACGATAGTACATGGTGGGAACGATCGAAATGGCACATTATGTGTCCCGGAATGGAGATAATGGCATCCGGCGTGCTAGGTGACAGTCATGTTTCGATGATGTGTGTGAACTTTGGACGAACTATAATGGAGATATCTTTGGTGTAATGTAATAAAAGGGAGCGGGTGTTGATTAGAAGGACGGAAATATTACTAGCTGAAACAGAGGAGGCAGGTAGGGTGACTAGTAAAAAATTGGTAAGCCCAGGGAGCTCAATGTGGAATAGAATGAGAACAAGGGAATCAGGAGATCTGGAATGGTTGAGCGAGGTAGAACAAGTTAAGGATGTGTGACAATAAGGTGCTGGGACGTACTGTGATGTATATTGAGACAACGTTGGAGTGGCGTTGCAGACGGCAGGGGTCCGTGGACAACTACTTGCAGCTTAAGTCGAGTAATCCTGTATAACGGCCGTATCGGCGGCATCAGAGGATGGTACCATATGTGGCAGCTGGGCAGAAATAGCAGGATTGAGGTCACGCAAGATGGATGGGCTGCTGGCACTGCCTGTGTCATAGGATTTTCGAAAATGTGACTTCTACGGGGAGTTAGTCTAATCCATTTGCACTTGTAGGTGATATGTCGCTCACAGCGTTTTGTTTGAGTGACCGAACTTTCAAGGTCACAGGCCATCACGGATTCACATTCGGTTACCGGTTTACGAGAGATAAAGCACGAAATTGCACTTTACCGTATTTTGGCGTTCTCTAGGAATGAACATAAAATCTACAGAATATTCTATGCAAATTCCACCCAGGAAAACTGGTCATTGACGTTTGTTTGCTCTATATTCCCCAGCTTTAACAAACGAGTTAATTTTTTTCAGCGAACCTCTTCACAACACTCCTTCTTATGAAACTCAGCTCCCATTAAGTAAAACATTGTCAGAAAACAGCATGAATTGTGCAGTGGAGATGTGAGGGCCATCTCTGTGTATACTTGCCTTTCCTAGCGACGCCTAGCCAGCCTATGGACAATACAGCGTCAGGAGGTAACTGTAGGTAAATTACTAACACAATAGCATCATTTCTGTTAGTAATATGACTCACCATAAGTGGAATGAGTCATACAGCGGTCATCACTATAAGGGTAGCCGTTGTCACTCAGCTCGACTACTTATCGTAACTCTTAGCCCCGTGTCTATGTGCGACGCTGATTATGAGGCCTCACCTATACACAATAACCTAATCCAATGGCTAATGACGACCCGTGGTACTCATAACTCTTGTCAATATTGTCCACCTTTGCTACTTATCGTAACTGCCAGGCCCGTGTCTATGTGTGACGCTGATGATAATAATACTAATACTAATAATTTTTATTCCCAATTAGTGGGTGGCATACCGTGAGGCATGATCACACGATTACAGTCAGAATTAAGCACGAGTGGATGGGATTGGTGGGGACTGGGGATTGCACGAAAAGAGGGCAGTCATAAACAGTGGCAATAAACTTGGTCACGCCGATACCGGCATGGAAATGAAACAAAATTACCAAGAGTTTAGAATAATAATACTAGGGTTATTTCCCGACCTGTGGGGAGCATGCCGGTTGAGGCATGATCGGGTCGTTACGACCTGAAAGCGGCAGGCAAATACACAGTGGAGGGAATTGCCAACCAAAGAGGCATGCTTATTATGTGAAGTGTCAACGCAGTTATGGGAACCGAAAAGAACGAGGACAGTGGGCATGTGGTACGAGTAGTTCAAAGGTGACGCCAGCAGGCATGAACTAAAACTGAAAACCGTTGGCCACGAGTGACCTTGGGCGGTCGAGTAAATGGATAGGGTCACAAAAGCGAAAATCGAGATGGAGATTGAAGAATTTGATATGGAGACAAATGACAAGTCATGTCTCAGGAGTATGGTTTAAATTGAAATCGAGCAGACTCACTGGTTTCACTGTTGTAGGGAAGTCACGTGTAAAGGATAGTTTTGATGGGGAGATAGCGCCAATGCGTAGGGCCAAACGAACACCGTAAAGGGAGTTGAACTTGCGGAAGAGGAAACCCGAAATGACGGTAGGAGACTAAGTTCGTCAACTCCGAACTATAGGTTCAGCGGTTTCGAACCAGGCGGTTGGGGCCAAGTGAAAATTTGTTTTTGTGGTTGCGATTACAGGCTCAAGTGGGCGCGAGGCTGCGGTCGAGATTCTGAAGAAAATAGTAGCGGGAGTGCCATCATACTGGGTATGGCGGTGCAATGCCGTCATTGCGCTGAGATACTTCGGTTTCTGGACAGCCTCGCCTATACACGGCAACCTAATTCAATGGCCAGTGACGGTCTTTCACACTCATAACTGTTCGTGTTTTCAATCATCTTGAATGCTTATTGTAACTGCTAGACCCTCGTTTATGTGCGAGGCTGCCTATGAGGCCTCACCTATGCACGTTACCTAATCCAACGAACAACAACTGTCTCTCATACTCATAACTGCATGCGATGTCGCTTATCTTTGCTACCTATAGTGAACACTTGACCAGTATCTGTGCGGGCCGGTGAAAATAAAGCTTCAGTTATGCGTGACGGCCTAATCTGACGGCTTGTCATAAAAAAGTTCAGCTGTAGCACCCTATTGGAGCCCAGTTGTCATGCAACCAGAAGGAAGCACGAGGGCTAGGATACTGACAGGTTGCCCAAGCCCAGACAAGGGACGTCGAGAGGCGGAGGTCGAGTTCGAACCACGGACCTTCCGTTCAGTAAATTAGCGCCCTAAATACTGACCCATCTTGCCCGCTATACTCATAACTGTACTCAGTGTAACCTAACTTGGCTACTTCTCGTACATGCTAGGTCCATGTTCATGTGCGACGTTGATTATGAAGCACTGATTATGCGCGGTCACCTAATCCGTCATACCCATATCTGTACGCGTTGTCGCTTATCTCTGCTACCTAAAATAAACACCAGGCCAGTATGTATGCAGGCGGACAAAAACGAGGTCTCGACTATGCGTGGTATCCTAATCTAACGCACAACCTAGGTCCGCCATACTTATCACTGTAGTCGATATCGCCTTCTTTGGCCACTTATTGTAATTGCTGGGCCTGTGTCTATGTGCAACGCCTAATATGAGACCTCAGCTGAGCTCGGCGACCTAACCCGATGTCCGACGATGGCACGTCACGCTCATAACCGCACTCGATGTCGCCCGCCGTGGCGACTCATAGTAACCGAAGGGCCCGTGCGCATGCTCGTAACTGACTAATGCCCTAACTATACATAACAGACTAATCCAGCGACCAACGGCGGTATTCATATCCATGCATGTCATCCGTCTGCCAAACCCATGCCCAAAATATACACAACCGCCTTTAACAAATCATGCTTCTATTAATTGGTTTCATTGGTACAAATGTAATGTGTGGTCAGTCCAGTTCTCAGTTTCAGGAAGCCGCTTTCACTCAGCGGGGTTTCCGATAGGAAAATGTATAATCAGTTGTCTCGTACACATCTTCCGCATTATCATTTAAAACACAATTAAACAAAGTCGTAGTGGCTAACTCACCAAATGCTCAATAAATCCTTTGTCCGCAATTCCAAGTCGGTGTCCACACTGAAGCTGGAATCTTACCGTTGTAAAGGTAAACTCGGTACTCGCCCAATTAATCCCATTGGCGATAATGAGGAGCCTTGTGTACATCGACTATTCAATAGCGGGTTTCGGCAACCATATGCATTATTGGGCCCACGTGCGTCATCAAACGTTCGCTAATGGATGCGGCGGTAACAAAGACCTGGTGAGTGGGAGTCTACTTGATGTCAAGTCTGCTCATTTAGAGCAATGAACCCCAACTTCACTCCATTTCTGCCTCCCGTTACCAATGCCACTTAGCTTAATAGAGTCGACCCAGTCATCCTGTACTAAGCCGCAGTAAGTCTCGTCAGCTGGGGCTACTTTCGATCAGCTAACGCGCTTGCGTTTGTAATTTTCAGCATCCAATTTTATATAGATAAGCTTCCACCTCTCGGGCACGTACGTTGGAGGCTGCTCACTAGTTCAGGTTATTATGAGGCTCTATTCCATGTCTGTCAGGTGAGTTTGGCCTCATCCAAATAATCGTTCATGCTGAAGTATTGCAATCCATCTTCACTACCAAAGTCATATCACCGAGCTACGGTTGAGACCATAGTTGTAAAACACCTAAAGACATCTTAGTTTCGCTTCTCCGACAGGCCAAGTCTCACCGCCATACAACAAAGCAGCTTGTGCTGCAGCATGATGCACACGTTTCTTGATATTAAGGGATAATAACAATAATAATAATAATGTTCATTCCCAACTGGTGGGAGCATGCCGTCAGGCATGATCATAAGGTTACAGTCAGAATAAAGGCATGACTCCTGGGACTGTGAGTACATGGAGCTTTGAGTGGGAAAAGAGGACAGCGCCATAAGCGGTGAGCTGTATCCAAGGTTAACCTGGTTTCCACTAAACCGGCACATATAGGCTCTTTTTCGAAGAGAACACTGAGCAATGTCAGATCGTTAGGATTTGAAGGTGGCGAGCAAAAACAAAACGAGGGAGGGCAAAAAAGAACTGAACTGAAGCCAAAACAACCGCTGAGGCCTCGCAGCCTTGGACTGCTATGCTCGTGGCCAGGGTCACAAAAGCGTAAGTGGGGACGATGAAATGGAGGGACTAGCAAAGGTAAATGGTAAAAAGGCAGAGGTAAATGGTAACGGGGGATCTCCAAAACATGGTATACAGCGAAACTGTGGTGACTCACTGGTGTCGCTGTCGTGGAGGCATAATAGTTCCTTTGATTTCCTGAATTTAAAGGCCAGGCTCGGAACCACCGGCGATGGGCGATGCACCCGTGCTACTGGAGGGGTGGCGGGTATACGAACGCACCATGGTGCAACGTAACAGGGCGACCCTCCCTGCAGGTGTACCCGTCCACCACACGAGGTTTTCATCCCTCGTGCACGCTACCAGATCTGCAAGGTGGAAAACCATCCAAGCAGTCATAAATGCGGTTTGTGCATTAAAAAATACTCCAGCTACCAATTTTTTTCTGGTCGGGGAAAGCAAGGCCAGTAAAGACAGCCCAGTCAATTCGAGCAGACAAACGGCATACAGACGCTGGTAGAGGCAAGTCGTGGAGGAGAAGTGAACTGACAGCTGCCAATGAGGCAGTAGTGAATAGTGATATTCACAGCGATTGCACCATGGCTAAACGGCGTCGGAGCACCGATGTGAGCTACCACGTCGAGCAGAAGCTTACCGCGATGTTGTATGTGAGAGTGTACGGTGGAGTAAATCATCAGACGGATATATATGCTCTGGTAATGAAGAAAAAAGCTGACTTTGGTTTGGTTTTTATCAGTTAGAGTTAGGCTGAGGGCACCAGTCACTAAACAGAGCTGATAGAGTAGTACGGAGTAGGGACTTGACTAGGACGATATAAGTTGGTTGCGGAAAAGAAAAACAACCAGGCCAGTAACACAGCATATTTAGATTAGGTAGGCGCTTAAGTCATACAGTGACTTGAAGAAAAGAAGCTAACTTAGGTTTGGTTTTTGCCAGTAGAGTTAGGCCGAGAGCAATAGTCGCTAGACAGGGTTGATAGAGTAATCCGGGGTAGGGACTATACTAGAACGAGGTGTGAGATGGCTGGGAAAGAAGAGAACAACCAGGCCAGTAAGACCGCACATTTAGATCAAGTAGGCTCTTAAGCCCTAGATTAGCTTAAAGCGAGTCAAGAGGATAGGAGAAATGATAACAGGATCTTCTACTTGCCCACTAACTGTATCGTCGCTAAACTCAAATGCGCACTGGACCCGATTCGTAGAGGAGGTCAGGGGTAGTTGGGTATTAAGTAAGGCGGCAGCAGTTTCACAGGTAAGGAATTTGTCTACGGACTGGGAAAAAGTATGACCACGCGTGATGCTTCGCAGCTGCTCAGGAAGGTTGTTCCAGATGCGAGCGTAATAAACTAGGAAGAAGTAGTGGCGTAGGTTTGTACGAGCTGAGGACATACTAAGAGGTTGCAGGAGTTACGGAGTCTGTAGTGGGGTTGCGAGTTTATATTTGGTCTGGCCTCTGCTATAAAGGTGTCTTTGTGCAGCAGACGGTGTAAGAGAGTTAGATTCAGCTTTAACCGTCTAAGCCATAGTGGTTCGAGGCCTAGGATTTGGCAGGGAAGGAGTAAGAGAGGGGTGGGACCGAGGGAACAGCTTTTTCGTGAGTGAGCGTTGGACGCTTTCAATTGCAAGTCTGCAACTTTGGGTGTAGAGTGAGGAGAATACGGGACAGAATGCCACGATTGGTCTTACGCATAGCTTGAAAATTGCAACCATCGTGTCTGGAAGGTGACAGGAGCGCAGTACTAAAAAACTGAGCCTGCGTGCTCTGGCAACCTGAAACTGCACTTGTGGGAAAAGCTAAAAGTACAGGAGTATCTGAGGCCGAGATCTTTGATCTCCGTGGAATGAGTGATAGGATTTCCAATAATTGTGAAAGGGTCAACCGGGAGTGAGCAGCGACGGGTGGTTATGCAGGATTTTGTGGAGGAGAAGCTTAGGCCAGAGTCGTTTGACCAGCGAGTCAATGAATCGAAGTCTCGCTTAATCTGGTGAAAGGCAAGGGCTTGTGCAGAGGGGGTGTACGCGATTTTTATATCGTCCGCGAAGAGGAAGGCCTTACCATGGGATATGGCGCCGAAGACGTCATTGATGTACAATAAGAAAAGGATGGGGCATAACACGCTTCCTTGGATGACTCCACTAGTGATCGATAGTGGAGATGATTGTATGTCCCCGATTTGCGTTATTTGCGTCCTGTCTGATAAGTAGGATGCGAACCACTGCAATAAGGTTCCGGTGATGCCAACTGCACTAAGCTTGCGTAGCAGGGAGGCATGGGGGACCTGGTCAAAGGCTTTTGAATGTCCAGGTAGACTGTTACAATGGAGTATCCAGCGTCGTAGGCTGCTGTGATGGTCTCAAAGAAGTGGCTGGCAGCCACTAACGGATCTTTGACACAGGAACCCATACTGCCGGTTATTTATGGCATTATTAGCCAGGAAGGACTTGGTTAATGGACCTTTGATCAGGTGTTCAAGGGTTCTCATTAGGAGGGAGTATGGTGGATTCCCCTGTAGTTGGAAGGAGGTTGTCTAGAACCAGATTTGAAATGCGGGTGGATTATAGACTTCTTCCACTGGAGGGGACGATTCCATTTTTATAGAGTGGGAAAAAGATTTAGTACAAGGATTCCAATATTTTGGCCGCCTTGTCTCAAGACACGCGGTTTATGCGAGTTTTATGCCACAGATGTTTCAAACTGGCAAACGCGACCCAAGCCTTGTAGATTCGTGCACCGACCTCATCTGTCACACTACAGTCAGAACTAATACAATTTCGAATGTATATATTACGCTTCACAACTTCGTATACCTCTCCTTGGACTGTAAGTGGCGTGTTCAGTGTCAACGTCACGTAATAACTTCGGATAAACTAGTCCATCAACTCGGAGGTCCCACTCCCATCAATAAGTATGTTTGAGTTCCCTAACCACACCACTCTTGCGTGTTTATACAGGTTTGGTCCGTAATAGCGTTTATTAGCGACCTCGACCAGTGCTTGATCGCCAGTCTAATAAGTACAAGTCTGCTCATGCCTTGTCTGATTTAGTCACTTGCTGTCACCACCCTGATTATGATAAACGTCCGGTTTTTTCTCCCTATTAATGCACTTTATCCTATCAGATGCCTCCTTAAACTCACTGGGCCTTACTGACCTTATCCCGTTCCCTCGCTTTTCCAAGCCTTGAACCTCGGCACTACCCGGGTTGGACGTCCGGTTCGCTGTCATCCATTCCACCTGGTCAGTGATTTACATCCCAAGAGATCCGCAAACGGACCTGCGATCTTACATTGGCTTCGTCCTACCTCAGCAAATTCTCTTGGCCAGTTTGGTAGCACACTCGTTGTTCTCGAACGACGGAAAATAGCTCGGTTTTGATCTGTATATCCCTTCACAACCTCTTTGTGCACCAGCCGTGCGGGCCACGTGCTCCGGATCGAAATGAAATTCCGTATTACACGCCGCGCACCCGTCTTGGATTTAGTGTAAATGGAGGGGAACTGGCAGCTTAGAAAGTAGGTATGACGATATTCCGACATACGGTGTTGGTTTATATGCTACCCTCAGCCATTGGCCAGATTGTAATTTGAACCTGGTAATTAGATGTGTTCTTTTAAGCTACGGTGGCACCGAATTGAATGAACGCTCGAGCGTCAAGGTCGCAAAATGTCAACTCCATGAGGGTTTGTGGGAGGGGATAATGGGTAGAGCCTGCAGCACCTGTCTGGTAATTGCACTTATCGCTTTCAACGTGTTGTTTTTGGTAAGTACCTGTTACTTTTCTGTGTACCGTATGCGAACTGCTGGAAGTCGGGCTTGTGTTTTTATGGAAAACATAACCGCTTTGTGTTCCATGCATGTGCGCGATTGCTTGCCACGTTAAGCCGCCTGCTACTTACGACCCGATGAATAGAGTAAAATCGCTTGTGTCTTGTTGACATCAAGCACCTCGTCTTTGTGCCCCATGAATAGTGCGGCTTGTCGTTTGACGATTACTTGTCCGCGCAAAGTATCTTTTGTCCCATTTTCCTGTATATGGTTTGACCCTTCGGAACGCAAAGTGCTGTGACTTCCATTATCCTTGTGCTTATCTTGAACTTCAGGATGAAAGCTTGCGTTTGCTAACTGGTCCAATTGTTTCGACAGCTGTGTAGGCCGTGGATGTAATGTGGTAACTGAAGTTAGTCCGCGGATGATCAAGATCCGAGCGGCGTTCGGCAACCTGCGTCATTTATGGCACCTGAAACGGATTTCACTGAAGCCGAAGAGTCGTGTATATTAGGTAAAGAATCACAGTGGCGCACGTACCTCCATTTTCTTGCCGGACGAGTTAGCTAAGATTCGTCTGTCATCGTGTGCCTAGTTCGGGCGAGGTTCGCAAAGGACGCTTAGGAAATCCAGCTAATGACACTTTCAATAGTATGGAGGTGTGCTTATTTTAATGCCGGTCGAAGGTCGATGCACCTTATCCTTGCTGGTCTTCCTTATGGACATGAGGCTTCATCGCACGAATCCCTATCCTATCCTACACTCATGTTTCCATTCTTTACTGAAAATTTCTTCCATCAAGGTTCTGTGGCGTTTGACAACAAGTACATAGTGCCGGTGTATTGTGCGTGACATCGCCACTATTTGCAGCAACACCAGATGAGGACACTGGTAGCAAGAACCTTGAGTAATGCCTTATTATGTAATAAAGGAAGAAATTGGGGAGAGAGAGAATCAGAGTCAACCCAGAACAAACGTTTCGGGTGCCTACGCCAATACTTAATCAGGCAGTTTGGATAGAAGGGGACAGCATGAACGCCCTTGGGCGCACTATTTACAGTTAAGCACAGGAAGGGTCGTGCGTACCCCGTCCTAGGAAGCGAGCAGCACCAACAGCACCCAAACTATTCGTAACATTCTTTTCTGGTATGTCAAATTTTGTCTACATTTGGGTTTCTGCGACTCCGAATCGGGCACAGAAAACAACGCTCTTCTCGGCAGGTGGTAACTCGGTATGCGTAACACACGACTCAGCCAACTTAGCTTGCAGTGCTGGATGCACTCTTCCAGTGAAGTAGTCAAAGACCTGAATATATCTCAAATCCTCCACCCGAATTGACCAAGCCACGCAGCGGTACAGCAATATTGCCTGCACTGTAGTCTGATACACGAGTCTTTTGAGACCCACTGATATGCCTTTCTGATGCCATAAGTGGTGCAGACTGGCAAAAGGAATTCTGGCCCTTGAGATTCGTGTCCTGACTCCGTCTGACACACTGCCGTGCGATCGAATGCAACTTCCGAGGTACGTATAGCGTTCCTGCCACCAAGGGACCGGACCTTACCGTGGTTTGACGGTTTGCGCACCTCCACGACTCATTGAGCTATACTGGGCGTCATTGTGGCACCCACAGAGTCTCATACCAATTAGGTCAATGATTGGAGGTCTAACGACACAGCTGGCCATCCAGGATGGGAGTTAGCGCATGTGTGGTGATTTTTTCTATAAAAATGGTGGTGCATTTCCATTGTCCACCAAACGCCAGTACCCTAATCGCCCCTGGACCCTAATCTGTCCAGATGTGGATGTTCTGGCAGTACAACTCTGACACCTACAACTAACAGTACTCTCATACCACGTCGGCCGTCGCGCGCTGCCATCAACCGGGTTACCTTGCTGCATGCAGCAGGGTCGGAAAACGAAAACAGGCTACTGGTGATGCCTCTTTCTCTTTTATGTGCCTTTTCTACCTCTACCCACCCCGTTTTCTAACTCTCTCCATGTAGGTCGTTCAGTTAGGTATGACGAATCCGTTCGTCCTGCACCGGTTTTAGAAACAACATCTACATGTCATTCGGCGCTGACCTCAGGTATGTTCGATCCTCGAGTTCCACGCTATCTGGCTGCTTTCAATATCATCATCATCCACCATCATTGTCAGCTGTAAAAACCGTGTACTTGTCGTACAGTGGTTGTAGCTGCCACAGTTGCGTTCACTGATGATTTGGGGAGGTGAGGTAGGTAGCTGCGCATTGGAGCCGGGAGCTGATAAATTGACGCGTAAATACACTACAGTGGATTGTTAAGTAGCTTTCAATGTGCGCACTCTGAAGCAAGCAGGACAACAAGCTGCTCTTGCTCTCGCACTGGACTAGCTTGATGCGTGCAGTGTATCAGAAACAAGAATACAAGATGCAAGCGCTCCCTTCCGGTTGCGCACTTCTGGCGATCTAGAGGCCGCTGCGGCAAGGTGTGCAAGGGTTGGTAATTCACTGGGCGGAATGATCCTTGCTTACTCGAATGCTTGTCTCTAGCCGCCTCCATGGCAGCGAAGCATCGGCGTTGAACATTGATGTCCTGCTGTCGATGATGATGATTATGCTAGTCCTCTCTGTGCAACGTCTGTCTGCAGCTCTGAGCATTAAAGACAAGTTTTATGACGCCCTGAATGCCGTGTTGGGGCGCGCGTTGTGGTTGCCGGAGATCTGAATGCACCCGTGGGTAGGCTAAGCGCGTCAGAAAATCGAATAGGTGGTCGAAATGGATTGGACTCGGTGAGGACGGACAGTGGCGAACGACTACTTGGGCCGTGTGCTTACTGCAGGCTGTTTTTGTGCTGCACTAACTCCAGCAATAGCCGAAGTCGTCTGGCCACATGGCGTCCTCCAACGCCGCGCCGGCTGTGAACTCAAATCGATCACATTGCCGTCAGTTACCGATGGCATGTTCAACAACTGACTCTCGCTCGGTTTTGAGCACACCCCCGGATTCCGACCACGCGTTCATCCGGAGTCGCTTCTGTCTTCGGTTTTGAGGGACGCGTAAGGTGCGCACAAATCACTTGGCAACTGAGAGACTAGCAGATCCCGATATTGGATGAATTTGCCAGAATAGCCTTCCAAAGTCCCTTCCAACTGCTTCACCATCAGATGTGAATTTATGCTGGAACGGGATCGCCACTTCTTTGCAATGCTGGGAGTTTTGCTTGTGGCACAGCGCTACCAGGCCCACTCAAACACTGGATATCGGACCAAACAGACTGCTTAAATCTCGGGAAATATCCCCATTGGTTCAGAACATAATTTGGCTCGACGAATTGGCAGACTTCAGGTGAAAGTGAGCGTCAGTCCCGATAGTGGAACCTAGTGGACTCGGAAACCTAAGGAAATGGAAGAAGCTTGGGAAGGCAGGAATGCCCGAAGATTATTTGAGTTGATCCGCCGACCGTCCCCCGGAAACCTGTGAGCGCAACCATCAAGGATAAGAAGGGAGCGACTGTCTTGAATAAAGAAGAACACCTCGGTCGGTGGGCCGAACACATCGAACAACAGCAATCGTGGCCACCAGCTGCCACTCATCCGGAGACTACAGCTGATGCGGAACCCTGGGCGGAGAACATGAACCCCCCATGGCCTCGGAGGTGTATGACTGCATACGTATTCTCAAGTGCCACCGAGATCCTAGTCCGGAAGACCTCTCATCAGCAGTGTTCAAAGAAGTCCTCAGTCAGCGCTTGTCTGATCAATTTTGCCTGCATCTGGGAAATGCGACTGACCTACACAGCTGGGGGGAATCAGTGACAGTATCCATTTTCAAAAAGGAGGCTCGTAGTGAGTGCGGAAATCACAGGGGGAGCATCTTAACCACAGCTTCGACGAGCCTATTGGTTTCATCCGTCCGTCGTCAGCTCATGCTGAAAGGCTGACTCGTGAGCAGCAGGCGGAATTCCAGCCAGGTTGGGGTTGCGTTGACTAAACCTTCACACTCCGACAGGTGCCAAAAGAACACTTACAAACGACCCACAATTTTAGTATTCCTCAATTTCAAAGGCGTATTTGACTCAGTTCACCGTTCTGTTCCCCTTGACACGCTTGCTCATCAAGGAATGCCCCGGAAGTTCGTGAACGTAGTTAGTTGTTTGCATTCTCAGACTTCCGGAAGTGTGAGGGTATACGCAGAGCTCCCTAAAAGTGTCCGTACACAGAGTTGTGTTCGTCAAGAGCGCCCACTCCATTTCTATTTAGTTTCGTGAGCGACAAAATACCGGGTGAACGCTGGAAAGTCCTCAAAACCCTGGTGTTCAAATAGCTGCTGACTAGAACCTTTTCGACCTGGAATATGCAGACGACATCGTTCTCGTCTTCGAAGCGGAGAGGGTGCAGATGTTTTAGGACGAACTGACCAAAGTCTTTTGGCATGCGTTTTCCACTCAGAAAGTGTGAAGTCACGCTCATGAACATGCAGTCCCTCAACATGCCACTTACAATTCAGGGAGACGTCCTCGAAGTTGTGGAGTATTTTTATGTATCTTGGAAATTGTATTAATTCTGATTGTAGTGTGACAGATGCGGTCAGTTCACGAATGTGCTAGGCTAATTTGAGATACTCATGCCGCCAAAGCCGTATATCCATGAATTCCAAGAGACGTGTATATAAGTCTACAGTAGGGACTGTTTTGTTGTATGCCTGTGAGACTTGGTCCTTTCGAGCAGCGGATCTGAGACGTCTTCAGTTGCTCGGCAACCATCGTCTCAGAACCATAGCGCGTCGGTTGGTGTAGCTTAATCCGTAACGACGCAGTCAGAAAGCAAGTGTTTGGTTGTGAAACGGGGGCTTTCATCGAAGCGTGTAAAAATCGTTCAGCTGTAACATTCTTTCAGCGCCTAACTGCCATGCCACCAGAAGCACGATGGCTGGTGTACAACAAGGTTTCCCAAGCCTAGACGGAGGAAGTCGAGAGGCAGAGGTCGGCTTCGAACCACGGACCTTACAGTCAGTAAATTCGCACCCTAAGCACTGAGCCATCTCGCGCTTCTCATCGAAGAATGTGTCTAGCACCAGAAGCTGTGTTGGTTAGGCCATGTGGTGCGCATGCCGGACCATTGTTTGCCGTAGAGAGTGCTGTTTTAGGTGCCCAATTCAGAGTGACAAAGCAGATAGGTAGCCAACGTTAGAAGGAAAAGGTATGGAAGAGATTATGAAAACTTTGGTGCTGTCGGTGCGACGCGTCTTTCAGGATGAGGACCGTGTGACCTCCACTGCGTCAAGGAGGGGGGGGGCGCTTATCGATGTCAGTTTCTGTTCACATTGCTGAAATGAGTGGCTCTAGCTGCGTGAACCTCGGAATGGTTGTGGTAGGCTAGCACTAGGTCTCTTCCCAATCTACTTTTATTCTTCACAATAATGCTTTCAAATAAATCCTGTTTGTACGGCAGCTAAGCGTCAGTGTCGAACACTGATTTTATGCCATCGATAATGGTGATGATTAGAAACGAATTCGAGCTACTTCTTCTGTGATTACTTCGGACGCCTTTTTTGAAATAGGAGCTACTATTAACTCGTCCCGGTTTTTTTGAGACGGATTGTTTCACCAAAATAGAGGAAAATAAGTAAGACAAACACCGACTTGGGATTTCACCTCCATTTTGAAAAGAGCGGGAAGGATTTTATAGGATAAGCCTCTCGATGACGTTTGAGGACAAAAAGCGTCCGCTTCTTTCAGGATCCATCGGAAGTTCCGATTTCACCGTCCGGGGCTGTGTTGTGGGTCAGGAGTCTCGCTGAGCAACTGCAAGTGGCTGGTTTAATTGTTAGAAGTGCCGAGTCATTCAGGGGCTCTTGTTTCTTGTAGACAGTCGATCCATTGTTATCACTGATTGCTTCGCTCATCGGGTGCCTCTTTGGGCCTGTTGCATGTATCAGCTGGTGCAGTTTCCGCGCATTCCCAGAGTCTCGGCCCTTTCATCTCCTCAGGTTTCTGGATCGACCAAGCTTCTCGATCCTCGTAGATCCTTTTTTCCGCCTGAAGTCTGACAGTTCTTGCAGTTTTATTGTATTCTCTACCAGGACGGGTACTCGTCCGAGCTTCAAGCAGTCTTAGGGTTTTGCTCGAGATTCAGGGCTTGAGTCTATTTAGTTGTACAATCCCACAAACGGAGCACCCGGCATCATGGAGGATTGTAGATGGTACCTTCCAAGTGGAGTGGACTTCAGAAGGCCTATAATCATGAACGGTTCTTGGGTGATTTCCGAAACTCATGACCTTTTCTGGTAGTAATCTTGCGATATTACTGTACACCAAATATAAAATCCCATGTTTCGGCGCGGTCTGGCAAATGAACACCAAACTGGCGGTTACTTAGTATGTCAGTCGCCTTCAAAATCTGAAGTGAAGCGTATTGAATTCCTTGGAAAATTTATTTGCTAATTGCATCCCTAAAAATGCAATAGAAAGTTCAGCTGTAGCACCCTTTCGGTGCCTAGCTGCCATGCCACCCAAAAGAAGCACGCTGGGATACTGCCAGGTTGATACTGCCAAGTCTAGACAGGGGAGTCGAGAGGCAGAGGTCGAGTTCGTACCACGGACCTTCCGGTTAGTAGATTCGCGCTCTATCATCATCATCATCATCATCATCATCAAAGACAGCAACATAAATGTTGACGCTAATGCTCCACTGCCTTACTGCCGCAGAGGTGGTTTCGCAATCACACAACAACACCGCCATTACATGTGATCCTTGAAACCACAAGGTCGCAAATTAGCAAACGTGCTTCGAACCTTTAAGATTCGTGCATTGAATTTATCAAACACACTTCCTTTAGGGCTAATAAAACCACCGATGTATGTGAAATTCCCCACAACCTTCAGTACTTGCTGAATTGTAAGGGACATGTTCAGAGACTACATGACTTTACTTTAGAGGTGCCAGACGCTTCGCCTCAGTCTTCAAAGATAAGGATGATGTCGTCTGCGTACTCTAATTCGACAAGGTTCTCTCCAGAACACCGAGGTTTTGAAGACCTTCCAGAGTTTACCTCATTCTTCCATTGACGACGAAATTGAACAAGAATGGAGAGAGTGCAGATCCTTGTAGGACACCACTTTTTGTAGGAAAGCTTCAGATAACTCACTATACACTCCCATACACTCAGAAGTATGTGAATGTAGGGAACCACATTATGTTCACCAACTTCTGGGCATACAGTACAATAAAAAATAACAGTCCTTCAGCTGTAACAGCCTTTCGGTGCCTAGCTGCGAAGCCGCTCGAAGGAGGCATGAGGGCTGAGTTACTGCAAGGTAGTTTAAGCCAAAACAGGATCGGTTGAAGAATCTAGTGTGCACCGGAATCACCAGTCTTTCGGAAAGCACTTGTTTGACCACCAGCTCACCAGTTCGTGGCTCTAGAAGGTTTCAGTGTGTGTTCTCATAGAATTATAGATCCCATCAAACTTCTGCTCTTCAGGGCCGTGATACTGTCAGGTTGCCCGACCCTGGACAAACATAGCTGAGATGCCGGATTTCAGTTCGAGCCACAGTCTTCTGGCCAGTAAATTCGCATCTTAACTTCGGAGCTATCTCGGAGATGGGGCCAAGATGGCTCAGTGGTTGGAGAATTTACTGACCGAAAGGTCCGTGGTTCGAACCCGATCTCTGCCTCTGGACTTCCCCTGTCTAAACTTGGTCAACCTGGCAGTATCCCATCCCTCGTGCTCCCTTTGAGTGGCATGGCAGCTAGACACCAAAAGGGTATTGCGGCTGAGCGATTATTTTATTATTATCATATCGAGAATTTCATGTTGAGTAAGTGTAGTTAACAGTACCGACCAATTGATAGAATCGAACCCACTCCTAAAGTCATGGAACCAAGATTATGGGTCGTCTGTGCAAATGGCGTTGCTCTGACGAATTGCGAAGATGTTGTGGACGTAGCCTCTACGGGGTCGAAATCCCGCTTGATGCCAACGGGTCAAGAATTCGCGTGCCGCTGTAAGATGACGAAGAATCAGTGACGCTAGAAACTTTGTTGCAATGAGAGTCAAACTGATAACGCTGTAGTTACTGCATTCACTGCGGGTATCCTTTTAAAAAATGGGCACCATTATTTTCTCACTCTAGCTGTTTTTCTCTAAGGTGGACACAAGTAGTCTGGACCGGTACCAGCTGAGTAATTCTCCGCTATTCTTGAACAGCGCAGATGGAAGTTTGTCAGGACCAGCAGCACGATGACGCTTGATTAGAGATATACACTCAAATACTTCTAAGGCGGAAAGGGTTCCATATTCCACCTTTCTGTTGGTTGCGACCAGGAGGAATCTGTCGATGGGCCGGCAACAGAGCCCGTCGGAGATTCAATATTTGGATAAGTTTGGTGAGTTGTGCGGAAAACACAAGTCCCAGCTTTGTGAAGCGCTTTGGTGTCCCTTCCCAGTGTTTGTTGATATCCGACATCGAACCATCGGGCAGGCGTTTGAGAAGCCGTTTCTGATAGTTTCGTTTGATTTTTCGGTTCACTAGTTTTTCAATGGCTTAGCGAGGTGTGTGCATTTTCTGTAGACCTGAAAAACAACAACGGACAAGCGCGTGTTCGGAGTCCACGCAATCATTCTAAAAGGAGCGGTAGGCAGTGGTCGACGCTCACCACCGGTAACTGATGGTGATGTGGTCTATTTGGATTCGGGGCTGGTTCGTTGGTGGGCACCACGTTGTTAAGCGATATCCGCTGCTCCGGAAATTGGCACTGCAAAGGAACAGTCTGTGATTGGCACACGTCTGAAACAGGTGATCTCCGTTGTCGGTGCGTCTCTTATCCACCCCAAAACGATCACCCAGTCGCGAACCTCAGCTGCACTGAGCGTTCATGTCACTGGTAACCACAACGATGTCTGAGCTTTCAGTCCGTTGTAAAAGATTACCGAAAGCATCGTAGAAACTGTCCTCGGTAGGTTCAGAGTCACACTCATTTGGGGCGTAAACAGACACAAACAATGTGTGACAGACTTCATTTTCTCAAGATTTTTTCACAGACGTTGCCGAACGTACCACACAAAGGCTGTAAACGACTATCTATTCAAGTAGAGACGTTTCCTCCCGATCGGCCAACATAATCCGGCCTCGGCAGATTCAGCTGCAGAGGCCTCCGCCTCAGCCTAGGAGCGCCAGCGGAACCAGTGGTTGCATCCTGTATCCTTGTTTCTGACAGACAGCATACATCAGTGCAGAGGGAATCCAGCTTTAGAGTAAGAGCCACCTGTCCTGCTTGCTTCAGTATGCCAGCATTAAAGGCAGCGCAGTAGACCGGCTTAAAGGTGTTTAGGGTTTTCACTGAAGTCGGACACAAGCTGCAGCTGAGCATGATGCACTGTGAACAAAGCGGTCAGTCTTAAGCTTGCGATTTGCGGATAGAGTATTCAAATTGAGGTGGGTAGGATAGAAGAGGGAATACGTGGAAGTGGGAAAGGGGAGGCGTCAGCAATAGACTATTTTCGCTTACCCGCCATGCTTTATGCATTAAGTAAGGCGACCCGGCTGGTGAAACCACGCGACGGTCGATGTAGCATGAGTGTTGTTAGCTGTTAGTATCGTGGCTGTTCGTGGGCTGGGATACTGCCAGAGCGCCCACGCCTAGACAGGAGGACGAATAGGGTCCTCAACCAAAGTCTTTGGCTCAAAAGCCTGACCACAAGGCAGCGGTGTTTGGTGGACAATACAAATAGACCATAATTTTCATAGAACAAGGCGCCTCACATGCTTTAACTCCCAATATGGTGGGTCAAAAGACTGCGTCGGTATGAGTGACCTTGTGAGTGTTGTACGAAGGCACACACCGTCACACCACGGCAAGACCCAGTCTCTTAGATTTTGCTCAGTCGACATCATAACGGAAAAAAAACCATATGATTGCAGCAGCACATATTACCGGTGAACATATTCCTGAGTCTGGTAGTTTTAGTCAACGGAGATTTCTTCGAAGAATGTTGTATCTTTGACTTGCAAGGTTGAGCTGAATGAATAGTTTGCAATAGAGAGGCAGCCGACGTCAATGCGAGTGCTTGAAGCAGTAAATTCATTCCTAACTGTTACCTGAGGGGCCGCTCGGGCAAGTTTTTGCGTTCTAATCTATGTAAGGGACTGGGTAAGCTTTTATACACTGGCGTAGAGTTCAGTGAAACATTGGGCCTTCTATCGTTATTTCATACCATTTACTAAAGACTCTTGCCCATAAACTAACATCCCACTCATTTCATATTTCTATCCTTTCCTTTCTTAGTTAATTGGTGCCGCAATACTGTGCTTCGCCATCTACTGCTACGTTGACGCCACTATTCAGAGCGCCATCTCCCAATCAGGATATGGGGACAAAGTTCAGAATTTGCTCTACGGACTCATTGGTCTTGGATCGTTGACGATCATTGTTTCCATATTTGGGTGCTGTGGAGCTTATCATGAGTCAGCTTGTCTTTTGGGCACCTACTTCACCTGTTTGGTTATCATGTTCGGGGTAGAGTTGGCTGTTGGTGCGCTTTGCTTAGTGTTTCGAAACGAGACTGAGACCAGAATAAACAAGGCATTGGAGAACGTGATCATGAGTTTTAGTGATACTTCAATTCCTGGCAACAATGGCATGACCAGCTCATATCGAGACCTCATACAACGAGTGGTAAGTGACCACCAACACTGTGTGACCTTGTTCTTTTTCAATTCTAACATTCGTTTGCCCACGCGATGGCCTTGAGCACATTACTACAGCTTGCTAAAATCCCCGATACTGTTTTGGCTACCTCAGATATAAACGAATAAGTAGGTAACCTTGGCGCTGCTGAGTTTTCTTCGAGTGATCATCTTGGACTAGACAACGGTGATCACTTGCTACTTTACTGGCCACTAACAACGGCTGAAACAACAGCTGCCGAGACGTGCGATTCGGTCTCATACGCAAACAGACCGAACTGTCGTGAGCCACAGGAGGCATGGTGCAATTACTGGAGTTTGCTCGTTCTGGAACGTCTGTGTGGTTACTGGTCATGTGGCTATCCACTGTTTTCTTTTTGGATGTTTTTGGGGATCACGGACGAAACATTATCCTTCATTTAGCCCCACTGTTACCTTCAAAAACCAAAACTCTAGTCGCAGTGATAATCTGGTTAAACATTTGCCCTGAAGGCGATTGGCAGTTTGTCTTTATAGGCTTGTATATCTTCAGAATGCACAGGGGCCAGGTGGAGGATTTTTCAATGAATCCGCTGTCTACACTTTGTTTAAGCTTCTCGAAACTGCGGATGCTTTTGACATTCCCGCAAACCCAATTTTTGCGTATTTTGTAGAAATTCAAAATCCGTATTGAGGCCCCACCGCAACGTAAGCACATGGTATTCCTTGGTGGCGCTGTACTTGCGAACATCATGAAAGATCACTCAAACAGTTCGTGGTTGACCAAGAAGGAATATGAAGAGAAGGGTCTGAAGATTCTGGAGAGATTAAATCAGCGTTGAAGTTTGTGATTTCTCTGGAAAGAATAATAGTGTGTTGCGACCGTAGAGATATTATCTTAACTCTGTTGCAAGAAACCTCTGCATCGCTTATAAAACGTCGTCTTGTGACAGAACTTGGACTCGGACATAGGTGGAAGGATTCAATCCTGGTAGGAGATTGCGTGAACCAGAGCTGCAATCCGTCAGAACAACGGCATGCGTAGAAGCGTCCCACCATCTTCGCGTCCCTTGACTTCAAGTGTGCACTGGATTCTGTGGACCGATTGATTCTCTAACCACTCCTCTACGACATAGTGCTCTGTAGAATCTCGTGAACGCCTTATGCTTTTGGCTTCACGCAATTGTGGGTTTGATTGTACGAGTTGCTCCAAATATTACCCCATAGACACCGGTGGCTATCAAGGGTTTGTCGTTTAACTTTACAGCTGGTGAGACAGTGGGACTGAATCTTAGAGGATTTCCATCTTCCGGTGTTCAGCGTGCTGGGAGAGAGAATTTCAGTCACCTGAAATACGCAGGCGCCATTGTCCTCATTTTCAAAAGCAATGCCTCATTAGATATACTGAACGGGGTCATCTTATCGTTCCGCACAGGCTCAGCATCCAGGACGTGCACTGTTTAAAACTGCACGTAGCCATCTGAGGAGAGGCACTGGAGGTGCTGAAGCAGATCACTTATCTTGTCTCCTGACAGTGGTTTTACAGATGAAGGTAAGCCATCAATTGCTTTTTCCAATTCGTCTCACTTTTGGTATTGTTAGGACATAAATGACACGCTTGTCTGACTGCAGTACGAAATCTTTCTTTGTGCAGCTATGGCGGAGGATCTGAGACACCTCGGGATCTCTGACCCGCAATTTCTCAACTCTTTATCTGGAATAGGCTGAGACGAAGAAATACGGGTGTGTAACGAATCGGAAAGTATCTCACTTAACGTATGTATCCAGCGATGACTCGGTCACATGCTACGCATGCCGAGTTACTTTAGCTCGGTGTTGATGGGAAACTCAACTAAAATTCACCTGAATCTCTCTATTGTACTCTTGAACTGAACGTACTGCGCAAAGGCCGCCTCGTAGGTAATAACCTTGCAGCTGTAACACTCTTGGTGCCTATCTGCCATAACACTCAAAGGAAGCACGAGAGCTTAATTACTGCCAGGTTGCAGTCGAGATGCGGGGTTCGAACCACGGACCTTCCGGTACGCTTTGGCAGCTGAGCTCTCCCGAGCTGATGTCTAAGTTGGAACGATATTCAAAATGCTAGAATGTGTTGTAGTGCTACTCATTAAGTTCTTGAAAGCCTGGACAGCTTTTTACCGGGTTCCACCTTCTTGGGGCTTATGAGGGTGGCCTAGGTCGCGATAAAAACTCAGTTGCAAATTAACTTACTGTTGATGGAAATTCAGAGGACTAGATCTACTTGGTGGGTCTCATAGCAAAACTGGTACTGGGTTTTCCACAGCTGTTCTTTGGGATGGGGAGGTCCTTATTCGAGTGACTGATTTGTTAAACAATCCTTGTATCTTAGTTACATTATTCTTCCTGTTTGGTCTTACAATGGACAATAGATATGAAAAACTTCTAGGGACCAAAATACCCAGTTGGTTAGCAGAAACGCAGTACTTGAACCGAGTACTCTGCAATTTCTGCTGCAGTCATTTCACTGTTACTTGTCATTTAATCCTTGGGCTGTTTGACTGGCTGCCCTCATAAGTTGGAGATCAGTATTCATGGCGATAGAGTAAGTGTATGTTCCGTCGCAAACCGGAACTGAGATATTGATTATTTGTCGCACCTCTGTAGCCCAATAGTAGGTCATGACATGTTCAATGCCTATGCATGCTGATTAGATGCACGGTTGGGGTTGGGTACTGCATCGAACCAGCCCAGTTTGTCGACATCACGCTTCGATTATCTATTCCCATTTTCCTCAAAGACAAGACCTGAATGTAGTCAGTAGTGTGCGTGGAACGAACTTTCATAGAAATAGGGAACTCCTCCGACATCATGAAGCTTGGAGGCGCACTCGGGAGAAAAGTGAATCAGTCTACGTCAATCAGTATGTTTAAAGAATGAAGGAACTGAGATGCATTTGAGAACGCTCGGTAATTAGCAAACGAACTGAGACACATACGGCAAATAGCGACGTAGATAACTTTCGACAGTGCATCGCTACTCGTTGACAGCTTTACGTTAGCTAGCATAAATGAGCTCGCATCGAGTAATTCAGCTCGTAGCACTTGAAAATTTCTTAATTTGTTGTGTAATTTGTAGGTCGTGGATCCCCTACCTTGTGCAGGAAGCCCTTCCACAATGTTCATTGGACGGTGTTAGGACTGCACAGCTAAACAAGGATTTTGAGAGTCCCGGCTCACCGTAGCTAAACAACAATCAAGTGTCATGCCAGATAACTTTCTCCTCCATTTCCAAAAAAAGTTTACCTTTATGGAGGGCTGGGAGGCGAGTGGTTACAGCGCGAATCTCCTGACCGGAAGGTCCGTGGTTCGAACCCGGTTTCTGCCTCTCGACATCCCCTGTCTAGGGTTGGGCAGTATCCCAGCCCTCGTGTTTCCTTCGGGTAGCATGACAGCTAGGCATCGAAAGGGTGTTACAGCTGGATGATTTTAGGGGGCTGTGAAGTCCTTATTCGACAAGAACAAATTAGGAAGACCACTGTATATGGCCGACAGTCGATGTTAGTAATTTCCATCCTGAATACCCGACTGAACTGTTGCCCTTTTCCCATTATCTTTCCTTTTTTAAAAAAAGTTGACATGGTTGCATAATGTCGAAGCATCATCGTTGTGCGCTGATGCTACCGTCACTGATGGTGCTAATCAAGTCGATAACAATGCATCCAAAATAGGAGAATCTACTGGATCGCGCAGTAAAATTCTCATTAGTCAACTACGGCAAATGGAAATGATTACCCTGAACAGGTGTGCAACTGATAGCAATCTTTTTTTTCACGTCACTATTTCATCAGTTCTGCTCTTCTGGAACGATTACTCCTTTCGATCCGCTCGTGTTTCGCCCTTATCAGAACCCAACAGTGCTTGATTGAACCGACATTCGAACCTCGGAAATCTGACATGTGAGACATGCGTGGTTCAACACAAATCCATTGACCGATGTGCCTTAAACGCGAGATGGCCCAAGTGGTTAGAGCGTGAATTTACTGACCGGAAGGTCCGTGGTTCGAACCCGACCTCTGCCTCTCGACTTCCCCTGTCTAGGCTTGGGCAACCTGACAGTATCCCAGCCCTCATGCTTCGTTTGTGTGGCATGGCAGTTAGGCACCGAAAGGATGCTACAGCTGAACGGTTTTTCTTAAACGGCTAAATATTGCAACACAGTTCGGATCCGAGTCCCACTGATCACCGTACGGATTTGCTGATGAAGAACTCAACGCAGATGCGTAAAATTACAGATACGCTGCCAAGTAGCACGCCAAAGGACATTCTGAAACTGAACTTGAGAAACAACATGTGCCAGCGAAGCGTAGTAGTTCTCATAGAACTTGAAAGTCAATGACGTTATCGGTTTCACTTGAGGTATCCTTATAATCTCGAGGCTTTTGAATATTTTATCGATTCCAATTTCGTTTACACCTTCAAAATGGATAGTTTCTGTAATTTCGTGTGCACAAATCCTCCTTTCCTCTGAATTCAGTCGTTGGCGATGTTTCGGAATACAGGTAGTTCGGTTGCATTGCCCCATTGTTGGTGTGTTCGCCCAGCTTGGTAGTCGGATTATAAACGTTGCATCACCAGTCAAGATGATATCATCAGTGTGGGGTTGAGTGGGGACCCCTTCGCCCTGCACTGACGATGTTACCTCGACTGGCGGTGAAGCGAATTCAGTCGTATTAGGAGACTGACTTGTCCATACCTTCATAGTAAAGGTGGGTCCGCAATAACGGAAGAGGGCGAGGAAGAAGGGGGAAATGCTGGCGGATTATGGAATAAATCCAGTGTCCAGTTGATTTCAGCTATTCAGTTGTAAACCCTGTACGGGAGATGCGTTGGTTCACCATTAATAAAGCGAAGGAGGACACACACTGAAGACGATGGTCCGAATAAAAAGCCTATGGGAAGGATGTCCTACTCAATAGTGGGGAATATTCGCATTCACATCACTCTCGTTTGAATAGTGTACTAACGGTATTTTTCTCAGCTTATTTCTCGGTCTGAGCCTTCCAAGCTAGCGTTCACTTCAAAACAACCACCAAAGTTGCACAAGGTATATCAACGCACCAAAACGAAGTCAAGAACACTGGTACAGCGCTTCATATATATATATATATATAGCGTAAGCGGCAACAACTTTCTGGAAATTCTGATGCGTTCTGGATGCACCATTGGCAATCGGCATTCAGCCAATACTGGGTCATGATTGGCTGTTGGTTCCAGACTTTCGACCAATCAAATCTGGGCTTGATGCCGGACCAGCAAGCGTCCCGAATTTCTGGCCAATCTTGAGTGGAATAGGCTTTTCGGCCGTAGTAGCACCCGACTGCGAGCGGTAAAGCGGGATCTGTGTGGAATTCCGCCTAACAAACAGTCCTGTCCTGATGCAATCTTCTGGCAAATCCACACCGAAAGGATAAACCGTGGGGCTCGAGTTTCGCTCTTATTAGGGGTGTGCTGCAAACTAGTTACACGTGGAGAGAGATCAGATACTTTGTTGAGGACCATGAAAATAGCCCTAGTTGGTACACTGAGAATAGGTCCCCGAATGCTCCTTTCGTTGATCGCGCGATGCTCACCAGTGCACCAGTCCCAAACCCAATTAGAGCAAGCAGCTGCAGGTGGCAAGAATCGATTACTCCTGTCACTCCTTCTGGAGTACCTGCGCAGACTCCGATCAGCCAACTCGGCGCATTAGCTGACGTTAGGTAAAACTGGGTGTCCACGCGACCGGGAAGCTTAGTGGACCCAAAAAGTCGAAAAAATGGAAGGAGCAACAAGTTCGACAGGTCCTCAGAAGCCCCTCGTCCGTGAGCCCATCAAAAACCACGATGACATATCCAGCAAAAATCTTGGATCACTGGGCAGAATACTCCGAACAACAACGTAGTTGGCCACCCAATACTTCCCAACCGGGCTGTGGTCCTTTGACAAAAACACGACTGCCAATTCGCATTAATTGTGGCGTCAAAATGGCATGTCACTGGATCTCAAGGGTCATGTCTATCAGACTACAGTACGCGTTGTGTTGCTTTGTGATCGCAAGCCACGGCCTGCACAGGTAGGTGATCTGAAGGGCCTTCGGGTTTTTTATCACTGATGTATCAGAGACGTTGCCGGTTTCTTATAGCGTCGACGATTTGGTAACGAAGCAACTGGAAGCCGGGTGTTCCGTTGTGCAGCAGGCAAGTCGGTCGCGGGAATCATCCAGAGCCGTCAACTTCAGTTGCTCGGCCGTGTCCTACGTATGAAGGTTAATCCTTAACCAAAACACGTGTTATTCTGCATGCCTTTTTTAAGACTAAGCAGATTACGAGGTGGATAGCTCGTGGTTTGGCAGAATCGTGGGAATCAGTGTCAACATTGATCTCGTCGTCCGTGATCGTTCTGATGGCGATGGTTTCGCTGATGCTATTGTTCGCGAACTGACTCAAACGACACTTCGTATGTGCAAGACGAGGTTATGCTCAATAAAACTTTTTCTATCCGAATGGTTTTGGCTTATGATTTTACTTCTAAGTACCTTCGAAAGCAACCGGGAGTAGCTTTTTTCGTGGCAAAAGGAATACGACGGATTCTCTGCTTCAGCTTACTTGGGGAATGGGATTTAGTTTCTCAATTGAACTGTTTGATTTCGGTGGTGTTTCTCTTTTTTATCGATCAGCTATCATTTGTTACGGGTAACAAAATAGCTGGTAGTTTACGACCGTTTCGCTGTTGTTGATGCTTACTTTCATTGTCCTTCTCTTCATAGATTCAGTGTTGCGGCATTTATGGTGTTGATGACTACCCTGGTCCAAACATTCCAGCTTCTTGTTGCATTCCCGGACGTGCGGGGTGTCCAAGCAAATCGGCAGCATTCACTGTGGTAAGCTATGCACATAACTAGCTACCCTCCGTTTGTTTGTCTGTACATTTCACCTCTTGGCATCGCCATCGATTCACATCAACAACCACCCCACTCGTTTCTCACTAAGCCGAAAGGTTGCCACTTGGACAAGAGTAACAGTTTCGCTGAGCAGACTGCTGTTGTGGATGCCTTCTTCATCAACTTCCAGTCCATAAAATCAACCCTCAGATGTGTGACTGATTGCAGCACGCCTTATCTGGATGTCGAGCAATATATGGGTTCATTTGCGACATTAAATGTTTCCTGGCTGCCTGCCTAACTCTACCCTTTTCTTTTTATGTCACTATCAGAGTTTGTCTGCCGTTTTTTGTCGAATTTAGATTAATCGAGAAAATCCTGTGAGAACATCAAGCTGTGTTCTGTTGAGATTGGCTCAGACGAGCCTGAATCGGCTCCCCCAATCAGCGAGCAATCTGTCCAGAATGCCAGTGAAACACTACGTTGAAGCCGGACAGAACTCTATCATTTCTACGGTGGTTTGCTTATCAACAGTGGTTGGTGTTCAGCTTGTCTGATATCACAAACCGCATAGGCAGCGAACTTTTTTACCTTACGACCTCAACGTGTGATACATGTTGTCGTGAGAATTTCATTGCTACTTCTGCTTAGATTCTTTCGTTCCGAAAACCCACTGATGACGTTAGAATGTCAGTGCAATCATTGATGATGATTTTACCGTCACCGTCTTTGTTACAGCATCAACGCCAGTTTTGCACACTGATGCTTCACTGACACGCAATCACTGTTCAACTATTCTAACTTTAAAGATCTCGCCGAAGTTCAGGCATGCGACGACCTTGTGGGGAGTTTTTTTTCTTAGAGAGGAGTCTACTTAGCAATTTCTACACATAGTATGTCGGAACTAGTTATTATTCTTGATAAAGTGCTGTCGATTTCTATTTTTGGGTCCCGCGTGAACATCTATCCTCTAGGACAAAGTTTGTCGCTTGTCACTGGATTGAATCGTCACATATCTGATGTCTGCTATGTATGTGTATTTCCTTTTAGTAAAGTTTGCAAATGAGGCTTGGTGTAAGTCATGCCACTCGGAGCACTGGTTTTGATTCCACCTATTGTTTATTCTACCGCGATCCCAAACAGTGCGTCTTTTTTCCATCACAAAATGCACAAGAACGCTGTATAACTTATGGCCGTGCCTTTGCGTGCTTTGCTTACCGTTGCACTGAAACACCGGTGCTCTTCCACTGAGCTCTCTGCTTCCTGTTTATTTTCGAGTCCAGACTTAATTTTTCATTAGGCGATGATTTATTGAGTTCTTTCTACATCACCCCTATGCGGTAGTCGCCTTTCAGCTTTCAGAATAAAACGAAGATTCCTACTTGGGGAAAAGTTTTGTGTTTTCCTCGAGGAAGGTCAATGCAGGTTGACAGACCCCTTACCCGCCAGGCAAAGTCCAGTGAAAGCTTCTAGTTCTTGTTTGCCGTGTTCTCCTTTTTCAGATTTCAAGCCGATTTTGTTTTGTCTGGCGTGAGACGCTGTTCCCTCAATTATGCTGTGACGATTATCTTTTGAGGGGCGGCATGGCAGCTAGGCACCGGAAGGTTGCTGAACGATTTTTTTAGGGGAGTGTCAACTGAGTGGTTCGGAAAGATACTGTCACCTTGGATATTTGTCTACCGCAAACTTCGGCTTCCTCAGTCGTACATGAATGACGCAATTCCTTCTACAAGTTGCCAAGGAAACGGACAAAACTTCACTAGAGTGTAATGAATATACATCCAGAAAAAGAACTCCTACAATCACCAAACTATGCCCCCAATAATGATACGACAGGTTGCCAACAGTCGTGTGGATGAATTGCTTGTAGAAGAACCCCAAGTCGTGGCTCAACGACCGAATGAACTCATGTGCTGGAAGGAGGATGCACCAGTGGAATTATGCTGGTGATACTGTACGAAAACTACTAAGCAGAGGCTGCGTTTAGTAGCCGCGTGATTGTCAGTCTGCCATACAGCGTGATGGAACTGTTGACATGAGTTGTAGTCGACTGCTGGAAGCATTCCAACCGGCTTGGTATTTGCTGCACGCCTGTCTGAGGAAACGCTCCGCATACATCTTCGGGTTCGCCCCCTTCGTGGATCTGATGGCGACTTTGGAGTCAATCAATTGAGGTGTATTTTGAACGATCCTTAAGTTTTCGCTTATATCTGTGGATTTTATTCTCATACTGGATGGTGAACTGAGAAGAGCTAACCTCAGCAGCGCGAAGCAGGAGCGCATCTTTTCTTTCTTGGATTTAATCTCCGCCTAAAAGCATTGCTTTTTCACAAAGGCGGGCACAATGGTGAAGTACAGCCCATTCTTGCCGGATTCTGCCAGTTACAAAGTAACTGACAACTCGCTCCAGAGGCTTTGAGTGCCAAACACGTAAGGCAATATAACTTGGACAGTGGTGTCTTCCTGTGTAACGGCGTAAACTGCCTGCTGCCTGATGGAGTACTGTCTCAACAGTGACGATGCTGGTATTCAGTTCACAAACCGGGTCCATCAGTAAACTGTTCACTTACAAAATCACGCACCAAGTTGTAATTCAAGACTACAGATGAAGTAACAAAACATACAATTTTTGATCTCACCTGCTAAGTTTGAAATATGGGCACTGGGAGCTCCAGTGCACTTTAAATGTGGGAGGCACCCGGTTACAGTCACTTCCTGACTGTCGAAGAACAAGTGTGTGTAAGTTAGCAGTACCTGTTGTGTTGTTGCACAGCGCCGTGAATATGCAGCCTCTTCATGGGTTTGCCAAACGATGCGCGGAAAGCGTGGCTGCCACACACAAAGAATCTGCAACGATATGCTCGTAAAACTGATGTTCGTCTCCCCTCCTGATTTACAGCTGCTAGACGGCATTCAGTGGGTTTTTACTCGTGTGCAGGTGTTTTTGCCTTTTTCTGGTGCACATTTGAAACACATCAGTCACGATTTATGAACTGAAAAATCTGGGAACACTAAACCCTTGATCAGTACTTTTGTAAAAACGGTAGAAATGCCACAAACCATATGGAGACACTAGTTCCAGGGTAGATTGAGGTAGGCGTCAACTCGTCTTTTGCTTAGTGGTTAGTTGTATGAATGAGGCAGACAGTGGCCAGTCCCATGGGCCAGGCTCACCTTTGGAAACGGAAAATGGAAAGAGCTCGACTGTACAGCGTTTTCTATTGAAACTTTCTAGTGAAGGAACAAAAATGACTAACCAGATTGAGCAGTACGGTTTGGTGAAGATAGAAGGAGAAAATTTCGGTTGAGGATTTCCGCAGAAGCAACGGAAGGAAGCAAAAAGCACTACGCCCCCAAGATTAAAACTGTTTCCGATTTACCCATCAGGAAAGGGCCATCAATGAGGTGTACAGCTTTGTGATGGATCACATCACGGAGGGATGAGCATGTGAGCTATACCTAACTCAGAGGGGTTAGCGATTGTAAACAAAACGAGATGTCGGCTATTAAAAGTGATTGAGGGGTAACATGGCTCAAGTGGTTAGAGCGCGAATTTACGGACCGAAAGGTTCGTGGTTCAAACCCTACCTCTGCCTCTCTACTTCCCCTGTCTAGGCTTGAGCAACCTGAAAGTATCCCAGCCCTCGTGCTTCCTTGGCGTTTGCATGTCAGTTAGGCACCGAAAGGGTGTTACAGCTGAACGATTATTATTTATCTATTATTAAAAGTGATGAAGAAATGTAATAGCGAATTCGAGACGAGCAGAAATTCACGGTTGTAAAGAAGGGCGTCAGTCACACCGGTTCTGTGCGATGCCGTCCAATGTATCTAACCGCAATTTTTCACTAACCTCCTTACTCCAACTAAGACGCAAAGTCAAACTGTGACAACTGTTGCATATCCTCCGGAAAAATAACGTTCGCTGTTCCAGACAAGTTCTGAAAAATGCTTTTGTCACACGGAAGGTATTGAACTTCGAGGTCCGAAACTTATACCTCTTGCGGTTGATACTGAACTGCCAAGGTTAGTAAAGCAGCTCAACTGTTAGCTGTTTGCCACCGAGAATCAGTAAAGATGGGCTTGAAGGCGGACTTACATGAACACTTTGCGTCTGACTGGTGAAAGACGAATCGAGACGAACCGTTTATACTGACAGTTTATCCAGGGTGAATTGGAGTAACAAGACTACGTTTCCCGCTCATTCTAGATCGAAGACTATTCCTTCGCAAGACCCTCACGTCACCGACAGTTGAGAAAGCCCTACAGAGTAAAATGAAACTGGAAGCTGGGGATTGTGTACCCTCGCAAGAATTCCAGTATCAGTCCGGAAGGACGGTGAATGCTGACCGTGTCCTGACGCACTCTTAGAAAGGGCTTGCTAGATTTCGACATATTCGTTCAGTACACCTTTTTGTAGAAGACAGTCCCGTGGGGCCCCTCAGCCCACTGAATCGAAGACAGATATTCGGGAAAACTAATTGGCCGTTGATATACTCTGTGATATTCCAACACACGAGCTTGCCTATTCTGATGCTCCTCAGCGACTGTGGCCCAATTCCATTTCACATCTCCTCAGAGGAAACAAACTCATCACTCATGTCTTTTGTTTCCTAATCTCCTCCAGGGTTGCAAGCAAGTCACTAACGAACTGGTTCGACAAAAGTTCCTCACCGCATTGGCCCTGATAATGAGTGTTCCACTCGTCAAAGTGAGTTTTTTCTGCTTTTTCTAGGATACACACTAGATATTTTTTTATAACCCGATTACCTTTGAACTCCGAAACAGTGGGATTATTTCTCTTCGTAGAATAATACTCCATTTCACTTCCAATGTGATGGTTTTCATAGTGTGGTAAGTTAACATCTGTTATTTATCACCCGACAGAAAACTCGCATTCCTGACGCCTTGCTTCCTCTGGAGTAGACAGTCGGAAGTGAGACTGCCCCTCCAAACCCACCGATTTCGAATCATCCCTGAAACTGCTCTCAACAGCCAAATCCGTTCCAGCGGAGCAGTTTTAGCCGTCCCTGTCAGCTTCAGAGTTGGTTGCATGTGCGATACTCCAGGGAAGACACATTTCCCCGTTTTTGCAAAACTCGAGACTAGTTTCCGTAGATTGTCCCAGCATGTGCCTTTGATTTTATTCACAATCTGGTGAGGAACAAATAGATCATCCTTATCATGGCTTCGCAATCAAGGGGTACATTTTCATAGATATTCCGTGGTTTCTGGAGTCATGCGTGGTTGAACTGTTTTCAGTCGATGTCACTTTGTCACTGGATACTCCGTGTGCGCAAACTATGAGTTTCCTAGTGCGACCGCGTTATTGTGTGTAGTGTTTTGTGGAGGGGCGCTACGATTCCCCCCCTCCGTATTTCGACCACCTGTGATGGATTAGGGAGTGATTTTTGGTATGCCAAGTCAAGTCAATCCAAACCAACCAGTTTTTTGGAGGGAACGTGCCTGATGTGTCCTTTTTTGGATCTTTTAACAAATTACCCGTCGACAAACCAAACTCGGATGAGTTTCCTGTTTTTGACAAGCAGATAACCGTGGCTCTGCGTCCGTTCTGATTTACCCTGGGCAGCTTGGGATTGATTGTGGGTCGCGCACCAATTTTCATCACTTTTTGGGCAATGAACGACTCTAGTGTCTTCTTCTAAAGCAACCTTTCCGGATTAACGAGTTTTAACTCAGCCCACAAATGTGTGATTTCCTTATCGTAACACATATTTCAGTTATAAGGAATGCATGTGCTGGTGTTAATTGGTTTTTGACCCTCACTTATTTGGTAGCCTTCGTTCTGTGTGGATGGGTGGGTGCATAAGCGCGGGAACATAAACCATGTGTTAAGTCGTGCTCGGGCAGTCGACACACCGCGCTTTGTACGGTCAAGCGTAAACATCTGGTTGTAGTAAAGGTCCTGTTACTTTAAACTTGCCCTGAGTATGCCGCTGGTCGTGTTGTTTGCTGCTTGCAATTGATGTGATTCAAAACTCGGGGTTTCGGGACAGCAACACGAAACGGTAGTAAGTTATATCACTCGGTGCGCTTGTGTGTGCCTATGTTTCTGGTCTCGGCTGCGCGGTGTGGTACGCTTTAGTACAGCACAGTACGCCAATTGTGGACCATGTATCATGACACAGTGTTGTCAGTTACTGCGGACTGACGCGCTACAAGGATGGCCAACAACAACCTACAGCATTTTACCGCGAACACCGTTAGCGGAAGGCGATAACTTCTTCATGTGTGAGCCTTCAGTACTTTTTATTGATTAACACGGATAGTTGTGCGCAGCTCCAGTGTTTTGCACGAGGATACTGTTTTTAGTGTACTGAACTAATGTGTTCCATCCCACCTCCATCCACACCAACTGGTTAGGGTTCTCGTGACACGCTTCAAGTTTTTGGTTGATATCGTTTGAAGCTTCCCTACCACTAATTGGGTGGTCTCAACAGGATGAAACAAAGTCGGGTTTTGGCAAAATACTGAACGGTCGCATTCATGTAAAGTGGAAAAATCGATGATAGAAACCATGTTCATCCCTGGCGTGATGAATAACACTTTTGAGCTTTTCTAGTGTTTCCCGTACATTTTCCTATGACCCCCTATGGAGTACACCTTCGGAGACAGGATAAGAATACGGCCATCAGAGAAGGCAAGTGGAGTGTACTTTTGAACACTGAGAATAGTGCTATTTCTTACAAACATGGTCCTGTTGGGTCTTTAGTCGTGTGAGAGGTAATTCACCCAAACAAGTCAGGTTAAAACGGCCAGACCTGTTCAGGTCTCACGCAAGAAGACCGGCCCGTGTGGCTTGTAATGGTGGCGGGAAAATAGTTGAAAAGACAGACTGTTCTAGAGCGTCGTCGAATATGCGTCGTCCACGCATGCGACATGCGTGGAACGGCGCTAATATCTTCCCACGTGCACCATCTCCTTGGGGCGAGATGGCTCAAGTGGTTAGATCGCGAATCTACTGACCGGAAGGTCCGTGGTTCGAACCCTGCCTCTGTCTCTCGACTTCCCTTTCTAGACTTGGGCAACCTGGCAGTATCCCAGCCCTCGTGCTTCCTTCGGGTTGCATGGTAGTTAGGCACCGAAAGGGTGTTACAGCTGAACGGTTATCTATTATTAACGTCGTCTCCTTTGACTGGACGAAACAAGTCATAGCCCTCAGTCTGAATGTAACAATCGTCCAATTATGAATATAAACTGGTAAACTGGTTTCACTACTTGTGTATTATTTTCGGGACAAAGACCTGGTTTAGTGTACGATCTTTTCTGCTCGTTAACGCACATCAGTAGAGATCATCACGCGGATTCGCATTCTTTCTTAGTGTACGATCTTTTCTGCTTGTGAACGCACATCAATAGAGATCATCACGCGGATTCGCATTCTTTCTGAATTTTCGCACCCAAGTGCAACGTTCTAACCAACATAGTACATCTTATTCCATGTGCGAGAAGCACACGTTTTCATCTATTTCTTGTACTGGCTAAATTCCTTGTTCAAATGCGCAGAAAGAAACGAAGATTCTGAATCACAGGTGCTGTGGGTCAGTACCGTTGAAATCGATGTAGTCGGACACGAGTAAGTCGAAGCAGGGTGTGAGGTGGTGTAAATTTGTAAAGGATTAATTTCGTTGTTGGAAAACACGACCATATCAACTGACCCGAGGTCATATTTCGGCACGGTTATTGCACTGCAGATGAGCTCCACTAACAGCGAAAAGTGCGTCAAGCGATCCCTTTTTTTTGCAAATGAATAATCGCGTTAGAATTAGAGAAGGACTGTTGTGGATATGAATTTTTTGCGACTCATTCTACTAGCTGAATCAGAAGTGATCCCGGAGGTTTGCCGCATCCATATTACTAGCTCGCCTTACAGGCCTGACTGGTGAGTGTCAACACAACCGGGGTTGGTGCTGAGTTGTTCATTCGAGGTGTTGGTAAAGCCCAAGCACGTTGTCCGCAAGTGAACCTGTAGCCTGTTTAACCAAGAGTGAGGTGAGTACAAATTCTACAAGTCCGGCATCTAGCTACGGACATTCCCGAGGGGATGAGGAAGTTCCGAGGAAGACTCCTGTGGTATGTTTGCCGGTTTACACACAAAATAATCAAGTCAAGTGGACTTTATTGACAATAATTACTGAACTTTTGGTGTGAGTAAGGGCTACCTGAGGTGTAGCGAGCAGAGTGTATCCTGAGCGCTCCATCATTTTTGCCGTTTTGCCAGTGTCTGCTATATCACTAGATGACATTGAAATTTCTTGAAGACTAACCACCAATTCCCGCCTACGACATGAATTTTTTCGGTTGCGCTTACGCGCGTGCTTATCCTGACTTATTTTCGATGGCGGTATACCCCAAGCTGTAGCTCGACATGTCTGTAATGCCATCATTCCCTTGGTGTTGATGTGTGCGCATTGAAAAGAAAACTTTCGAATTCGTGAGTCATTGTTTGTCTTGTGAGCCTAGCTTTCGGTGTCGGCAAGAGGGTGTCAGATTCCCGTGATTTACAATCTACATTGCGCGACTGGTTGTTTCTTGCCTAACCGGACCCAGAAGGCTGTTTGATTTAGTCACTGAAAGCACATTTGGAGGTGAATAGCAACTCCATTCCTCTAAAAAAAAATCACCTGGTTTAAATCGGCATAGGGAGGGCTTTTAGTGGGAATCTATAGAGGAGAGGTATGTTGGGTTTCTCAACATTCCTGGGCCTGTCATCACATGACAAACCTTTGTGATTTTTACCGGCATCTCTTATGGGTTCTCTAGATTTAGCCGCGATGGAAATGAGCGGATACTCGTCTGGCATTGTAGATGACTTCAAGAGCTGCGTTATTTCCTCTTTTTTTTAAATCCAGGTATTCGGGCTGATGTGCGCCATCCTCCTGTGTTGTGTGGCTCGCCGCCGAGATGAGATTCAATACACTGAGGTCCATGTTGAAGCTTAGACACTTACTCCACTTTGCTTTAATTTACGGCGACTGTCTCCTGTGGCAGGATGAGTCGGCTTCACAGATGTCCCGTTCTATTGTAGCCAACGAACGGCGGTTAAATGCTCAGACAGTGCTCTCTCAGCATTCGGGCGAAGTCTCCATCCAATCATCATTCCTCAGCTAATGGACCCTCTCCTTTGGAATCGCCCCACCTGACACTGTATTTTTGCCGCGAAAAAGTACACAGCAAAGAACACGTGCTCATTTTCGGTATCTCTCGGGGTTTATCGACTGTGAATTCTCTCGCTAGAAGCGCCAGCATTTTTATCGCATAATATTCATTGGTCTACGTTCGTCGAGCAACCCGTCAATCGTTGTGTATGATTTCCTGTAACTTTCCGTTCTCATTCCGCAAGCTGTTCGCCACCTGCTCCACGTATCACTAACAATGTGGCCATTTTCCCCAGGTTATTTCATTTTCTGCTGAGTGGTACTCCTGAAAAAAAATCATGTGCGCATCTCTAGTCGCCGACTTCGAAGTGTTTGATAACCGTAGTTCATTTTCATGCCCCACTTCTTCAAGTGCAATACGTCCGCCCCGCCCCACATCACACTCAGACACTAACCGCACGCACACACACACACACCATGTGCAGACTGTGATTCTGTAAAAGCTTTTAGGTATTCGTATTTTCCCTTTTTCTCCTTTCTAACTCGGCTTCCCCGCTTTTCGCGCATTCTCTTCCTGTCATTCGTGATCCGTTCGGCGGCGTTATCCATATGATCTCCATACATTTTTTTATCTTTCTATTTGCATTACACAACACAGACGTGGACTGTTCGCTTCCGACTCTCCTCTACATGTACGCACACACACACACACTTGAGTACCGTGATCTTCATTCACTTGATAGCAGCCCAGTTTTTACCCAAAATATCTATTTGTGAAGCTCAGCGTCCCCCCCTCGTAGCATACCAATTAATGAGTAGATTGTGTATTTCTTTCACACACACACACAACCATTTTACGTTCTTTTTTCTTTCTCATTTTCTGATTGAGAATGCGCAGTTGTTGAATCAGTCGTACTCATTCTTTTCGATACGACCTTATCGGATTCCTTGCGCGTTACCTGGTGTCAATGAATTGGGTGAATATCATTTTTTGCTTATAGTTAATCTGCTGATGCATATTCTGCGCAAGGATCATGTAGGTTGTTGGTTCTTATCAGAGATTCGTTGGTGTTTTCTGGGAATGTTCAAGTGCGCCAACTAGCACCCCCTCCCGCTCTCTCTCTCTCCAGGCTGTCGGGCAGAACAGCACTGCTTTCATCTGTGCGGCTGCTACGCGACCAACCCTCGATGGGACGGTGAAATGGGCTGTGGCCAAAAAGCCACGTTGTGTATGCGTAATGGATAAGCAATTCACTGGATGTTTATGCTGTGGATTGTACTAGGTAGAGTGTCAAAGTAAATTTGTTTACATTAAGTTCGCTCGGGTTTCATGCATTCCAGCGGTCGTGTTTTGTGCGCTAGGTTGCTCATTCTGCCAGCTGATTGAATGCACATTCTTGACAGCCATCGGTTTTCGTGAAGGGTATTTTGGTTCTGTTTGTTTGGTTTGGAACCTATTTGATTTGGTGTGTAACCACACTGGTTGCTCGATGTGCAATGGAACTTTCATCTTAGCGCAACCGATGCTTCCCATCACTTTTCACCTATCTTCAGATAGACATATGATGATGTGGAACAATACCTTGTTTTTTCTGCCTACGAACATCCGCTTTCCGTTAACCATGGTTCAGTCAGCAACTGGGATGAGGCGGTGCTCGCTCTCCCCAAGTTTGAATTGTATTGTCAAGACACATCAGTGATAACATGGAAACTCACTGTTACTAGCCAGTAGAGGTCGTGTAACTCGTGCCTAACTGACCCGCACACGACAATCAAAAATACCAAATCTTAATTCTGTTTGGTTTATTTTCACGCTTCGAAATCCGTGCTTTAGGTCTGCACGGTGTCCGAGCCTAGTTGGTGTCATTTCGGCGTGCTCCAACAACCAAAAGCAATATCTTGGGGGTTTGTTCGGATCGCTTATTGTTTTCATATTTGGTTTGGCTAGACTGTTTTCTCTGTTTGTTTGCTATGTAAACACGGCGCCAAAATCGTTTTTGTTATCGATTATTCACATCACTAGGAAAGAAGACAAATACAGCTGTTCGTGTGAAAGCAGCAGATGATGACGAGTTGCTAGTACGCAGTCAAAACCCAAGTGCAAATAGCTGCAGCCTGTCAGTTTTTTATAGTGATAGACGTTTGTTGAATCCTAATAGGAGGTTGTCATAAGATTTATATGGATATATATCAATGATTACATTCGTTGAGTCAACCTTATATGGCAGTTGAGCAACACTATGTACTACGGGTGTTATCCATAATGATGATATTGATCGAATACGTCAGCGGTTCCAAATCTTTCCTTGTGATTGCAAACTGTTTGGCGACGCCATGGGCTTCGCGATACGATGGAATTGGCTTAGATTTTGTGCTTTGATCCATTTGATGACATATATAGAGACGTGAGTATTTGTAGATGCCTCATTCCATCGTTGGTTGTAGCTTCATTCCAACTCGTGGTTTAGACTGCCACTGGCCAGCGTCGAATTCAGGTATGTGCTCCGGTTAGGGTGGTTCTGTATTTGATCTGCGCCATGGGCATATCGTGATGATTCCCGCTCTAGCTATAGTTTGGTTGGACAGGCTCACTCTAGCACTGAACATCAGACCGAACAGTTGGACTGATTAAATCCCGGAGAAATATCCCTGCCGGTCCCAATCGATCAACTTATAAGCTATAAACCGTGTACCATAGGCACATTGGTTCCAGCTGCTACAGTTTCGAGCGCCGGAAAACGGGAATGTGGAACGTACAACCAAGCCTCAGAGGCAAAGGCATGTTCAGTTTGTTCGGAAATTGAGTAGCTATGCATTGAAGGCGATGGCTTTGATGCACGAGCGCCATTGACTGCGCGATCGGGCCATTTCTGCCAGTGTCACTAACCACTGGTGATTTGAGTCCTGGGATCCCCATCCAGGGAGGCGGCAGTTGCACACCCGACTAAGTTTACTGCTTGGTGTTTTCGTACTTCGTTGCCAAGTCATACGCTGTCCAGCTCTCGGTCGCATTCACTCAGCACAGGGCTGGGCGAAAAGAGCTCTGTGGGGCAGAAGGTCTTCTGGCATGCAGAGTACATGTCCCAACCAGCTCAGCCTTTGAAGCGTGAGTAATTCATCTATCGTGGGAGAGTTCCTTCTTTTTGCCGGTCCCGAACATAACTTGATGCGACGAATTTTCAAACGTCAAGTGAAAGTGAGGATGCGAGCCGACCGTGAAGTCTGGTGGACACGGAAAGCCAAGGAAATGGGAGAGGCCCAGGAAGCTGGCAGTGCCCGGAAATTATTTCAGTTGATCCGCGCGACCGGTCCCCGGAACCCTCCTGTCAGCGAAACCATCAAGGATCAGAAGTGAGTGACCATCTTGAATGAAGAAGAACGCATCGATCGGTGGGTCGAATACTTCGAACAACAGCCTTCGTGGCCACCAGTTGCCACTCATCTGGAGCCCATAATTGACGTTGAACCATGGACGGGGAACGTGGAACCCCCTAGGGCCTCAGGTTTATGACTGCATATGTTCTCTCAAGCGCCACTGAACTTCTGGTTTGGCTGACCTCTCACCGCATTGTCTGATCTGTTTGCCTACATTTGAAAAAAAACTGTCCCAGACAACTGGGGGAAGTCGGTGATAGTGCCCATTTTCAAAAAAGGGGCTCGTAGTGATTGTGGTAACCATAAGGGGATCAGCTTGACCCCGGTTGTAACAAGACTGCTTGCGTCGCTTTTGCTTCGTCGCCTTCTGGTGGCTCGTAAAACACTGACTCGAGAGCAGCAAGCGGGGTTCCGGCTTGGTAAATGTTGCGTTGACCAAATCTTCACACTCCGTCAGGTGTTAGAACAACGCCACATATACAAACGACCCACCATTTTAGTATTCCTGGATTTCCAAGGCGCATTCGACTCGGTTGACCGGTCTATTTTCCTTGACGTGCTTGTTCATCAAGGAATGCCTCGGAAGTTTATGAACATAATACGTTCTTTGTATCCTCAAACTTCGGGACGTGTGAGAGCATATGGAGAGCTCTCCAAAAGCTTCCGTACACAAAGCGGTGTCCGTCAGTGTGTCCACTCTCTCCAGTCTCATGTAACTTCGTGATCGGTGAGTTAATGAGACGAACGCTGGAAGGTCTTCAAAGTCCTGGTGTTCAAATAGCCTGCGACGAAAACCTTACCGATCTTGAATATGCAGGCGATATCGTTCTCGTCTTCGAAAAGGCGAAGGGCGGGTGTTTTCGGATATATATATATATATATATATCACTCAGATGTAACACTTTTTAGGGGCCTGGTTGACATGCTACCCGGTAGAAGCATGATGACTGAGATACTGTTAAATTGTCCAAGCCTAGACAGAAGTTGAGATGTGTAGGTTGGATTCAAACCCCTGACCTTTCGGTCAGTAGGTTGGCACCTTAACCGCTGAGCTATATATCAATATGTATTTAATTATTTTCAAACTCATTGTTTTAGCCCTTATTGCTTTTTATTTATCTTTTCCATCCATGTATATTTATATTTCGATTTCATTTGCCAGAGATTTGGTGAGTAACACTCCCAAGTCCAATTCATTCAGCTCACTGAAAATTTGTCTCACTGCATTCAAGGCTTTAGGCTTGTCATCGAGCTGTACGTGTCCCATTCATTTAAATTAACTTATGTGGGGAAAAATCGTTCATGAATTCGGAACCTCAGTTTGTAAAACTGGTTTGAAATATTCGGTGTGAGAACAACGTTTTGGTTCACACACGAGTTTGAACACGCCGGACACGCGGGTTGCGTGGGAGAGAGAATAGGCCCGACTAAATTCAGTTCTTCGGTTGTTCGCATCCATTCGAAATCAGGGTTGGGGCTGGATAACAGATGGCCAATCTCATTGAAGCGTTGGCCAGTCAGCTAATCGCATCAAGTGAACTTTATCGCACCCCAGATCTGCTTGTGTGGAAGAACTAGGATAGCTGACTGATTCAATGCCAGCCTTACTAAGGCAAGGACGAGATGGTTCAGTGGTTAGCGCGCGCCCTCAGTGGCGCTCGTGCATCGAGCCTATTGACTTCAATGCATAGCTCCCTTCCCAACCCTCCCACTTAACAGTGCGCTGACAGCGCTGTATTTACGCACCAATTTATCACCTCCCGCCTCCAATGCGCAGCTACCTACCCCTCCTCTCCAAATCATCGGTGGAAACTGTGGCAGCTACAACCACTGAACGACAAGTACGCGGTTCTTATAGCTGATAATGATGATGATGATGGAAGGTTCTTGGTTCGAACCCCACCTCTGCATTTCGACTTTCCCTGTGTAGGCTTGGGAAACCTGGCAGCCCTCCCAGCCCTCGTGCTTCCTTCGGGTCGCATGGCAACTAGGCACTGAAAGGCTGCTATAGCTGAACGATTTTTGTGCTAAATCAAGACAGGTCTAGTCACAAATTCCAGCAGTTTATGCATCTTGGCTTTGTGACGTCCAGTCGCAGCTGCTTTAGCAAAGCGTAATAGACGGCTGTTGGTTTCACAGTTATTGCGCGCCAATTGTAGTTCAGCAAGTGAAATTCATTTGGTCTTGCTCAAAAATCCTTATTGCCAGTGATCTTTCGGGTTTTTTCCAGCGCACATGCTCCCACACGTGTATTGACAAGAACAGGACGAGGTGGTCAGCTAGGCTTCTTTTCCTCATCGGACTAAATTGTTTTGATTCTGAAAAGCACCTTTCACTAAGGTCCGTTTATTTTCTTGACCTTGGCAGTGACTGAAAACTTCAAAAATCCACGACAGGTTCTACCCCTTCTGCAGAATAACGCAAGCGAGGAATTCAGCTGGGATGCAGGTGTGTCTCCCAATAGCACTGGTTTAGATTACAACTGAGTTTATTTTGGGAATCGCGTAGATCATAAATTTGGCAGAAACTCGGGGGCTGTACCTAGCCTGAAGGAGGGTGAAACTGGTCGTGAACTGTCGAAGAGTTTTCAGCAACCTTGTGAGTAGCGTGGTCCGCCAAGAACATTTGCTGCGATACCTCGACTGCCGCGCCAACTGAAATATTGGGCGATCTTTGTTTAGCTGAAGGATGTCAACCGAGTCTCCCATCAGCACTTACCCGTTTCTTAAACTAGTGCATTTCGCCAAAGGTTTATTGATATTTAACTAGATAGTCTTTGGAAAGTTAAGTACTTTCTCGTCTTACTCATCTTAGTTTCTTGCCTTATGGATGTCTATAATATTGAAAGGTCATCCTTCTTCACGTGAATTCGGTCGTGAATGCGATCTCAGAATTATATGGATTCAGAAATTCAAATACCCGTTATAGCCTAGGTAAATCGCGAAAATTATCACTCAATACAGCCAACTTGTCATCGACAAGGTAGATATTGATGTACGTTTTTTGTACAGACCGATTTAATTTCATGTCTTCCAAATGCCCCACAAAGGTGTCTGCAGGTGATCGTGATGAAGATCAGTGTACGGTTACCATGCCGAGACGGGTATTCGAATGAAATCTTGAGCCTTAGAGAATGGCGCGGCATGTCGCGTAACTGAAACAAGATAATTGACACTCAGATGTGTTGGTGAATCTATCCCTTAAATCACAGTCAAACTTTCGATAGATACACTCATTTGCAAATCAATTTCGTTTTATGAGAGACTCACCTGGAACCCAGCTGAATCCCCCGTTTGTGATGTTTCCAGCAAGAAGGGCGAAGCCGATCGTGGGCTGTCGAAGAATTTTCAGTAACCTTATGAGTAGTGCATTACGTATATACATGTATCGCGATATCTTGAATATCGTAGCAACTGGAACATGAGGCGACCTGGTGCAGCACATTCAGTTGCCTGGAAACATCACAAACGGGAGATTCAGCTGGGTTCCAGGTGAGTCTCTCGCAAAAACCAAATTGATTTGCAAATGAGTGTATTTCTCGAAATTAGTCCAATTTGGTTTCAAGTAGAACATAAGGTTGACGGAAACTCGGGGACTGCACCTACCTGATGAGCCCCAAGAAAGGCGAAACCGGTCGTGGGCTGTCGAAGAACTTTCAGCAACCTTATGAGTAGTGTATTACGTATACACAGTCAAACTTTGTTTGGCAGGGAGCAGCTTAACCGGTAATTTGAACAGAACCTTTTCCGAAGGATTCGAACTCATGACATCCTGGGCACTATACCTCTTGTCCGTTGCTAGTACGAGGAAATTTGAAAATTTCCAATCAATATTTTGTCCTATCATTAAAGTCAGTCTATGCTCAAAACCACTGTACAGCCGTTTCACCCTCATTGAGAATCTCAGGAAACTCCCGAGAGCTGCGAACCCAACTCCCGGCTGGTAATTTAACAACCTAACTGTTCGGCCACGAGCGGCCAATCAGCCGTGTGATTAACTTGCTTCTAGACAAGGTACAGTCCCGCTCAGCCCTCAATCACGGGATCCACATCACTTGGTCCTAAGTGTTGATTGATTCCTCGAGTAACGACTTCTCTGGTAGAAGTTTCATTTCTTCTGAGGGAAGTCAGTTCTATACCTTTAAGCTACATCTTTTCTGAATTGGTTGAATTCGCCACATGCAACGAACCTCACGCACGTAGTTCCGGGTTCATTCTGTACAGAATAATACGCTTGAATGCCACATTGCATTCGAATGAGTAGCCATCACTCAAGCGAGTATTTAACAACAGGCCACTGGCTGAAAGATGTGGGTTTCATACCCTGAAGAAGTGCGAATGGGTCTGATTCCTCGTGAACCATTCCCAACCTCAAGGCAGTGTTCAAGCACCCGAAAGTTTACGGTTGAACTTTCCTGGGGATCCGTGATCTACGCACCAATATTGATCCCAAATGAGGGTCAAACAGTCTTAGTTTTTCTTGCCTCTCTGATGTGCGTCCGCTCTCTGTGGCACGTAGAAATCTCTAGCCTTTTTCTGTCCAACAACAAACTAGCGCATTTCATAAGCAATCACAGTACATCATTTGCCTCCCTAAACTTGTACCAATCGGTTTACACGGTCACAGAAGTGAAAACAGTTTAGATGGAGGTCTCGGTTTTGAGATTGACCTTAGGACTGACGTCGTCGGAGGGACTATCCCACACTTTCAGAAAAGATCACTTCAAATCTTCCCGAAACATGAATCCATTATCAAGGACCGGGTGTAATTCTAGTTTTTTTTTCGTGGTTGTTTTGGAGTCGAGAAATATCTTTATTTGTTTGCCATGCGGCGATTACACTTTCGTTTCACCGGATCGCTCGAGGCGAACGGCCAAAAATGGTCTCTTGTCTGGAACGTTGCTCAATGTCGCTAGTTGCTTCACAGAACGATATATAGGTCTAGAAATCCCAGTTGGGAATTTCCTCCGAAATGAATATCCTTACTGCCATCCACGTCGAATTTCTCTTTGAATTTAGAGTCTCAACATCAGATTATAATGTGAATTAGTTTCTATTTTTATCTTCGGAAAACACGAAAATGCTCCGGGTATCAGTGGAATATCAGCAGGAATACGGCTTTGATCATACGTGATAGTCCGGGTTATTTTCGGATATCGTGATGTAACTAACGTGTCCCTGGTTGTTCTGACACACTCAGTTGATTTATGCCTGTCATTTTCTATCCGAATTTTCTGCACGAGCACCCGGAACTAGATTTCTTTGATTATCCTCACTGCTACGTTCTTCTTCCTATTTTTGCGGGGTTTGCTGGGATAGATCGACGTGACTGTGAGGCAGTGGAGCACCAGCGTTGTGCACAACTATTGCCGCCATTGGCTATATACCACAAGTAGTGAAATGAACTGCGCCTTCGAGTGCGGGAAAGTTTATTGGCCAACAGGAATTAAACGGTTACATGCTATTAAACACAAAAGTAAAAACTTCATTTGTATGGCATAATCCTGAACTTTACTGGATATTCTTTGAACATAAAACAACAATGAACAAGCACCCTGAAGTGGTTCAATAAGTTCCGTATCAACCTTCCATCAAATGCAGGGAAAGCGATTTGACACTGGGCAGAATGCTACTCACATATTTCATCAGTAGTACACATCCTTACCAATAACTAGTGGTAGATTGGTAGGTTGTTATGATAATGATCATTTCTGAGCTCAAAAACATGATAGTAGTTTTTTCGGACCATAATGTCAACTACTGTCCAAAGTTTCCACATTATGTCACACTTATGACGAGCTACACATTGGACTCATTGCCTAATGGACTTTTGGTATAATCGATTAGGCTGGGCAAACTTTCAACTAGATCAGTATCAGTTGGCGGAAAGTTAGAAATTTTTCCATAGCATTCGGAATTCGTAGGGAGCCTTCGGGAGTGCCTTATTGAACTACTGTCACATTCTTTTGAAACTAGAGTGGTGCTCGAGTTTGTTACCATTGACAATATTTCTTGACTTGTGTACCAACTCAACTTTCCGCTGTCTAGTTGACTAGAAGCTACCGAATATTCTTGCCATTTCTTGAAACTTGTTAGATCCACCTCATTAGAATTCATGAAGACGATGAAGTTATATGAAGGACTTCCTTTGTATGATTCAAAATTGTGCGGAACGTCCATCTCCGTTCGTTTTAGCTAAATGCGAGAAGAACAGAACCAGGAATGAACAGTCATAAAGGTTTATGTAACATTCTGAGTAGCATGTTCTGTCAAGCGAATGCTTTGTGAGCGTGTTTCATAGCAGTCTTTTGCCCCATAGAAGCCACCCTTGGTGGATAGAAAATACAGTTATTGTCAGTGTTGGCAGTTGACGACGAACAATTGTCAAGTCGATGTGTGGGCTCGCGTGCCTCATGTATGCACCAAAGCTTGAAGGATAGAAAGCTAAAGTCACTGGAATCGAACACCTTTCATAATGTAGAAAAAGGTAGAAAAAATTTCGTGAAGCATAACAATAAGTATAGTAAGATAATAAAGCCATAGACTTAATGCACTACTCATAAGGTTGCTGAGAATTCTTCGACAACCCACGACCGGCTTCGCCCTTCTTGGGGCTCATCAGGTAGGCGCAGTCCCCATGTTCTACTTGAACCCAAATTGCACGGAATTAGCGAAATACACTCATTTTCAAACACATTCGCTTTTGCGAGAGATTCACCTGGAACCCAGCTGAATCTCACGTTAAAGATGTTTTTAAGCAACCTTGTGAGTAGTGTATGTCTTGCGATGTCTCGAATATTGTACCAACCAGCAAATTCAGTTGCAGAAAAACATCACAAACAAGATATTCAACTAGGCTTTAGGTAAGCCTCTCGAAAAAACAAATTTGTTTGCAAACGAGTGTAATTCACTAAGAAAGTCCCACGTTTTACAGTGCACCGTCCTCAGAGGAGCTGCTTGTTTGTAAGGAGGTAGTCATTATAAGAGGGTGTGGTGGTGGTGATTTCGCGGATGGTCTTTCTAGGCTGGTCGGTTTTTTGTTTTAGGATGTCTTATAAACAAGCATCATGAAAATACTCCACTGGCTTCAGTATTTCTGGAGTTTACGTATGTACTTTTATATTGACTTTTACGTCCGATGACCCCCCCTCCTCTGAGATGCATCCTCAACTAGGGTCACTTGGCCAATGAGTGATCATCATCATCATCATCATCAGCTGTAAGAAACCGTGTACTTGTCGTACAGTGGTTGTAGCTGCCACAGTTTCGTCCGCTGATGATTTGGGGAGGTGAGGTAGGTAGCTGCGCATTGGAGGCGCGAGCTGCCTAAATACACCGCTGTCAATTGGCTGTTAAGTGGGGGAATTGGGAAGGGAGCTATGCATTGGAGGCAATAGGTTGGATGCATGAGCGCCACTGAGGGCGGGATTGGGCCATGTCTGACAATGTCTCTAACAATTGATGTGGCCCGTCTCGGGGTCCCCATCCAGGAAGACGGCAGTGACCAGCGCAGTTGGGTTTGCTGGTAATGGCTTTTATACTTCGCTGCCAAGTCATTGTTTGACCGCCTCTGGCTCGTTTCCACCCTTCACGTGGTTGTGCGAAAAGAACCCTTCGAGGAAGTCAGTGGACTGGCATGCGCAGCACGTAGCCAAGCCAGCGCAGCCTATGCAGTGTGATCAGTTCATCTATCGAGGGTGAGTTATTTCTCCCGAATGGAACTAGACTTGCACACGTGATTACTACTTGCCTTTAACATTAGAGAATGGCGTCTTGTTCTCATAGTTTTACAGTGAGAATCTTTACCATGACGTTGGAATATGAACAATATTACTACATAATACATTCATATAAAAATATATATATACTACAGCATAAACGTTACGCACAGCAATAAATTTTCAAACCAAAAGCTCATAGGCGCCGTCGGTTGTAAGCATAGCATGAGCGTTCACCTGTAGATATTCGGATGGTTTGACGCATGTCTGTCTAGTCTAATTCATTTTCTAATCAATTCAATCCTAAATATGGACGGAAGGTACGCGAAATTGTGCACTTTTATACAGACAGTTGGTATGGAGCTGCCATGTCGACTGCGCCGGAAAAGAATGAAATCAAGCAAACAGTTCAGACGCAAAACAGTATGGTTGTTCAATTGGGATCTGTTTTCTCCAGGAGGGTAGAAAAATTAAATTTTGAACTGACTCAGGAATTAGGAAAGATGTAGGAAACGTCAGACTGTCAAGCACCTCCTTCCTGTGGGATTAACAACTGAAATCCCACCTTTTTGTGGGATTTCACTGAATGTCACTGGATGTCACTGAATATATGCTTTTGCCTAGCTGGATGCTGAGGATGACGCCAGCCAACAAAAACAACAACGGAGATTCTAACAGCCGAACAGCTTTCCCCATATTCATATAGGATGAAACTATTTTCGCCAGGTTTGTGTGACAATGACCGCATATGAATGTGAGAGTTTTTGAGCCAGAACGAATTGTGCATTCTGCCGCATTTCCTATATGGGTTGTAGAATATATTCGTCTACGTCTAAGATCACCGCTCTTATTGAGGTTAGGATGTGCAAAGACAATGTGGCGGTACAACTAGGAGGTGGTTTTATCCAAATCTGCGTAACATGACTTTACGAGAGACGACACTGGAAGCAAACCCGCGGACAGCGTACGAGTTTGCCGTGCTCTTTCGACAGCATTTGTTATGGAGGAGAAAAGGGAAGGGGGAGATATTCAGAGGGCAGTTTTATTGGAATTGAGAAGCCGAATGATCAAATCAGAGAGACGAAACATTCAGCCAAAAAAGCGCGATACCGTAACTTCTAGTTGGGGAATAGGTGCTCCGGATGCAGCAGTTCTCTACTCATTCAGGGACTTTGTACTGTTCAGTCCACCTGTCTCACTTTGTTTTGTTAACGGGACAGCCTCGTCTTCAAGAGTATATACTACTTGTAGTTGGCCTTGTCATTTCAGATCTAATGATTTACAACAAATCGGTTTAGGCACCTGGACGGTATCGTTTTGGAATTCGCACAAAAGGTTCAAAAAATGCGCCCATAAATATCCACTCTTAATCCTTTGTGCAGAACTGTGAAAAACCACTTTTGAAGTACACTTGCAGTGGCCCTACACAAAGGGTGCGTACTGTGCAGCTCACTTAGAAGTAAACCCGTCCGGTAAGCGGGATGATGGTGGCTGGGGTTCGCTCCCAGACATGTTTTCGTTTACAACACGTCCACATGGATTTCCGGATTAGAGACGTATTTTCTTCACCAGAATAGCCTTTCAGAAGACTGGCCTGAGAAATATTTCGAATAGTATATATATATATATATATGCTTTTGCCTAGCTACTCATAAAATTACCGCTTTTCGTTTAATATACTGTACATCAGGAAACTGCACACACAAAGTTCCACTGCAGTGACCAAGAGACCAGAGCTATGGAATGCTACATGGAGTTGACTAAGCTTGACCATAACCCAGGGTATGAATTTTTCTGTCCAAAACTGTCTTTCTGTCGATCGTGTTGCACTGAATGCGGCAAAAATATGCTTTCAAAAAGGACCAAAAAAAGGAAAAAAGGCTCATTTTTTGCACGAAAGCGTGGTGTACACGATAAGAAATATTGACGTGTAGGAAGCCGTGGAAATGAATCATAAACAGTCTGCACATATCAAGGTGCGCGAATTGTTTGCACAGTTCAGAGACGTTTTCGTAGACGGTCAAACAAAATCATAGCCTGCGTGATGAGGACTTTATTAGACAACTAGCCAGAACTCCGAGGAAGCACCAGATGAATTCACCGACAGAACAGCTGTGACTTCTCGATTCACACCCAGACAGATAGTGCTCAGGGAATAAAACGTTTTCAACACTGTCAGCGCCGATAACTATATTCCGTTTTGCACCGCAATGGGCACACACAGATTTGGTGCCAAATGAGTGGGGTGGCGACGGCACACATTGACATGCGGGTACAATAATCGATTGAACCTTACAAAAACAACACGTTTTCAAATGAGGTTTCGTCCTGTAAGGGAGGGCAATCAATACTGAAAAGTCGATAAGCACTTTTCAGCATAGACTGACTTCAATTACAGGACAAAATCTCAGTTGCAAATTCCAGAAACTTCTCACACTGGAATGGCAATTGAAAAGCACCAAAACCGATTGCCGCCAGGACTATCATGAAGACGTCAAGCGAAAAACTTCTAGTTTTTGGTCGTAATATCTTGTGAACTTGCAACCTAACTTCGTTCGTATGGCCGTTGTTGGTAGAATGTGCGCAGGATGTGGAATACTGGTGAAAGGAAGAAGGCCTTCGCTACGGAGTTGTTTATTTGAGAACACCAACTTGACAGTTACGGACTATTGGACAGGGGAGCAAAACTCTCATATGCATCTTGTTTACAAAACTGAATATCCATCTTCTCCTTGAACGCGTCCTTCTGAATTTTTCTGGATATTTATTGACTGTTACTCAAATGCAAGCAAATGCTACAAAGCGACTCCACAAATTCCGTAATAGATCTCACTTTTCAAGAGACGTGAAGCGGGTTTACGAGAAGACATACTACTCGCATGCCTCATCATTAGTATCCACCTTTGGAGGTATGTAACATTGGATGTGTGGTATGTACGAGTGGAATTCTGAAATCTCGGCATATACTTATTGAAAAAGAACCAGTTTTCCAGACTAAGGTCGCTGAGGAACACAAGGACCAATTCAACCTGTGCTTGAAACAATAGTCCCACATGAACGTACTACATGCTTTCAGGGACAGCCAAACTGTGCGTCTCTTAACCGAGCAAAACTTACAAGTGAAGTGAGTAATTGCAAAATTCCTCTGATGATCGTGGCAGTTGTATTCCTTGAACCAGCAGGCAGCGGCGCCAAGTCAGCTCAGCTATAGAGGGAAACCATAGTTCGATCCACCGATCATATGTTTCTATGGTCTAGAATCGTCTCTCAATAGTACTGGTGAAACAAGACATGGAAGTAGAAATCCCGAAATGCGTAACACTTGAGATATCGAAGGCCTGTCGAATCAATTTATCAGCGAATCTAACTAGGTCTTTTGTCGAATTCGGTTCATGGCGTTTATCCTAGAAGCACTGAGATCGAGGTTGATGTCACAATTGTGGACGATGGTGTGATACGTGTTACCGAACGTTACTCTGTTACCGTAGAATCTGAATGGGCAAAGATGGGCGTGACCAAAAGGTACGTGGCCATACGAGGCACGTTCAGGTTTGGTCGAATTTCGGGACGTCCGATAGATGAAACTTCAAAGATACTCATTATCGGTAGTGGCAAGGTTACATTAAAAGCAAACTAAATACCTGGATGGTGGTCACGTAAAAATCGATAAACGACACCGTGTGTATTTTACTGGTTAATAGTCTGTGTGAACTTCCGTACGAATGCTTCACGTGTGACTTGTCAACAGTGAGACCTTGACTTCCTTTCCTGTCGATTCATTCCCGTAGGTCGAACACACTCCACACAGTAAATCAAACGATTACACCTCATCGTGCATAGAAAGTATGGCATTTCTACTGAAGCATGAGCTGCTCACCGTTTACCTTCTAACCTCTGAGTTGCCTTCATTTAAGACCGGCTTATGTGGATGTTCCCAGTTGTATCTCAACCTTTTCGGAAGCCGGTCTATGTGGAGGTTCCCAGTTGTATCTCAACCTTTTCGGAAAAGTTTAGTAACAATCAGTATATGTATTGCTGGGCAACGTTTCGCTTTTGACACAGAAGCTTCGTCGGGCCAAGTGAGATTTAAGGCGGAAGGAGAACCAATCAGCTAAGTCAAGCTAAATCTCTGTTGGTTATCGACGTAGGGACTTTGTGTGTTAGGGTGGGTGACCAAGTTTTAGGCCGATGGGGAAACCTACATGGTTTTGAGTCCACCCTGGGGTCTAGTTCTTCCGGTTTGGTTCACGTGAAGATCCCTTTTGAACTAGTGCTACGATAGTTGTGTAATGAAGAGGGATTCCGTGGACTTTGGTCAGGTTGGGATTTCCACCCCCCTGATTTGCTAATGATTCTACGTGCATTGACAACCGCATACATTCACGTGTCAACTTCGCTTATCTAAGATCGCTTTCCGTACGCTCGCCAGTTCCACACCCTCGATTCTGTTCACGCTGTGATGCTTGGTGATTTCCACCACCTCGGCTATCAGCCGGTGTGAATCGCAGTCCCCGTCTTAAAACTTTCACATTATCTAGATCTATTCTATGTCCCGTGTCTAAGGCATGCACTGCAATCGCTGACTCTTTGACCAGCGTTTGGTATTCTTCCGCATTCCTTGGTGGTTTGTTTATTCACCTTTTATGCCCACCAATTCTGGTATGCAATTCCCTGGCCGTTTGTCCTATGTAAACCTCGGTGCGATCGTTGCAGTTAATTTTATACACACAGTCCCTAGTCCTTTCAACCGGGAGGATCTTTCAGTTGCACCAAAACTGAGCGTAACGTTTTTGCCTTCTGGAAAGCCAATGAAATTTCGGCTAAGTTCAGCAGTCTTAGAATAACTTCCGATGTTCCTGCTTTCTTTGGAATGACTGCTGTGCCAATCCATTCCTTAGTGGGTCTAGATACCGTAGTGAGTGGCGGTGAGCTGTACAGTCACGTATGTTGGTGAAGGGGCCGCTACACTTGAAATCTTAAATCTTAAATCTCGACCAACCTCGTATCCTAGTCACTTGGCCTGACGAAGCTTTTGTGACAAAAGCGAAACGTTGCCCAGCAATAAATCTACCGGTTGTTACCAAACTTTTCCGAAAACGATGACTACTCAATCGATTCCAAGCGGTTTTCAACTGATTGAACGTATCTAAACCTTGTTTACTAATGGTCGTTCCATTTCTTCAAATGACGGGTCACTCCACTAGCCAACGCTGAAATGACAAGTTATAGAACGAGAGATTTGCTTCGACTGAGTTTTTGTTTTTTGGGACCAGTTTAGCTGAACAACAACAACAACGGTGAAGATGGCAACCATAATACAAGAGGTACAAATAAACCAGTAATGAAGTGTTAACCCTCGGAGATAACGATCACACAGGAACTAGCAACAACAAACCATCAAGCATTCCTTTCTTTCAACCTATTCTAATCAATCAACAACCCTGGAATTTTTCATTTCCTAATTTAGTGAAATAACACACGCACAGATTTACTGCGTTTTTTCCCGGTGTTTTCTATGCATCACACGGTGTTGTCAGTGTGTAATTAGAACATGATTCATGTGAATTGTGCGATTGATTTTGTAAAGACAGTCGTCATCTATGTGTGCTCACTAAAATTTTTAGTGCTATACTGTATACATATATTTTTTATATAAATATATATGTACAATAAATTGCGCAGGCAGAATGGTGCACTTTCTCAGTGTGCCGAAGACCCCTGTGTAATTTGGGCTGCAGAATTCAACTGTTTTCGACCATGTCCGGAATTAAGTATCCTGCAACTACCTGTCAAGAATGGACCCTTGTCCGTCAGGTTTGACAGTGACCCTAGATACGTTCGAAGTTGTTTTGTTCCTAGATTGCCACCGGAAATGTCGGCGTAATGACATAAACCGAAAAGTCTGTACTACTCACATTTGGATGATAGAATTAGTTCACGATTTCGCTTGTGGTTCCCTTGTAAATGTCATGCGTCAGATATTTTATTTTACACACAGTTTGTTGGCAACTATGGACAGGGAACAATCATCGATCCATAGGTGATATTTCGAAATGACAAACAGCTCGTTCGACTGGACGTTTTTTAGACTGAAACCAGGGTCTTTAAATTTAGTGCCTTTTTCAGTGAGTTCCCATGGAGCAGTCGCTTGAAGAGCTGGTCTGAGGAGCAACTGAGGGATACACAAAAACCAATTGATCTAGCGTTTCAAATGACGGTAATCTTTGACAATCAGCCCTTATCTGTTTAAAGCCTCAAGTCCCCACAGACAATTACGCCAATCCAAAGAACTCTCCAAAGAGCCATTTCCACACTAATTTTGTTAGTCAGAATGCCGGATAAAGGTAAGCTTCGTCGTATTGTGTGTACGGAAAGGCAGCCCATGTCATAATGCCCTCGAGAACTGCCATTTATTGGTTATTTGGGCGATCCTCTCCAGGATAATCAAGTGTCTAACCAGTCCTGTATAACTAAAAAATGGGCTCGGGCAACGCCAGCAGTCGACTTCTCTCGTGTAACAATCTAAGAAATAGTCTAGTTTTGTAGCAGTTATATTACTTACGTGGACATGACCTCGGGACGTCTTTTCATAACTGACGGAGAGGTCTGGCAAACCGTCACACAAAGAAACCTGGTTTACAACAGACAAACGAGAGGATTTCATAACCGAATTCACAGTGCTATACACGCTTTAACGCATGTGAACAGCTCTTTATTGAGAAAAACTGAGATTAGTCCATGTGTGAAACTGTCTTTCCTAAACGTGATAGTCAATGCAGTCCTAATTCCCGCTTGCAAAAATTGACCTGCTTGAGCCAAAGTCATCTCAAAGCTGAAGGCTTTTGAGTATCTGCGTCTTTGTCATTGCATACTACGCCCTCTCTACTGTTCCGTTTGTTTGCGGCTTGTTCACCACCTTTACGCCCTCAGGCCAAGAAAGTAATCTTTCGCTCAGATTAATGTGACTGTCAGGTTAGCCGAACAGCTAGCTTACGGCATTTGGCAAAATCTTATCAGTCATTGCGTCCTTTTTATGCACTGCCCATCACACGTCCATAAGGTGCTTTGAAGCATAGGGTCATAGTACTTTTCTGGCCAGCTGCCAACTGATTCGTTGGATGATTTATGACCCACAGTCTGACCTCCATTACATCGAATTGTTCTATCTTATGGCGGTACCAACCGTACGATTAATGAGAGTTTAACCAACCTCATATTACTTTCCTCGCTAGCCCATTTAACCTGACGAAAATAGCGCAACATATTTCACCGTCTTTGGGACTGTTGTTGACCAATCAAATTGGCACATTCATTATGGCTGAATGATCGATCGATAACTGACCTCACCACTGATTTCTACTGGAAATGCGCTAGTAGTAACTAAATGTAGTTGCACTGAAATGATACTCTCTCCCTTGTACGTTTGTCCTCAGAGATAAATGCTTGGTTCGGCAAAACGTGTGCCAGATGTCTTTGAAAATCTATCGTTTAAGTAGACCTTAGTTTCCAGAAACTTCACCTTCATATTTATATGCAATGTTTTACGTACCGAAAGACTACGTTTAGTGTGTTTTAAAGGAGGATAACCCACCAAAACCGTCAAATTTCACAGTCTACTCCAACATTTTATGCCGCATCGATGTGCATTTCTTTTGACCCATTGTCAATTTGGTAAATCTTTTATATGTGCAGAATGATAGTAGTAAAAACTTTTCAGGATACCTCCCATCTGCTTGGGGTTATCATTCAGGAGCTTTGTTTTCATGTGTATTTAGAAACCTGGGTATCGGTGGCTACCGAACTGTTTAGATTCGATTTCGGACCAGCCATCTTCGTGCGAGATATCTGCCCTTTGCGACTTGTCCAGTTCGTACTCTATTTTGTGTGCAAATGTCTAGCACCTTTGTACGGGGTTTCAAAACTCGTTAGCGTTTTGCTGGATACGCAGGAATGATGCTCTCCAATGTGCGGTGCTTCTTGCTTTTCAGTTCCGACTGTCTCCACCTACAGGAAGAGATCTCAATAGAGAATTGTCAAACCTCAGCGCAATCTTCAAGTGGCTCAGAGTGGAACTTCCACCTGAAAAGTTGTCAGTCGAGGAGCCAGACAGCAAATGATCACGTGGTGTAATTTCTGTGATTAAAGGGCGAATGGCGCTTTATCCTATCTAAACGTGAGTTAATCACAGTGTTGGCCGAACGGTCAAGTGTTCAGGCCGGAAGGTCATCGGTTTGAAACTCCCCTGAGTATTGTGAACTGTAAACTGCCACTAACTCCCAATGAGGACGCAACAGCTGTACAGTGTATAAATTGTTTTCACTTATAGAACAAAATTCCAGTTAAAATTTATTTAATTTCGTGACCAGATAACTGTGCTTGCTTGTCAGTAGTAGACGTAATGATAATTATGACATATCGTCCTCTCCCCCAAAGCGCCACCGGGATCACTGAAATTGTTTCTTGTTCCATAGCATAGTCCAATGTTCCTTCCTAAACAAGTCCAAGATCTTTCAAGGTTACGAAGTTTTTCGAGACATACACTAATTTGCAAATCAATTTGGTTTTGCGAGAGACTCATCTGGAACCCAGCTGAATCTCCTTATCATCGGCCTGACCGTCATCATCGATTGTCACAGTATTTAAATGCCACTGAGAAAACGTACCTATATAGTGGAGCACTTCAGGGAGATTTGAGACCATCCCGCGTAATAGTTCTTCGCTTCTTAGCCCTGGCATATCGTGACAATCCGAGTAACATGGCGATCTGATGAGGTGTTGCTACTCAGCGGTACTCCCGGAATTATTGAGTGTCTATCCATTAATTGCAAAGTTAAACATCCATTCGTAACCTAAAACATTAAAAACGAGAGCTTCAGCTAGGTTCCAGGTGAGTCTCTCGCAAAACCAAATTGATTTGCAAATTAGAGTATTTCCCGAAGAACAGTCCAATTTGGGTTCAAGTAGGACATAAGTTTGACGGAAACTAGGCGACGGCGACTAGCTGATGAGCCTCAAGAAGGGCGAAACCGGTCGTGGGCTGTCGAAGTATTTTCAGCAACCTTATGAGTAGTGCATAACGAAGAAGTTGTTTCACCACCAACACACGGGAATACGAAAAATAACAATTGCTTTAAGAAATGTTGTTGGTCGGTGCCAAGTGATCGCAATTGTTGCCAACACCGCTGCATCAAATCTATATACCAAAACATCCCCAGGACACCCAGATGGGAAAACAAAAAACTGCTACCTGGGTAGCAAGGAAATGTCAGCACTTTTTCATTCATGCGTAGTCGATGGTGCAAAAAACATTATCCGTTGCCCGCGATATCGCATCCGAGACCTGCGTTCTTTCGTTCTCAATACTGATTCAAATATTCACCATGTCTTGGATCCTCAATACCAGCTAGCTGTTAATGAATTATGCGCAAAACAACTGCTCCGCTAGACAGCACGGTTAGTCCGGATGTTTATTCGCACTTAAACAATCCACTGACAGATCATCACATCCATTCCTTGGCAGAAGTGTCTTCTTGCCTAAACTAAGATTCTTCAGGCTCCTGACACTGTGTTTCTCCATCTTCGTGGTAAGAAGTCCGAAGCCCTAAACATTCTAACATGATCTAATTCTACAATCAGTAAATTGTTCTACTGGGACGGACAAGAGTATCCTTTTGTCAAGTGGGTAAAATCAGCTGACTGCCGTTGTAGGCTCTCTTCGAAATGTGAACCGCAGTGGAACACACACCAGTTCCCGTGGATAGGGTTGTTCTGAATGAGCGGGAATGAACTAATGTACTGTAAAACACAAGCAGGGGAAATGGTCAACTGCTAGTACACTTTTTGGTCTATTTCTAGACGTTTCTAGACGATTCTTCCTCCTGGATAACAAAATGGAGTTGCTAGCGTAGCTTTGCGCCGTCAAACATGCCACTTTAAAAATGATCTTTGGATGATTGCTTTTCGTGAAAAGAGCATCGCTGTATGTCTAATGCGAAAATTGCAGACCTATCTTCGGCTATGGAGGCTTCTTGCAGGAAGGACCCGCAGTAATCATCAAACAAGCATACAGAAAAGATTCCACTGCGTCCTTTGAGAAGACTTCGTGGCAACGGTCTCTTTAGAGTCGCAAACATTTTAGATGGAGTAAACCCGACTAGTCTCTATTAATTTAAACGTATTTTCGTGTTCCCGCACACCTCCCCCCCGAAGAGGAGTAGGATAGGCCATGACGTGGGCGTGAATTCTCCCTGACCCTTTCTGCAAGAGAGAATGTAAAGTTATGCAAAATGTTTGCAGTAAAAAATTGAACAGAATGCAGGAAATCACAACAGAAAGATACCCATGGTGCATTTGGTCCTCTGTTTTTCTGCAGAAGATGGCACACTCAGCGGTAGTGTGCTACCGACCGGTGTCCTAAAAACAATTTGACACAGAAGATGCAACTTCAAGTGTTTGTTGATGAAGTCAATGTGGATTTGAGTCTGACCTGGCTGTGGGCAGCTGACTGGTGTGGTTCTTCGGACAAACAGAAATAATCGTACCATCCTGATCTAAACGATGCTTAAATCCAATTTGCAGCCAATTGGTAGCCAACTTTGTCAACCGCTAATCCTAAATGGACACATCAGACAGACACCGCAGCACTGCAACGCAATAGAATTCCGTGCGAAGCTAGTCTTTGTTGGGCACACATTTACTGGTTCTGACTGACTTTGATTGGTTTCGACCACAACCTTGCTGCTGACATACTTTATCCAACCTGACACTAAAAGATTATCCAAATTTCGCAAAAACCTAACAGTTCCTAACCAAATCCTTGAAAAACCAGCTTGGTCTTAACCTGTCAATCAAACGAAAAAAAGTGAATTTTGTGTGCTCACCTCTTTCCAAGTTTATGTTCATATACTATCTGTGATCTCGATCAATGCAGCGCCCGTAAGAAGTGTTCACGTCACCGTTTTGCAACAATAAATGCTGTCGACAAGTCTCGACAAACTGGGATAACAGCATCACCTGAGCCAAGTGAACACGCGCACTTCTTACCACCTTCGAGGTTTTCATTCGTTTGAGCAGCTGTCGCCTACCCTCTCTGAGTTAGTTACGTTGGAGAAATGACAAAGGCCTAGGAATAAAAAGAGACAGAGTTTCTGCGAAAGCTATTAATTAAGGGTCAGAAACTGGAGAATTGGGCTACTTCGAACAAGCTAACTAGCCTGAATTTGCGCGAGCTAGCTAATAATACCTTGCCGGAGGTGTTTTTAACCGTTAATAATAGTTGTTTGTTTCTTATTTCCAAAACAAGTAGAGGGCAATTCACAAACTAGATTTATTGCTTGCTATCAAAGCCTTCCTTCCTCAAAACGGCATCGTCGTTTCCCGTTTGGTTGGATGCGGTAATCAGTCAGTTGATTCAAAATGACATTCAGAAAGAATGTAATTGCTATAGAGGAGAATGTTGGTAGCTCAGGAAGCATAGATGGTCGTTGGGCTGTCGAAGAATTTTCAGCAAACTTATGAGTAGTATACTACGTATATACATGTATCGCGATATCTCGAATATCGTAGCAACTGGAACATGAGGTGGCCTGGTGCAGCACATTCAGTTGCCTGGAAACATCACAAACGGGAGATTCAGCTGGGTTCCAGGTGAGTCTCTCGAAAAACCAAATTTGTTCGCGAATGAGTGTAGTTCGCTAAGTCCGTGCAATTCGGCCCAAGTAGAGCATAAGGTTGACGGAAACTCGGGGACTGCGAGCGAGGCGAGGAGCGTAGTGGTTCGTAGCGATGGGTTGGGGGTTGTGCGTTGAGTAGTGTTGTGTCTGTGTTTATATGCGTGCTGCTAGTCGGGGTTGACCTTCGATCACGATTGGTAGTTCGGTCGGTCGGTTCCATTGGTTGTAATTTCCAATTGAGATTTCGTCAAGTAAATGGAACCAATCTAGGATGAAAAGTCTAGATGCACTATTTCATTCTTGATGCGCATCCTTCAATCACAGGAATTACACGTAGCCATGACTCCCGGGACAACGACTTCTCAGATCAAAGTTTCACTCATTTTGTGTAAATAATCTTCCACTGAGCTACTTATTGGTTGTTGGTAGCATGCGGCGATTTGGTAAATTTTGATTGAAATTACGGGGAAAGCTGTCTGTCAATAAATCAGCCAATATCTGACCACGCGATATGGTTTCCCTGGTTGAAGGTTGAGTGGGGCTCTCCGAGAGTGTCAGTCATTCCTGGACATAACGTTATGTGTTCCAACTACGAACCGGAGGGTCACGATTTCGAAACTCCGTGAGGTGCGCACTGCTAAAGATTTCCAATAAGACAGCTATACGTCGCTTTTCGGCTTTTTAGCCTAGACTGGTTTCTCTGATAGGACGAGGGTTCCTTACACTACGAAGAATATTCTTCCCAGGAAGCACCCAGTCTCGAGCTTGAACCCCAATGGTCTCCCCTTTACAGTTACGAACTTGACGGAAGTTGCCTGGTAAAGCCATCAAAAATCAGAAGTGTGAAACTCACGCACCTTTTTCCGGATAGGTGCTGTGTTCCTGAACAGCTAAGAATGACGGGTCCTGCACGGGTACTACACATCCTGCCGCCGACCGAAGACGTGGTTATTCTTAGATGCACCAATCGATTATAAGGCAGGACAAAAGAGTGCTGTACTAATCGAATTGCCTTTTGTATTCTCTAGCTCTATTGATCGTCTACAGCACGTGACCAGTAAGATGCAGCGGTTTCCGAGAAGTTTAGATTACCAAACGTCACTGACAGATGCTCTGAGTTGCACAGAATCCGCGCTGTTTTCTGGCAGTTTTACGCCGAAAATGTTTTGAAGGGACAAGGTACACTTATCAAAAGCTTACGTAAACGTATATTGTACTTTTTGAATCTGGAAGCATGAACACCCCCAAGTGCACACAATCGGCCACCGTGCCAGCCAGATGAGCTGTACAGTCAGAGACTTTGTGCTACCCCCCGTGTGCCGTTCATCAAGAACTTGAAAAGTACATGTTTGACCTAGCGACTCTGTTTTCTCTTAGCCGATATGAGTTGTGCTGGACCACACCACATTCGTTGGTCCATTTTTGTGGACGTACTCGAAGATAGCTCCCAATAGAAATTTTAAGTGCACCAATGTAAACAAAACGGATAAGTACATTTCCCATCCATCTTCTGTGAAAACGTCAACTGCTTTGAAACGATCACTCACCTTGGTACTCATACATTCCAAGTTTGATATAAAAGTCGAACTCCATTGCTAATCGCGTAAGACACCTGGTCAGGCGCGCACACAAGTGAAAAATCCTATTATCGATTTTCCAATGACCCTAAAAGCGGTGCACTTTTCAGTTGTATAGATTTTTTCTAGTAAAGGTTACTTGGGTTTAGACAAGACAGAAAATAGTGGGAACAGAACGCAAGTTTTGCCTTTGATATCAGTCCGTTCCTACAACCCTGTTTTCCACTGAATATACCTTTGAATGAATGTTGACACTCCCTTAGATTCAAAAAACAGTAGAAAGGCGAGATGAGAAAGAGCCATTCGGGAGATGCACGATAACAGTGGAAAATTCCCAGTACTTACTGCACCATTATAGCATTCTGTACGTTACAATGCACATTTCGGAAACTGCGGCGTCTTTCAGAACTGGGTCTGCACTTGATCGTAGTGGGCATTCTGACTAGTTCACCCGGGCTTTATCTCTCAGCGCTATTCGGAGATTTTCGGTAATCACAGTGCTCTCCCGGGTCCGGACTCGCTGACTGGTTCCGGAGTTGCCTTTCAAGCGTGACTGGATCAGCTGACGAGTGCGCATACATATGAAGACGCAAGTGACTGAAGTTGGGTCGGATGCCCCAACGCGGATCGGGGGATATTACCCCAGAGGAACAAAACCGCAAGGTGAACTGGCAAAAACCAGTTTACAGGAGCCAACTTGCCTAAGCATGATGGTATTACAATGAGCGCTTGCATCACATTTTGAAAATCAGCCAGCCCAAACATGTTTGCTGAGGGTCTGGAGTTCATATTGTCCACATTCAGTTACATTCAAACTACCGCATAAGTCAATATTTGTGCACAAAACTTTCCCCACTTCGGTATTCTGAACGATTTCAGGATGCATTTTCCCATGGCCGAGTCTCGCTGGGAAATAGGATCCACAAAATTCATTACCCAGAAGAAATGTCTTCAACCGTATTGTGACCATAGCTGGAGCAACCGGGCTATTTTCAATGTTAACAGGTAACACTTTGTTCCGCACACCTTCCAAAGTACATCTGACTATGGGTCATATGACTTGTGTTCATCAAACTGTGGAAAACCTTTCCTAACATCCCAATAGCGATCAGGGTCCGCTTTTACTCAGCAGCTGCTCTGCATCCCTGGTATAAATTTCCTGCCTGTTTTCTAAGTGTGGTAATCCACCGACGCACCTACATCAGAGTAGAAAAGACGTTAAACAGGACAGTCGTGCAGCAGGACAAGGACGTACAGCACTTTTGGATGGGCAACTTGATCGAGGAATTCTGCCTCAAGTGCAGCGATCGTCCATTTGGTCGGGCCCATTTCAGATGATTGGTGATAGAGCTGACTTCTAAGTACCCTGCCAAACTGTCGTTTGCAGAATCCTGCACAGTGTTATCTTTTTTCAGAAAACTGACCCAAAAATAGGCAGAATTCAAAGTAAGCAACGGGGGCAGTTTACAGCTGGTGCTCCTCCTTATTGGGGGTGTGATGTGCAACGTCTGTATAAATAGACTTAAAAATCCATGTTTATGGACTCACAAGAATGACAAATATATTTGCTCGTCTCTTGCTTCATGGATGAAATCCATGGTGAAATATTTGCGCGAAGCCATACGACTGTCATCCATAGGAACTTCAAGCTGACTAAGGACAACAACCGCCAAATGTTTGCTTCACAAGGCCCTCAGAATTTATTACTTAAATGATCATGTGCGTATACATTTATATCGGTTTGAAGATGAGAAGGTTACGGGGGGTCGAGAACCTGTCAAAAGCCCGTTCTCATCCTGGTTGTCTGCTTAAATAACCCACCGAAAGGCGGGGGACAGCAACGAACCCCCCGGTTTCCACTGTCCACACGCGTTTTGTGTCATTGGCCTGTCGGAGTCCGGATGACCGTTTGCTGAATAATTCCTGACCTGACATAAAATATCACCCGTGACGGATTCAGCCCAACTTGATTCGCAAACGTTTGACAACGTCGATCCCTATACTCATGTGCCTACCAGTTTTGTTTTTACGAGAGACTCACCTGAAATCAAGCTGAATTTCTCGCTCATGGTGTCCTTATTCAGCTGACTGGGCTGACGTAAAAAAGTGCTCATAAGGCTACTGAAACCTGTTTGACAGCTAAAGGCCTTCACTTATCAGGTAGGCACAACCCCCAAGATTTCGTCAACTTGAACCCAGACAGCACGAAATTCGTCAACGACACTCATTTGCATACCAAATTAGTCTTCACAGGAGACTCACCCAGTGAATCCCAAAAAGGACGGAACGAATGGTGAAATCGATCATGGGCTGCCGAAGAGTGAGTAGTATGTTACGTCCACAGGATTAATAGCTTCCTCCCTTCACTTTCCAGGTTGTCTTTCGTCTACTGGCATAAGATTGTACACGGACTGGAAAGTAGTATTGTCGTGTTTTTGAGAAATTACCAAAAAAGGGTTGTCGCTCTACTTCGATTTGAACACACAAAGTACTTTTATGCAAAGAGAATGTTTACTGGGCACGAAGGCTTCTGTAATTTAATCGCGTGCTTCTAGGTCGCACATACCACCCAGCCGTAAGCCTGAGGTGTAGTCAACCTAACGGGAGTTCGCCAAAACAAACCATCCCCTTATTACTCCAGTACGCACTTACTCAACCGTATGACTACTATAAACAACCCAATATACTCGCCACGAAGTGCTTCTAAATGAGGTTCTCTTCGAGATTATTGACCCACCTACTCGGCGAAAGAGCATTTGACTTTATTATTCGGGATGATCTGACCGACGTAGTTTGTGCACTGGTTGTTACGAGAAAAAAAAATGTTCAAGGTTGCCGAGTATATTACTTTATCCAGCATTGTCAGTCTATCCTTCTTTTTAAAAGATTGATTTTTCGGTTCGTCACAGACTACACGTAATGTCTTGAAGCATTTGCAATCCAGCCTCGCTAACTTAACTCATGTCAACATGGCGGTAATTAATCTTGTTGGACGTTTTTCCACTAACGAGTACACGCTTTTCCCACTTGCGTTTCTGAAGGATGTGATGCTGTACACACTTTGGCAGATTCACTTTTGAAGATTTAGTTCGGGAAGCAGGATCTTCCTCATTCGCTTGCGGTCGTCAGAAACCGTGTCACTTACAAATTCAGTCTATTCAGCACCACCCCCTTCGTATTTGTGCATATTCTTCTGGGGCACTTTTAGGATCTTCTCAAGCGTATAATCTGGGTGGATTGACTTTTCCGATCGATTCAGTTCACATGTAGCCACTTCTGCTCTTGAAGAAAAAAACTGTACGGCGGATTCTCCCCTCTTAGGGTTATAAGTTGAGCACGTCCTCGAGTATCCGTCAACCTTATGTTCTGCTTGAACCGAAATTGCTGGAGTTCATCTGAGTCCTATAAAAATCCACAAACCAGGCTCGCCTGGCTAGTCCGATCACACGATCAAGATTGGTTGCTAGGATGATGCATCGAACGAAATGGAGAGAAATTTGACCAGCAAAAGGGAAAAATTCCACGCGTTCGGATACACAAACGGATCTTTGGGGAAAAGCTAAATCCTTTTTCGGAAGGTGATAAGTGAGTGGATAGTTACTTTATCATGACAGAATGACTGAACCATGCAGATAGGGAACTTCAGAGGGATTTTCAGCAACCTTATGAGTAGCGCGTTACGTATAGTCAATGTACTGCAATATATCAAATATCGTGCCAACTGAAACATAAGGCAGCCTTTGTGCAGCGCATTCATTTAAAGAACTCTCGTTCGTCAATCGAGTGTCTTGTTCCTGGTTCACCTTTCGACGAAATGGCTTGTTTGCTTTGAGTTAGTGATTCAAGCTGAATATTGATCAGCCAGTCCTGGATTTGTATCACAGTGACTATCAACATTTACAACCTATAAGAGAAGAGACTATCTGGAACGCTAAATTGAACTGTTTGCCAGCCACCTAGAGCGTCTCTGCAAGCGTTTGGCCGTAACAGTGTCCCCAGAGTCGACGTGCCCTAAATTCCTAACTCAAATGGATACGGGTTCGAACTTGACTATTTAGTGCTGAACAAAGTGAAACCTCTTCAATGATTGATGAATATGTATATTAGGCATCGTATTTAGCTTGTCTGGGTTCAATTCATGGACGGCCCCCAGGAATATCTGCAAGATTTTGTACTTGCAGATACCGGGGGAATCGGTGGACGGCGCCGATAAGTTGATGCCGAACAAACCATCGATCAAGGTGAGTATCGTTATGCCGATTGGTGGCTTGCAACGTACACCTGCAAGTTTGTCCACGGTCCTATTTGTCCTTCGTGCACTTACTTGACTGAAACCACGGTTGGGGAAAAGTTATGAATGGAACTGGGAACAAATACCGATATTAAACAACGGTTCGAAATAACTATTAGAACCACGTGATTTCGTAACTTATTGCGTGGCTGCCTAATATGGAATACTTTGAAGACCGTAGGAGATTTTGAGGAGCTGTTGAAGGATACTTGGTCTGTCTCAGTTTGAGTAGTAACTGTGCTCACTAGTCATTCTTTTCCGAACGGTTTAGTCTTCAACTGACAGGCAGATTCGAATCTCATGAGATGTGCGCTTGCAATGATTCCAATTGTGGATAGAACGGTATTCGTTGGCATGTTAGCATAGACCGAATTCACTCGCCGGATGGAACCTCCGGTAGAATAGGGTACGGACAAAGAATCGCGTTCAGGATGAAAACCACTCAGCATGGAACTAAACGGGGTAGATATGGGGAACTGACCATAGGAAAGTGAGTAGATAGGCTACAATCATCATCATCATCATCATCATCATCATCATCATCATCATCATCATCATCATCATCGACAGCAACATCAGTGTTGACACTGATGCTTCACTGCCGTACAACCATAAAGTTGGTCTAATTTCATATATATATATATAATTATATATTAAAAGCCCTAGAGTGAAAAGAAGAGAAAAAGAGTGGATAAGGTAGGGGACCTAGTGCTGGCCTCTGGCAAGCATTCTGAGGTGCCTACAACTCTAAACGCTCAATCAGAAAATCTGAAAAGAAGCTAACAGAATGAACGCCACTGGCATCGATTAGCCGCCATTTCTTGCTAAAATATGGAGATGGGAAACGTTCATGTTAGGTGTAAGGTGTATAATGAAACGGAAAGTGTTGGCCTCGATGAGTCGCCTGGGGACGATGGCAAAATGTGTTTTGTGTAAGGTGAACACAGTTCAGACTCTCATCATTTTCTCCGCAGCAGATAGTTACGTCTAGAACACGCTTTTTGATGGATAGACGTGGTATTCTATCGGCTGATGAGGTGTTTAAATATTTGGACATGGAAATCACAGTTTGATCATTAAGGTTGATGTTTTCGATATGAGTATGTTCGAATTTTGTTAGAGTTCGCTTAATTTCGGCTCATAGGTCTGTTTTGCATGTAATCCTGTTAGCTTTAAGGACAAACCAGCTCTACCTGGCAGTGTTCAGGTAATATCCATCGAATATGTATTATTCATTCTGTTGAATCCCTGAACCGTGTTCAGCTGTAACACCCTTTCGGTGTCTAACTGCCATGAAACCCGAGGGAAGCACGAGGGTTTGGATACTGCCAGGTTGCCCAAGCCTAGAGGGGGGAAGTCGAAGGGCAGAGGTCGGGTTCGAACCACGGACCTTCCGGTCGGTAAATTCGCGTTCTAAATACTTGAGCCATCTCGTCCCAAGAGGATAGATGTTGGACAGCCGTTATGATTACCCACAGTGAATTCATTCTGTAAACGGCGGGGATAGATGAAGCGATAGAATTTTCGCAAAACATTCAACACCACAGGATTGAGCTTGGTTATAATCCCTCTGGATTTATAAAACTCAAGAGAACGCGAACTGTCTGGTCACTTCAAACAAGCACGTTTGATCGCCATCACCGATAAAATATGCAATATCAGAAACAGATTAGCTCTTTCAAACTGAGTCTAGTTCGTAATTTCTCGCATTACCCCCAAGGATCTCTCCAGTGCTCATGAGTAGCCATCAGGACACATTGAATAATCAAAACCTTATCCGTGTCCACTTTAGAACTGAGGTTAAACCGATCACCACACTTGCAAGTAAAGTTTGAATCGCTAAAAAGAAATCAATAAAGTCGACCGGGTGATGGTTTTGAACAGATTTACCAGCTTGACAAGAGTTAACGAAGCGGATGGTTATCGGCCGAAAACTGGGCTAGTTTAGAAAGGTATGGTGATTCGGCAACTTTGCGCTTCTTGGCATGAAAGTAAGACAGAAGGGAAACAGGGATAATTCTGTCACTACATGCAAGGCTGAAAGATTTCTTTCTGGTCTTTTCGCATTTGATTTATGGTGCCATGAATGACAGATTTGATAGCTGGCTAATTGCAATGGACGTAGAATGACAGTGGTTTCCGGTCACCACATTGCGGTACCTTAATCCTGAAACAAACACAGTCAAGCAATATTACTCACACAAATTTTTAGGCAATTAGCGTAAGTTTTTTGATGTCATATTGCAATTCACTTGGGTGAAAAAAACATGATCATCCAGTAAACACTATGTACGTCCTCAAATTCTGAAATATCGTGGCAAGCAGAAAGGTTAAATTTGTCAAGAATCGCTTTATTAGGTATGCCAGCTAGAATTAAGACAATTCTAGAAAGGTGAGCAAGAGAAGCTGTCTGGCTGACAAACGAAACAATCATTGTTAGGACAGGCTCCTTCCTTCAGGCTTTCAGTTTGGAGTTTGACTGCTACTCAGCCTTACGTGGAACCCGACGTGTGGTCTATGTCGACCCAGCCCATCTATTTTAGAAGAGATCATGGGTTACTTGTATGACAGGGATCAAATTGCAACATTCATCCCTGGAATGTCTGAACCTGCACAGACGTATATCCGAGCCTGGAGTGACTCAGAAATGAGCAACCGCAAAATCGTGCAGAGGCGTGTTCATGTTCTGGACTTACACTCCATTGAAAACCTACTAGCCCTGACCGTCGATGTAGGTATTCGAATCTTTCCTTGCTTAGGACCAATCAGGAACGTCAGAAAGGAGGTTGGAATCAAATAAAACCACATCAACAGCTTGACAAACGAACACGCTTCAATCATAAACAAAACATAAGTTTTAACCTCTCCGTAGCTAGTTCGTTTGGATGGGCTGGAGTTCTGTCGGTCGATTACAGAGTTGGGTAAGGAATGATCCCCAAACTCTAGCCACTGTGTCCCTTGGAAATTCCTGGTTGTGCGTGTCAATAAGCATGCAAGTTTAGTCACCCCGGACTGACTGGCTTCTTCAACCAATTCAGTTCAATTTTTCAAATTATAAACCATGTACTGCGGGTACGTTTGTTCCATCTACCACAGTTTTGACAACCAAAAATGGAAGAACGTGGAAGGTAGAGCTAAACATTGGAGGCGATGATATATTCATTTAGTTCGCATTGAAGCCGATGGCTTTGACGCACGAACGTTGCTGACTGCATGATTGAGTCATGCTTGCCAGTGTCATTAACCGTTTGTTAGTTGAGTCCTGGGGTCCTCATCCATGGACGCGGCAGTTGTTTATCCGACTCAGTTAACTGGTTACTTCGTTCCCATGTCACACACCACCACTCAGCACAGGGCTGGACGAAAAGAGCTCTGCGGGGAAGTCGCTCCTCCAGCATGCGGGGTACATGTCCCAATTGGCATAATCCATAAAGTTAGGATAATTCATGTACCGCAGGAGAGCTCATTCTACTGAGGACCATCTCGAATAGTTTGGCATTGCTTTTCCGATGTTCCCACCAGACCCAAATAACGCTTCGGAAACACCAGTGTTCAAACACCGACAACTTCCTTATACCCGCCGTGCGTAGAGGCCATTTTTCCGATTCATAAAGCAATACGAATTACCCTTTCCCGGTGTGAACTATGCCCCTGACGAACAAACTACCGTCACGTCGAAACCATAGGTATCGGAGGTTGGCAAAAACTGAAATAATCACGTTGTCACTTCTCACAGTTACCTTTACAAAGCCTATAAAACAATGTCCAGACTTGAGGTAATCAGAAAACGCGGCAGAACAGGAAGGATATGTGATCAGAATGCCTTTGTGGGAGGAATGCACTGGCGAAATAGTATGCCTGTGAATTAAACAGACGGGTAGAACACAGGCGGCTTGTCCTCAGCAATGCTGGTATATCTACTCGTCTGGATTACTTAGATAACACCTGTTAGTTGGTTAGCAAGGCAAACCTTCCCAGTTATATCTTTGTTTAAAATGAACAAAAACTACAGAGAACATTCGCTGAAGGAGCTATGGATGTCCATAGCTACAACTGGGTGCAGCAGCAACCATCTGCCACAGCTGGAGAATCAGCACAGTTGAGATCTAATCAGTCAACCTATTTATGCTTTTGTAGAGGTATCACACAACCCACAATGTTGTTGCAAGCTCTCCGACAGCTCAAGACAGGTTTCGCTATTCTTGGTGCTCACCAGGGAAGCGCAGTTCCTAGTTTCCATCAAACTTATGTTCTACGTGAACCCAAAATATCGACAAATACTCTCAGTTGAACACGAAATTGGTTTTGACAGGAGACTCAACTGAATCCAGCTGAGTGTCGCTCGTTTATGATATTCTGTTTCTTCTGGTTTAGTGATCCAGAGGTTTGACTGTTGTCTCATTCAGCTCATAGCAGCGGGAGGTTGTGTGGAAGCCAGAGTTTGCTGCCACTCTGTGATAGGACACATCCTGCGTATCGTTGACCCATTTACATGGATATTGAAACCCACAATATATTGAAAAGTATTCAAGACCGGTCTGGAATTCACCGTTTCAGAAGCTTGGTAAATATATCTTTTCCGTACATCATCCGATACTAAAACTCTGTCTTTCCGTTTCCTCTATCACCTATAGAACTGTTTCAACATGTTATTTGTGAACGGGTTCAGTCACCATGCCGATCGTTTGCGGTCTTACTGCTGCTCGAAGAACTAAGTAAGTGTCGCCAAATTTTACCCGCATTTCTGTGGACTTTACCCACTATGCTTTCAGTTTCAAGTAACTTTAACTTTAAACACAGACTTCAGAGTTGCAGAGCTAAAAATGTGGTTTATCACTGCATCTACCCTTTCCATCTACGTCCCACCTTGACGTCATCGCCACCAGAACGTCTTCTCGTTGGCGTGGACACATCATAACATTTTCACAAGGATAGGAGGCGAGATGCCTAAAAGAAGGCGATGTAGATGCCAATTCTACGAAATTTGAAGCAACCCACCGGTACTGTTTAATGTCTGATTTGCCCGTCTGTTCGTCCCATCCAGTTTGGACCACGTGACTATCTCTTATCTCAGTTGGGATCAATTAAACAATTTGAAATAGCTGAGCCGCTATAAACCAAAGTGTACGTGTCGGCTGTGTGAACAGCGAAACCCACGTAAGTTCAATTGATTCTCGGCAATTGGAATTTGCCTATTAGAGCGGCAGGTCCTCATCTGCATAATCTGTAGCCAAGCGCCTAATCCATTCCAAGGTGAACATTTCCTTCCACACTCAGCTCACATCTCAACCGGACTGACAGGTCCAAACGGGCTAGGATTATAATAATCCCATCTCTGACATTATCTCCGTCTAGGCCGATCTGCATTCACCCTCCAAACGGTTTTCACGGTTTTCACGGTTTTCACGGTTTTCCGATTCCCGACTGGTTGACAGCGGCTAGTTGATGTTGCTAGAATTTCTGCATATTCAAGATCATCTGGAATAACAAGGGAGAAAAAAACACTCTTAAGCAGATCAGGAAAACACCAAAGATTCCATGTCATTTACTGACACACGGTCATTTCATTTCGTAGTCTATAGAGAAAGTGAGTAATGTGACGCACTACTCATAAGGTTACTGAAAATTCTTCGACAACTCATAACCGGTTTCGCCCTTCTTGGGGCTCATCACGTAGGCAGAGTCCCCGAGTTTCCGTCAAACTTATGTTCTGCTTCAACCCAAATTCCACGAAATTAGCGAACTGCACTCATTTGCAAACCAATTTGGTTTTGCAAAAGACTCACCTGGAACCGAGCTGAATCCCTCGTTTTTGATGTTTTCCGGCAACTGAATGTGCTGCGTCAGGCCTCCTCATGTTTCAGTTGGTATGTTTCCGTTGGTAACGTGTACAGAGTAGGGTTTGGAATCGCAGTCGACTTGCTAAATGAAGCCGTGGGCAAACGCCGAGATGGCTCTAGGTCTCAGTCAAATCGGTGCATTGGCATGACAGCTGAACTGTAGAACTATCACTCCGGCTATCATCAGCGACTTCTCGCTTCAAGGCTAAATGTTCTTGGAGGCAGAATTTAGAGAATATCGAACAATTTTGAAGACTACGGAAATTTGTGCACATCACCTGCGGTGGCATTCTAGACCGTTGGGGTCACCAGTCACACAACACTCAGGAAGATATCACATTTTTAAACAAGTCCGTTTTCTTGACGTGAAACGCCTAGTATAGGGTTGTTATAAATTTTTTGACAGTCCATTAGCGTTGTTCGCTTCTTAAGACTTATCTGATACGCCTGGCCTTTCCATGGAAGTTATGTTCCGTTTGAACACCAAATCAATCCACGAAGTGCACACATTGGCAAGACTAAATCTCCCGTTTATGGTATTCTCCAATTGAATGTGCCGCATAAAGCCTCCTCATGCTTTAGCTAGCACAGTATTCGGGAGATGACAATATATTCTGTTGACGTGACAAGATACTCAGAGGCTTTTGAAAGCTCCTTGACGGCTAATCACCGGTTTCGTCCTTCTTATGGAGATGGGAAGTTGGGGAGCTTTCAACAACATTAAATTACAGTATGATGTCAAGAAAACATATTGCGATAGCTCAAATACCAACTGAAACAAGAGGCGGCCTTTGTGCAGAGCACTCCGTTGAAGAATATCATAAGCGCGAAATTCAGCTGAGTCCCCAATGAAAACAAAAGTGATATGCAAGTGAGTATACTTTTCTAAATCTGTCCGCTTTGGGTTCGAGTAGAACATAAGGTTGACGGAGACTCGGGGACTGCGCCTACCTCAAGAAGCGCGAAACCGGCCGTGGGCTGTCGAAGAATTTTCAGCGACCTTATGACTAGTGCATTACGCCTATACATGTATCGCGATACCTCGAATATCGTGCCAAATGAAACATGAGGCGGCCTGGTGCACCACATTCAGTTGACCGAAAACATCAAAAACGAGGGGTACAGCTGAGTTCCAGGTGAGCCTCCCGCAAAACCAAATTTGTTTGCAAATGAGTGTAATTCGCTAGTTTCATGGGATTCGGATTCAAGTAGAACATAAGTTTGACGGGAACTCAAGGGCTGTGCCTACCTGATGAGCCCCAAGACGGACGAAACCGGTCATGGGTTGCCGAAGAATTTTCAGCAACCCTGGGAGTAGTTTTCCTGGTGGTAGTTTACCGCAATATCTCGAATATCCAATCAAATGAAACATGAGGCACTCTTTGTATAACCCACTAAGTGAAAGAATGTCATAGACGAGGGACTCAGTTGGGTCGGTCGTAAACAATAACTGTATTTGCAAATGATTGCATGTTGTCAATAATTGTGCACGAAGTCGTCATGTCATCTCAAATCAACCTTTGAACAAAGCGCTATCTCCGCAGACTGCTTTACCCAGGAATCGTGCAGCTTCCATAGGAGTCGGTATCTGACATTTTTGTTCCAAAAAACAACAATGACCGACAAATTAGCTGGACATTAGAAGTAAATTCCACTGAGACTCTCAGTTAAATTACACTCTTATGACAAAAAACGTCTCAGAAGAGTACACAAACGAAGCCTGTTTCTGCAACAAGAGAATTTTAGTGTTCCCAGAATCGGGCTTTCATGGACCCTGGATATTGATCTGCTTCTTATGTCTCTTCGTAGTTACGGTCTCTGAGCAAGTGACAGTCAAGATGATCGGATTCGCGATTAACTCGCACTTGGAGAGGATACAGCGTCGAAAGTTCTAGTCTTTCGCAACTTGTCGGCAAGTGGCGTGTTCGAATTTCCATGGAAATCACTGACGCGCGCACTTATGGGGATTCTTAATAAGGAAAAATCAGCCGCGCGGTGCTTATTGGCTTTTCGGTATGGGCTGAAGTACGTGGAGAGATCTTGTTCTGCATTGCATAAGCCAAGCAGCAACTTGGCTTTTTCGTATTCTTTCACTCAGCGTGAGCCTGAGTTGAGTGGTCAGCCATCACAAAAACCCTTTCAGGACTACTGGACCTAAAGGTTTTCGTTCTCAGGCACAGAAGCTTGGAGCTGAAACAAATTTCCAATGGCGTTCCGCGGTCATTATACACACATCCCGCACCAATTGTTTTAGTTAACGAGCAGGTGTTCAGATACGTCAGAGTTGCTTCCATATAGGCTCCAGCTACGATCAGCTGGATACGATGACCGTCGATGTCTCTGGTCACTGAAACGCAGTGATTACGGAATGTATGCAGCACATCAATTTGAAGATTACCACAAATGAAAGATGCATTTGGGATTCAGTTAAGTCTCTCTTGGAAGCCAAGTAGGAAGGGTAAGGTGTGTATTTGGCGATTTGCGGGCAATGTGGTTTTCAGGGGAAGATGAGACTGACGGACACTCGAAGACTGCACCCAGCTGATGAGCTCTAAGAAGACAATTCGACATCCTTGCAAGTATCACCTTCTTTCAAAAAACCTTGTCGACGTCATCGACGCCATCGATGTTGTATTACAGCTACCTCTGAACAGATCATGCCTGGTAAAATCCAGATTATTGACGATCGCAGAAGCGACTGAAATCCGATGGCACGTTACGCAAATGTGCTTCCAAGCGAAACTTGTGCAACCTCTGAATTTTGGCCGCTTTGCTGAAAATCCAGCCCCACATTATGTCTGAGATCGATATCATTTAGTTTAGTCCATCATCCATTGGACCATGTACCTTCATTCTCCTCGTTTCCGAAGAGTATATACCCATGATTTTCAAATAACCTCTAAACGTGATTTCCGGTTTCACGTAAAGTTGCGATGGATTAGCGACCAATCATAGAAAGCAAGCTTTGCCCTCCACCCTTATCTCATATCCGAATCAAACCGTCCGACACAACTACAAACACCGGACGTTTACAAACGTAGCCACGCATAGATACAGAAGTCATGAAGGAAGGTAGTACGCATTGGTGCCTGCTTCGTACTAACTGTTCAGGCTAGCTCCCAACCCTACAAGTGACAGTCTCTTGAGCGTGTTTTCGAAGTGTCTAACTGCCTTTTCTCAGTAAGCATGTTGCAAACGCTTTGGTCTTTCTCCGGTCAAGTATGTGATGGCGCACATAAAGGCCTTTCCTACTTTTGACCAAGGGCCGATAAGATACTGTGTTAGAGAGTCAGCTAGCGTGAAATGGGCCCACAACAATTTCAGCGAGCAACCAAGTGGAGTAGATTCATCCCTCTTGGTTGGTCAGTCGTACTGCAGATTACAGACGTTCAGCAAATTCGTTCACTTCAGCACTGGATTCTACCAATGGTGTGAATTTATCGCGTAGGTCAGGCGTGGATGACTGGAACAGGAAAGTTCCCAATTCAAACAAGAGTAAAACCTTTTTTGAACCCTAAAAGTGATGAGAATCCAGACGATGACAAAATCATTAATTTGAAAAACCTCAACAAGAACGACAAAAAAACTCTTTTTGGGGCTACAAATGTGTCTTGAGTGCAAAGAGGAGACTGATCGATGCAGGACAACGTACCTGCAACGTTTAAAACAACAAAGCTTGCATGGTGCAAATAAAACGTCCCACCGTCACGGACTACTTGATTTAGCGGGATGCATTAATGGGTTCATTTGACCTTGCACCTGGGCATCTGGAAGGATATAAAATGATAATGTATCACGTGGTTAATCCTAAACTGCGAGAAAAGCATGTAATGGCAAAGTAACTGCTTCCGACTGCAGTATAAAGGATGGATATCAAAGGACTTCTGGTGTGCTCTGTTGGCCTCAACTGCAGAGTGCTGTCCTCTAAGTAACTACGACAAGAGCAATAAAGGCGGCGGAAGTAAACTGCCACAGGATTGAGAAATATTGCTGGTGTGACGGACTGCGACTAGAGGGAAGTTGGAAATCCTTCTCTCGCATAAACACGTTGCACTGGATACTGAGGCAAGAGAAATGTCTAGCGACATCCACCTCTAAACATGTAAACCGCAACTGTGATTGCTAGCGGTAGTGCTCATCAACAGAGCTTTAACGTGCTGGACTGAATTCAGCGGTTGGTAGGCAGCTCAGCTGTTTCTTGAGTGATATGGAATAAATTTACGTCGCCGAATAGTTAAATGACCTATCCAGAATGGGAAAGCACGTGTGCGCAGCTACACTGCTCTCGCAGCGATAAGACGGTGGCTGTGAGATGCCACTGGCTGTAACAATGAAACAGATTGTTTTTCGCCTACTTATTTACCGTTCAGTAATTTGTCCTGAGTCAGGTCTACATGGTAGTAGTCTGGTGTTCTACCGCTCCAGGTTGTCCAATGTAGGGCCACTGATGTATTTACTCAGGGTGCTTAATACAGTAAAGGCAACATATTTTTTATATTTCCGACTAGCGAAAGCCAATAAAACAAGGACTGAGATGGGTTCTCGCATACCATCCTTGAAGGTGCTATTCGTTCTATCCCAGGGGGCTGATCAGTCAGTTCATCTCATTTTTCTGAATTATCTTTGTTTCTCGCGTGAGTTTTCATAAGATCCCTGCAATAATACAAATCCCAAACTTTAAGTTGTGGAATATCCACGACCTGTTTCAAGTTAAACCAAACTAGCTTTTATCAGAAACTTTTAAAATTTTGTGTTTCCACATGTGACGACATTCACACAGCGATGGTCCGTGTCTGAAGACCGTCCGCAAATCAGAATGCCTAAGTGATGCGTACAATAAGTCAATCAATAAACTACTAACGATTATTTGCACTGCGATAATCGGCATGGTGATTAATGCATGAATGTTTTAGCGTTACACACGATAAAGCTTGCCACACGCCACGTTTGCTTCTTAACCAGGTGTTTTTCATCCAAGAAGTGGCATCCTATCTTTTTAATCAAAGCACCAGTACATCTATATGAGTTTAAATTTCTTTCAGGTGACGGTCCGTTTTAAAAATACCACCTTCGTTTTTGGGTACGCGTATACATGTGCCTAGGTAAAGCTGTAGATGGAAACTTTCCTAGAGCCTTGTATCCTACAATAACTGCTTGCAAGTTAAAATTCGATCAGAACTGCTTCGCCGACGACACCGATTCTGCCCAATAATTGGCACACACTGCCTATGCAAAGATTATCTACTCTGGGTCGAAGTTAACATGTTTCCACAGCAACGAAATTATCTCGCTTCTCCGGTAATGCATTAGTTCCAACGAAAGCTTATCTGATGTAATAATATAAGCTGGACGGAGAACAACTCATCGACTCTGTATCATGGAGAACGCAGATTGCCCAGTGACTTTGAGAACCTTTGTTTAAAAATGACGTTCCTAGAAAGGATCATTTGCCTGGGACAACGCAAATCGAGCGGAAGGCACCTCTTTGCTGGCCGTTTTTCAGACACGGACTCATATACGAGGAAGATATAACACAATATCAGTCAGAATGTAATTCATTGAATAACGGTCAGTCCAGTTAATTAAATAACTGTCCGTGTGGGTACTAGCGCTTGCACTAATCACTTTTGAATGTAAAATGCGGTCAGAAGGATTGTATTTCTAACGGCTTCCGACGTACGCATAATTCTCTTCCTTACGAAATCCGGAATAAAAGCAGTGAATGAAGTCCCAAACGTTTGTGGAATGGGGGACGATTATTTCGGATTTAGGCCTCCATGCAATAGTTGAGAAAGTTTTTCCAAGGTGGCAGAGTTCTTCCCCTATCATTATCAACAGTGGTGGGATATGGGAGTACGCGCACTGAGGATGTTAACAAATGTATGTCCAATGATTAGACAAATATTCGAGGATTATCCCCAATGCTACACGGTAATTGTTCGCACCTGTCACAGAATGACCACAAAATGGATTCCCCTGTGAAAATTAGGCTTTAAATATCATTCGATTATCCGCAGCCTGGCATAACGAGATAACACAAAGCCAATGTCGCATATTCTGCCGGAGAACATCACGAACGAGTGGTTGCGACTTCATACACTTAGGCCACTCAAACGATAGGGAAAATGACTGATTTATCTAGGTGCATTGGGTTCGGAACTCGCGATCTGGTTGCACGAATTAGCATTTGTTGCCTCTAGGCAGCACTTTTTTTAATCGTTCAACTGTTGTCGCTGTCTGTCCAATCGGTAACGTGTGACAGGCAGCTGACACTAAATGTACTTTCATCAGATGAAGTGAAGGCAGCAGGTTGACCCGCTCACCCATTTTAATCGCACACCTAAGCTAAACAAACACACTTGTGTTTGTTTCTGGCCAAACCTGGAAGGTGTTTGCTTAATAATAGGTGGTTGTGGTCTGAATTTGTCACCTGATTGCTCCGCTGTGTTCTCTGAGTTCTGCTTCACGTAGGATTCTTCCAGCACCCATTTGATAAACAACCTCATTCAATATGAGATTTTGACAAAAACGACGTATTTTTCTTGGAGAGCGAATGCTTTTTGGATGACAGCTCTTGTTATATTCCGGGTTTTTCGCATGTTTGACGGTATTTTTTCGAATGACAGGAGAACAAATCGTTTCTTCCTCGAATTACGCGTTTTGAGAGGTTGTCCACCTGCTGGACTGTAGGTGGATAACCCGGTCGGTTTAATCGATCAAGTGTTTGAAACGTACTATAATCAGGGCTACTTGCGACAAAGAAAGCCTCAGGAAAATGACCATCCATTGAGCGGTAAGCCCTCAACAGGAATTTTTCTTTCATTTGGGTCCTTTTCGCGTTTTTAAAGGATGATCGAATGAGCGATCGATTAGTAATAGCCTTAACTTGCTTGCTACCAACTCTGATTCTTTTCTGTTTCATAGTCGCATGTATAGGGTATGCTTGGTAAACCAACCCTGTCATTATGAACAAGTATATCGATACACACCTTGCATCCGCACTCCAGTTGATTCATAAAGAAAGAATGTGGAGCTGTTTGAGTTTATCAGATAACCTCCAAAACTTTTGAGATAAAGTTCAATTCCAAACCATTGCGTTTTTTTCTCCGGAGGGGAAATGCTCTTTAGAACATGTACACCAATTACACCGTATACAACCGACTGTGAGTTCAAATTTGTCTCCATTTCCAGCGTATCAGTATATGTCGGCACAATAAGCGTCTATTTATATCGCCCTTCCAGGATATGCATCGTTGTCTGGGGACAACATCCACCTGAAGGCTCGGCAGAGATGTCCTTAAACGCTGGGGAGCCCAGCGCTGGTATTCTGCTACCGTCGCTGTGCATAATGGAATCACTCATTTAGGTTCTGCCTTCCTTCATCCATGCCTTAGTAGCTAAGCGCACGACAAAAGGCTGCAACTATTTTTAGCAGGAGTCGATTTGGCAAATCCCAGTTTTTACATCCCTTGATGAAGCCAAGTCTTTTATTTGTCGCTGATCAGTCTGAGGAGAGGTTTCCTCAAGACCATGAGTAAGTAAACTCTGGTCTCTTACTTGGACTACCAATTTCTCGGATAAACAGGGCGGCATTTGGTTTAAAATCGAAGAAAAATAAACTTGAGCGAAGCGAAAAAGTTTCGTGTTTAATCTGAGCCACTTCAAAGCTGAAAGATGCTATCCGGCTTACCAAGACCAACGAAAAGGTCTTTTGTATCCGAAAGCACTTTAGTAATGTTGGTAACGATACACTTTTTGCTAAAATGAGGCAGTTATCGTGAATAATCTCATCGGATATATCTTGAAAAGTAAACGCATTTGAACGGAAGAGCCCAAAGACTGGCTAGAATTCCGTCAATCACCCCAGAAACATCCGCCCCAATGCACATCCAGTGACAGAATTAGGAGACCAATTATTTTGTCCGTCATTAGTTCATTTCCAAAATACATAACTGAATACGTTTTTCCCGCAGATAGAATATTTTATCAGAAATAACCTTCGGAATCTAAAATGAACATTTGATTGTTCAATCAGCGCATAAAAGCCGAAAGTGAGAAATGAACTCCGTGAAACCCCATATGTCGAAAGAGATACCGATGGGATTTCATGGCAAATTCTTTCAATTAATCCGCATGGAACTACCGAGCAGAAATTATGGCCATATATATATGGTTATATATGGTTTTGCGTAAGAACGAACGGACGGTGCAGGGCTACTTGAAACACGCGTCGTCTGCTCAATCTGAATACTCGCCTTCTTGCTCGGTTCTCTTTACTCTGTTCCACGGCGAATAATGTGGCTGGAAGTACTGCAGGGCAAGGACACTTTTGGTTGCTGAGATTAGCGGCTGATGGGGACATTATCTTCTCGGTGATTCACCCGAACATACGAGTACGTATTAGACGTCAGGATCAACCGCCACAAAGGTCGTCCGGTCAGAAAATGATTGGAGAATTCATCCAATAGGATTACTCATCAAGACAGCTAATGAAAACTAGGAGCATGTATCTCTCACACACACAAGAGTACTCAGCGTCCAACCACGAAGGCACATCTCCCGAGGCTCCAGAACAAGGCACAGATGATGTTACCTCGGTTGATGACGAAACGTTTGACAAACCCGCTCAACAACGCGACCACCAACGATGACTGGTAACAGATTTCTTAGTACAACCCTTTTCGTCGCATGTATGTAAAAATATTTTGATGGCGCCAGGTCTACTTTTGTTAAAGTCCCAATTTATCGGTTCCTAGCCGCAAGGTGTAAGGTTTAGTCTTTGGGTGTTCAATCCAACTGTACCGAAGGAAGTCAAGTCCACTACTGCGTTTCTTTAAAGCTCGAAGTATAAATTAATACAATACATCGTACCAGTGGAACCGAAATGGAAGACAGATACGCTTATAGAAACAGCATTTCGTCGGTTCGGGCTGACACATGAAGTTTCAGGTCATCTTGATATGTGTGCGCAAACACCCGCTCAGGCGGGTTTATTGGCGACAAGTCTTGTAATGCAACCACACGTTTCTGCATTGATATTCAGGAAACATCCGCAATTTTTACGTTTTTGGATTTTGCAGGCCTTCTAACTTTCCAACTTTGTATACCTTGTCAAAAGCGCCTAATTTTGGCCATAAAAAATGAAACAGACTCAATCAATGTGGAGAATCGCGAGATCGATGGCCACGGCAACACGCACATCTGTCCTTTTTCGTTCCGTTTTGCCAGTTCACTGCCAAACGGAACAAACACTAGCATCAACTTTCACCCAAAAGTTCAGAGGTGGGTGAAGTGCGCAACACAATTCTGACACAATAGGTTTTTTCAGCTAAAAACAATCGATATAGTTCAGGGAAGCTATATGTGCCGACTTCGCTGAGCTACTTGTCTCCTGGACCATTTTGTTGACTGAAAAGATCAGGAAAACGTCATTTTTCATCAAGATTTTGTTCCGCAAGTGTACGGCTGTTTATTCCTTATTAGGAAATATCAGCAGGACAAATCTGCGGAATCTTCAGCATGATTCAAACTTGCAGCCTCCCGGCCATTCGCTGCCGACTAAAGCGTTCATCTGCGCGCGGTCGATCAATAGTGTAACTAATTCACAGAGGCTCATCTTTTACTCATGCGATTCATATGACGTGGTCACGTGCTTACAAACTCGTGGAATAAACTTCCACCCATCTTGTGAACCATTCTTGCTTCTGAGCTATTTGCAAGCTGTTATTAGTACCCAATCAAGATTTCGTCCAATGAGTAAAGGTAGGAAATCGTTGTAGGCTTTTTAAGATTACTTGATGCTAATCGCAGGCGTCCTTCAGCATCGTACTCCGGATATGAAATCTACATCCGAAGTTGAAGGTCCGGTTAAACCATTACGGCGCGGCTTCCTCCGAATCTGCAGAATGTGGCTAGATGGCTGGAATTTGAGCGCTTGGGGGCGGTTGTTTACCTCTTACTGATGGTAGATCAATGTCATTCAGTGAAACAGCAATGTACGAAAACAAACCGTTGAGGAATCCGCGGCTGCAGTCCTAGCCGGAGTATGTAGCTATCCAAGCTCAGTTCACCCAGCTGCTCAGACAATTAGAGAGTATGATTTCCACGCGTGTAAGCTTGATAATGTAGCGGCCAGGCGACATACACTGGAAAAGTGCATCTGCATGGCAGCCAGAGAGAACTCTTACCAATAGGGAAGTCTTTAGGGTCCAAGTTAAGTTTTTTCCTAACAGTTCCCAAGGTTCACCGTGGAGTAGGCTTGGTTCAGCAGCGCATAATTTGCGTAGAATTTCGTGCTATGTCTAAATATTGGAAGAAGCCCACAGAAGAAAAAAATTTAGCTAAATTGTACCGGTCTAATTGTCCAAAAACAGCACCTTTCGTGGTGTTTTCGGAGTCTCCGTAGAAAACTGTATTTCCCACTTGACTCTGTGCTGTATTTTCGTGTGCATGAATTTTTACTGTACAAAATTTTGTGGTCCATTAAATCGCTTGTTCAGTGTTTGGATGTTGTGTTCAAATGTTCCGAAAAGACGCATGCTTTCCTCCCATGGGAAACAAGTCTTTTGGTGTTTTTTCGTTAAAACGAACGTCATTTCCTCTGAAAGCCCAAATATAAGTTGAAAGTTTTAAAGAATCGCATACTGATAGAGAACCAAAGGTGATGTGACCGAAGTAGCTGGTTTGACCGTTTGTATGCAATGCTTGACTGCCCAGGATGTGCTGGCAACTCAAACCATGTTGAAGTCCGATAGCAATCTCCGGCGTAAACAAAAAAGTTTGACTAGTTAAGGGTGTTAAAAATTCAAATAGCATAGGTGAACGTGGGTCGGTTAGCTGAACTAGGCAAGCTAGTTGTAATTTTTCATTAACAACCGACGTGACATCAAACTTGCGGCTGTTTTAAAGGTGAACAGTCGGTGGTTGTTTGTGGTTCGTGAAATTATGACAAGCGGGGCACGAATACTGGCTTTTTCCCATTGGGGCAAAATGACCCAAGGTGGTAGTGTTTTTTATAGAGACCGTGATATTCAAGAACTCGTTGACAGTTTAATATGGTGTGCATCAACGTTTACTTATTTACTCGAATTTTTTTTAGCTGTATCCAGTTTTATTGAGATGGTTTAGTGATTCGGGGCCAAAATTACTGACTGGAATGTCCTTGGTTTGAACCAGACTCCGGCATATCAATGGTTTCCGTCCGGTCTTGAGTGATCAATCAGAATCTCAGCCTTTGCGCTTTCGTGGCCCGAGCCAGACGAGTTGAGTATTATTCAAGCCCAGCTTAACCCTTTAATGTCAGGGTGACTAACTGTTGTTATAAAGCATTGCGTGTTTAGTGCGCCAAACATAAAAAAGCAAGTTACACGTTTGATGTAACCTCTCTGACAACCCAGGGCCAGTTTCCTGTTTCTTGAGGATCTTCAAGCAGGCCCAGTCCATATCAAGCACATTCTAACTATATGATGTACAACTCACAAAACATCGGACAGGTGATTTATTCTTTGATTTTGTTACGCCTCACTGTTCTGTCTGAGTTTGAAAGACTCGGGTAAATTTTAGTTCATTCACGTTCCGAAAAGTCGGTGTTACAAGATGCAATACGGGTGTAACAGTGGATACTACTGATGAAGCATTCGAGTAGTATGTCTTCTGGTAAATCCTCTTCGCGTCTCTTGAAAAGTGAGATAACATTTGCTTGCATTTGAATAACAGTCAATAAACATCCAGGAAAGTTCAGGAGGACGCGTTCAAGGAGAAGATGGATATTCAGTTTTGTAAACAAGATGCATATGAGAGTTTTGCTCGGCTGTCCAATAGTCTGTAACTGTTGAGTTGGTGTTTAATAGACAACTCCGCAGTGAATGCCTTCTTTCTTTTCACGGGTACCCGACAAACCCATCAAATCGTTCTAGTTTTAACAGCCGTTAAACACACACACAGGTCTTCAACGGTCCTTGCACATTGTCAACAGCCTTGATTGAGCAGCATTAAGTGGTGTTTTGAGGTTATTTAGGGTTAACTCTTGATTTGGAGTGAGAGGTTTGTCGGGGCTTTGACACTAACTTGATGATTACAGCGACAGGAAGCGAAAGCGTTGCAAGCATCTTTTAACGCCGGTCGTTTCTGTTTTATACTCCAAACGTTTGGGGAGTGAGTTGCTACATGTCAAGCTCAATTGGTGTTGGACGTACGGTGAAGGCTTACTACGAGAGTAGTCCAAGGCAGGTGTTTGCTGCTCCAAAGTGACTTCCGGATACTTTGAGCTCATTCATAAGCGGCCAAAAATAAAGTGCGTTTTGAAATACATTTTACGTGGAAAGCATAAAATGCTGAATGTACTGCTTGCTTCGGTCGACGCAAAATGTCTTCTTTCGTAGTTTTTCACAGCACGACTGGGCGGTTTACAGAAAATTCATTAGGCTATTGAATAAGTTAAGTCAATACGTTGGCCAGAATTAAGAAGGTTTTCCGGGGCTTAGCTGCTTCCGCATACCGAGGTCACCCGTTGGCGTCCAGTATGAAACCAACTAGGTGTTTCTTTCGGAAAATGTAAGGCATTTTCTACCGCAGGCAACTAAATAAATGTGGTTTCATTTGAGCAACACCACACCACAGGATCGGTGTTTTATCTACCGCAGATAAAATCTGGCATCTGATACGATCAGATGCATGCTTCATTTCGAAATTGTTGCGAAGACCTTACTCATTAGTACAGGGGCATTCTCCCACGTGTAAAGTGTTACGGTTCCGTGAAAAAGCCAGTGGGGCACAATGAATTTTCAATCTGGACACTGATTTATGCAATAACCAGGCAGTTCATGTGACCATCTTCCGCTCTGGCGCATTTAGTCTGAGATCAATTGGTCAGGTCCCCGCTCCAAACGTTTCCAGTTATCAGCAACGTGGCACTTGAGAATGCATTCTGTTTCCAGTTTCTTATTATTAGATATAGCCGACGCCTATTATTTACTGCTTGTATTACGCAAATGAGGAAATTACTGTAAAGCGTTATCAAATGAGGTACAAACAACTAGGTAAAATTTCTACCCCGTAGTCTAAGTTTTTGGCAAGTGATTGTCTCTGCGCAGGCAAACAGTGGTATGTTTCATAACTGGTTTGAGTGGTATGTGGTGTGTGTGTGTACTCATTTGTATGCTCGTGCCGAGCAGCATACGTTGGTCTTATGACAAGGCATTTGTCAGACGGAATGCGGGAAAGCAATTCCGTATCTCTGAGTGGTAGCTGGAAGAAACCAGGCTCAAGTGCGATTGCATTACATTTGGCCGAAATAAGTTATATCGTCAGCAAAGAACAAGCTTTCACTGTCAGTTATCAGGTGCCTATGAACCGATCACGATTGGTACGATCCAGACTAATATCGATCGCAGAGGTGATTGGAATCCGATTGCTGGATACACAACTTTGCGTCCAAAAGAAACTTGTGCGACCTCTGAACTTGAACGGGTCTGCGAAAAATCCTGTCTGACATTGAAGTCACTTACCTGAATCCGTGACCCACTGACCTACTCCTCATCCAACCCCCCCTTCGATTTCCATTTCTCTAAAGTGTATGTACCCGCGATTTTAACCTTTTTCACGTGATTTCTGGTGCCATATAAATTGGTGATGTGTTAGCCAAGAGGAACAATCACAGAAAACATGGTTTGTTCGCTACATTCATTGTTCTCATGTCTTCAACCAGATTGTTGGAAATTTGATGCTGTTACTTTTTTCTTCGAATTACAAAGGGGGGGAAATACACTGAGCCAAAACATTCTGGAAATAGACTGTTCTTGCCCACAAACGCACATTTTTTCACAAGTCCCCATTAAACCGATGATAAATTATTACTAATAATACTGCTGTTTCTTACATTCTAAAGGGATTGCACTTATTGACAGTGCATAATAACGATCCTAAGACTGTTATCAGCTACACTCAACCACGATCAAACAAGATTTCGCACTTTTGCTTTCAGTCTTAAGTAGTCAATCACACATCCATTTTCAGGGCTTCGTATTGTAAAGACGCAGTTTGAATGACAAACAGCCAAAACACGGAATGAACCCTAGAACTCCTAGAACGTGTGTCTTCTCGAAAGAGAGTAACCACACCCAAATACTTGAAAACAGTTAATGGAAACCAGAAAACGTATGGATTTTGTTACATTATGGAAGATAGTTTCACCGGTGGTCGGCTACACGTTCCGAATCATCAAAATGAATAACTCTTGGAAAGGCTTTTTCAACTGAAAGAGGATTCAGTCATCTAATTTTGCAGTCGTCCAGCTTTTTGTCTGGCCCGCCACTCAAATGCACGGTACTCCTTCGCCGGACCACTTTCCGTAAAAACGCTTTGCACAGACACTTAATGATAAAATTTTCCGTATGAAACCATCATCATCATCATCATAGACAGTACAACATTAGTATTCAACACTGATGCTTCGCTGTCGTACATCCATGATTTAATCGAAAGCCTTATTGTGAAGAAAAGAATAAAGGTGGACGGGGAAGGGACTTAGTGCTAGTTTACTAGAATCGTTCCGAGATGCCTACACCTCCAGACACTCATTCAGGCAATCTGGATAGAAACTGACAACAAGATCGCCACTGACATCGGTAGGCAGCCATATCTTGCAGCGTCTCCAACCAGGCGCAGTGAGGGTCACGCGGTCCCCATCCTGGAAGGCAAGTAGCACCGACAGCACCCAAACGTTTCGTAGTCTCCTACATACACCTCAGTCAAGTCAATGGTTGGCCATCCCTCTGCTTCCGTCACTCTGAATTGAGCATGGAAAACAGCGCCCTGTTCGGCAAACGATGATAGGCATGCGCAACACATGTTTCAACCAACGTAGCTTCTGGTGCTGGACACATTCCTCAATGGAAGTACCCGTTGCACAACCCAAAACTCGCTTTCTGACTGCCTCTTTACGGATTCGCCGACACCAACCCACACGAGCTATGGTTCTGAGACAACGATTGTCGAACATCTGAAGACGTATCAGTCCCGCTGCCCGAACAAGCCAAGTCTCACAGCCACAAAACAAAACGGCCCGCAATGTAGCCTGATACACACGTCCCTTGAGATTCACGGACACACCACTTTGACGCCATAGGTGTCACAAATTAGCAAACGCGACCCGATCCTTGGAGATTCGTGCATTTACCTCATCTGTCACACCACAATCAGAACTAATACAACTTCCATGATATGTAAAACTCCCCAAAAATTCGAGTGCCTCTCCCTGGATTGTATGTGGCGTGTTCAATGACCACATGTCCAGGAACATGACCCTACACTGAGTGGATGGAAAGTACATACCTAAGGACGGGATGACTTTGGTGAGTTCATCCAAAAACACATGCGCCTTCTCCTCCTCTTCGAAGATGAGAACGATTCCGTCTAGGTATTCCAGAGCAACAAGGTTTCTGTCACGGGCAATTTAAACACCGGGGTTTTGATGACCTTCCAGCGTTCGTCTCGTAGTTTCGTCGATCACAAAATGAGGCACTGCTGACGTGTACCGGTTTGTGTACGAAAGCTCTTGGAGAGCTCTCCGTATACTATCACGTCCACTTTTTAACGCAAAACTTCAAGGTTATTGGACAGAATTCCTCATATGATTATGAATTACTCTAAATGCATAGTGATACTGCACAATCAGCTGAGAAATGCTGTTTGATAACTATTAAGATACGCGCCATCAAGGAGGATGTTCCAAACGCAATGGATTTAAACGAGAACTTACATGGCCTACACGCCCACACTAAAATGCTATCGGAATGCTGACATTACCGGTCTAGTGAATGTTGTTCATCAAGAAACCGTTACCTGTAATTTTGTATATTTAACCATTTTCTTCCTATACCGCAAAGTTCCCTTACATATTGACACAATGCATTGGCGGAATCGTATGTGCAACAGTCAGAGAGGTGGAGGTGTATGACTGCATGACTTGGCTTGCTTTAAGCGGTCTGTTTTCAAAACAGGACTTATCCAATGACACTCACTGCGTAAAAATGACATCTTTACACCAGTTTCTTCTTTTCAAAAGTTTGAATGATAAAAATTAGGACAAAAAACGACAAAGGAGAAACCAATGGTATTTTCTCATCACCTTTGGGGCCGAAAATCAGAAAAAATCATCAAACGAATATACTACTCCTTTGAGGCTAGTTGCAATGAAAGGACCGATGGATGACTCCACACTAAAATAAGAGAGTACACACCTTCCTGGGTTCGTATTTTCCAGTTCCTAAATATCGGATCGAGTTTCAACCAGTATTCTACGGAAGATTGGTATTTACGGCCCAGCTATTTTGCCGGTTCCTTTTTGGCTGACTTTATATTGCCATCCACTATTTCCGTTTGTTAGCAAAGTTTGCTTGTTTTCGGCTTGTTGGAGCTGCCAAAACAAATCAACCAAAGACTCTACTGTGTTCAAAAGGAATTCGTTAAAGTAAGCCTTGTGGCGTCATGAACTTACCAATGCAGCACGCCGCAGGTTATGTTCCTGATTAGCTGAACAAATCCAATATTTAACCATTTAATCAAGTTTGTTTCGTTAAGTTTCTGTGAAACTCCCTCTATCTGGTTGCTGGAATTCTAACGGACGTGAAAATAGGTGGCCCTAATGTCCCAATCTCCGCGTTTTTACTGAGTTATCCAACTATGGTTTAGTTTTTTAAGCTGGACAAATGCAGTCTAACCACCTCATCGGTCAGCTACAAACCGACTTGATTTGGTTTACAAGATTATTACTGGATAATATGGATTGGCATGCATTCTAGAAATTTCTAATAGTCGCAAATTAGTCAGAGATGACAGTAAGAAAAATGCCCGTGAACTCTCTGCAAACGCCCCCAGTTTTCACAGATAACTCAAAGTTTGAAAATTATGGTTTTCTCTATAACTAGGCTTCCCTTAGTTCAACAATGAAACACCAAATTCCGGCCCTGTGCCATCAACTTGAGGATGTTTTTCTGTCCTCCCCGGTCTTTGGAAATCAAGGTAAAAAAAAAATGAGGACAAAAATCCACAATATTTTTCCATGGGGTAGAAATCTCAAGATTTGGGCAGTTTGTGTCAACCGTGGCCCGGGTTTGTAAACCTTAACCACTTGAGGCGGCCGGACGATGGATTGGAACATCTCCGACTCAGACAATTAGCCGGAAATAGAGGCTGTCAGATGTGTGGCGCCAAACGTTTTACATCAGACAGATGTCAAACATCCATGACTTTAAAATATTAGACTTAGATTTCAGTTATCCTTTAATGCAGCAAACTTAGGGAATTGGTACTCAAATCATAGGACGGAGAAAGAAGTTTAACACAGCATTTTCATTTTACTAGGACAAAAAATCGTCACTAGATAGTGATTTTCTTATTGTTTTGGAACGAAATCGGACGTCTGAGCATAATTGTATGGATATCCAGAATTACCTCGGGCTTTCACCTGGTCACTCATCGATTGTCAACCTCGATGAATAAACAAACTGGCACTCGCTTATCAACAGTAAATGGCATTCCACTTACTCGTATTTGGGCATACCCTTTCGGTCCGTATCCCTTAGACTGTTTGTCTCTAATTTTGAGCCCATGTCAGTTTAACGTGGTCGAATTTGTACACTTTCATCTAACCTTCCTTTTTGTCCCTCTTCACTTTTCAAACAAATCACCTGGCGATTGAGTGCTGCTTTGGCCGTTAATTGTATATGATTTCTCAATCTCAGTTCTCAACAAGTGATAGTTACAGCAAGCTGATGATCAATGATTTTTATCATGACACGTCCCGAGTATAAAGCTGTCTGATTTTGGTCCGGTTACTTTACTTTTACTCAAGCAAACCAGCATTCTACGCATCAATCAACGCTGAGTAGCCGGGAAGAATGTCTTCAAGTGTGGAGTTGTTTATTGGCCAACAAGAACTAAACGGTTACAAGCTATTAGAAACGAAAGTAAAACATCGTTTGCAAAATGGAAATTCTACAATGTCCTCTTGAACTTTAACGGACTTTCTTCGAATATTAAACATCAAAGAACAAGCACTGAAAACTGGCTTTACAGTCTTCGTACCAACCTTTTATCAGATGCGATGGCGATGTTTTGACACCTGACTAAATGCTACTCACATTCTTCATCAGTAGTATACCCCACTAAATTCGTAATACTTTCGCTGAAATCCTTTGCTAACGACCAGAGATAGTTGGCACGTTAACAGGCTTAGCAGTTGTTTACTGAAGCCAAAATGATCGAGTTTTCTTCACCTCTTTTTATTTTGTCTGTCTGAACTTAGAGGCCTGACTAAGGCGTGATAAACTCGCCACAGTTTGTTTGGCGGATCTTTGCTTACTAGAACTAAGATGAATTGTACCCTTCTACAGTATCACCCCTGTACTAACACTATGAATGACAAGTGGACAAGAACTAAGCCAAATTTAAACATATCGTCCACTTGCTACGATAATTTGGAAGAACCATGTGGCTACCAGTTAGAGAGAAGACTGAAACTGTTTGAATAAGTTCGCGTTCCTTCAGTAGATCGTTGAACATTTCGTAACTAACCAAGACTAACCTTCACAAAACTACGTCATATTGTTCATCAATTTATAGCAATGAATCTTGGAAAACGGTTCAAAAAGCTCGGTCACGTGAAGAACGTTCAAAGTTAAGCCCAATATTCATGTCGTTCTTTCAGTTTCAAATGAAAAATGCTAACGAAACAATTAGTACGCACAGATATGTGGTCTGTGTCGCAAATAGCTCCAATCAGGGGTTGGGGTTCTTTGGAGATACGTCTTACAAATGTTTGTAAGGTCTCCAATGCGTGATGACTTCACACAGACAAGTTAAAACTTTACACCTAAGTCATACAATTTCGACGTTTCTAGTGGAATGCTCATGAGAGTCAGCCTTCTGTGAGGAATTCAATATCAGGAGATATGTTGGAACAAAGTTCGCATAGATAGTAGACTAACGTGCCTACGGAAGGTTATCTTTCCTTTAAAAACTTACGGAACTCCCGTTTTAACTTAGTTTCCGGTAAGTCAATAGACGCTTGGATTTAAAGAAATTCAGTAGCCGAGAACATTCTTCCACCTCGTCTTCTTAACTGTCACGATAACTCAAGAGAGTCATGTTCAAAACTTTGCGAAACCCCGACAGTTCCTCTTATTGGACGGAAAAACTGTAATCGCCCAAGTGACATTTATTTAGTTGGCTATGCTCCGATGAAGATGCTGTTCGCTTATGCCTATAAAAGAGCAGTAGTTGCTGACAGGTGCTTGCATTGCATAAAATTGAACTGAACTATCATATCAAATAAAACATGAGGCAGCCTTTGTACAGCACAAACAGTTGAAGAATATGATAGACGAGGGTTTCAGCTGAATCGCTCTTGAAAAGCAAATTGATATGCTATTGTGTGTATTTGTTGAAATCATTCCAATTTGGCTTCAAGTAGAACGTAATTTTGACGAAGTTTTCAGCAACCTTGTGCATAGTTTACCTTGTGGAAATTAAACGGTTGTAATTTCAGTATATGCTATCAACACTTGTAAGTTTGTAAGTTTCATTTCGTTTGGTTTAATTCCATTTTCATGTAAGAAAGGCAGAGATGATTTCCGATCAATAAAAATCCATCGGATCCCGCAGTTATTCAAAGATTGCAAAACACTACGGAACTTTTACTTCACAGGTGTTAAGCACTCTGCATACCAAGCGGATAATGTAGACTATACGAGCTATCTTTTGTCAGAGAAGTTCTCCCTGGTGTACCAGATGCACCATGTTTCAAACACCACCTAGGTGAGATACGACACTGATTGGGGTTCACCACGTTTAGCGAAATACACTTATTTGCAAACAAATTTGGTTTTGCGAAAGACCGAGCTGGAACCCAGCTGAAGCAACTGTGTGTATTTTGCTAATTTCGTGCAATTTGGGGACTTTGCCTAACTGATGAGCCCCAAGAAGGGCGAAATCGGTCGTGGGCTGTCGAAGAATTTTCAGCAACCTCATGAGTAGTGTGTTATGTCTATTCACTCCGTTTGTTCTCATCTAATAAGTATTGACCTGGAAACGCGTTCCTCCGGTCCCAATTCATTCTCTTCTATCCATAATATTATAAACGGCACTTCAAGTCTGAAAATTTCTCGTAGCCTACAGAATTTTATGGTCTTGTTTTAACTATTTTCCAACCCAATGCAGTTCGAGAGCCGTTCACCACATTGCTTCCACGATTCCAAATTTGACATTGACGCGGGGGACGCAGAACGTACATATAAATGTTTATATGTTCGAAGAACCGGAACTTTTCCAAGGCAAGTCCTACACCATATTGCTCTCAAAAGTGTGAAGATCGTGAACCACAAGTTGACTTCATTGATTGGTAAACAAAACACCAAGAACTGTCACCACCAAACCTAGAGGACACTCCCAAGTTCAACGTTTGTGGTTACAAATCTTGGTTGTAAAACTTTTCTGAAGGTGACGCCAAAGCAACATGGCATTCAACAACTAGCGAACTCCGCGGAGTTAGTTAAATTCGGCTTATGTTTTCAGTTCAGCAAGCTTGTTTGTTTGTGAATGAGGAAGAAACATGTGATGAATTCATTCTGCTACCTTCATTTTGACTGTTATACTCAGAGTGCTTTTTTAATTCACTGAGTTACTGATTTAGCCATTCACTCAACCATTCATTCGGTTATTCGTTTATACATCCAGTTAGTTAACCATCAGTTTAGTAGTTTATTTGCTTATTCATCCATTCAACTGATTCAATTTTGCATTCATTCATTCAATCGTCCATTAACTTGTCTAGTTACACATTCAGTCACTCCCATATGCTTATCCATTTATCTATTTACAATTATCAAGTTTACAATGTGGGTTCAGTTCGAGTGCTCGGTGCCAAAAAATCGATAAGTTTGTATAGCAATTCTGTTGAAAAAGACTCGTTTAAAAACCGAAAAAGTAGAGTTCATTTGTACTACTGCATCAATCATTTTGTTCTTATTTAGGCACATAATTTGAAGGCTGGAAGTGAATTTGTGATTAGTTAAAAGATACGAGAGCAATCGCCACAATAGACGGACCTGCATTGTTCCATAGACAATATCATTTTCATAATGGACTACTCATAAGGTTGCTGAAAACTCTTCGACCGCCCACGACCGGTTTCGCCCTTCTTGGGGCACTTCTTTTCGGTCACTTTTATTCTAACTAGTGGCAGGCGGTCTAGCTGGATGTGTGCATCACATTTTATGTGAACAAAAATTACGCATGCGGTTCAGAAAAATTCTATTTCCGTTCATACTCCAACGCTATGTTTGGGAAGTTGGGCAAACTTAACTACGTGATTTTGACAGAATAAACAACCGGATGGTATTGGACAAAACATCGCACGCGAGATCATGCAGCTAAATAAAAATAGACGCACATGTCTTTCTTGTACTTATTGGATAATTCGTTCTGACAGTGAAGCTAATCTGTGCTGAAGGGCCGAGAAAAAACTATACAGCTGTTTCATCCGTGTTGGTAATCCGCCGAAGTGTGCATCTCACGATAGGTAGGGAGTTTCCAACCTGCGACCTTCCGGACATTGATAAGGACATGAGTGGCTGATCCCAGTGCGATTAGCTCTCACTTGATAAAGACAGGGCACCAATCATTACTTAATGACCTACATCTTAATGAACCTACATCACGTGGTCACGTATTGACTGGGTCTCGAGTGATGAATACTCAGAGGGACGTTTCACACATCCAGTAAAATAGTTCTTCTTCTGAGACGCTTATTGGTTAATGGTAATGTGAGGAGATTTATTAACACTCAACGGAGATTGTTGTTGGCTGATCACTTGTTAATGGCTGATAAAATCACGTAGGAGCTCATTCTTGTTCAACTAGACACTGGTAACCGATTTCAAGTTTTGCTGCAGGAGACGACGCGGACTTTACTTAGTGTACCGTTGTTGAATCCAACTTAATCTCATGATGATTCCCCCATTCATTTGCTTACTCCGCCTATGTACTTTTGATCTCCAGTTGTTTTGCTTATTCGTACCCGTCACTCACCTTGCCGCAGAGGCCGTCTCGTCCGATACTTGTGTATTGGCATGTGCGTCTGTGTGCGTATGTGCGCAGCTGACCTACTTACTCATGCGCGTTCATGTCCCGTTTGCTGAGCCTGCCTTGACTTGTTTTCTCATGAGTTCCGTGTGATCGCACGTCCAATGAGAATCACGAGACTATCACCCGAAGGGACGACCGCTACTGAGCCATCATTCCGCTCGCCGTTGTTTGGTGTGCGGCGTTGACACTGCACTGTGCCGGTCAGTGACAGACCTGTGAACTTGTTGACACTACGAACGTGAACAATTGAGGTTTGTTGTACACATTTGCTTACCCTTATGTAAATAGTACCGTAGAATTACGAACCCAATTCTTCCTTTTGATATTCGGGATTGTCGAACCTACGCGTCACTCAAAGTTCCGTATCGAGAACCTTAACAATCGTTCAGTGGTGCCCAACAAGAGATGCAGATATTGTTAGAGAGTAGAACAGAATTTGACAGACCAGGACTGTTCTATTCGAGATTTCCTCCCTCGGATTCACTCTCTACCGAAAAGTAAATTTAAACTGCAGTGGTGTTTCCTCCTTACGGAGAATCATTGACAGTGAATACTTCATGAATCTTCAAAGAGGTTTGGAATCGCAATTTCCAGGATAGTATTTGAAAGCTTAACCGGTCGGCGACAAACAGCTGGTGAGTGCTGTGATTAACTCACAGTTAGATGGCATAAAGTACCACTCTGCCATCAGTCACGAAATTCATGTGACGTGATCGCGTGTTACTAAGCTAATCCTCGAGTAGGAGACCCACTAGTCACGTGGACTATCCTTCCTTGTAAGCTAATGACAAATGGTTCATGAGAAATCAGACTACGCATGGATTAAACGAACCTGTATGCCTAAGGACGGACTCAAACTGCTGACCTCCTGCTTACGGTGGCTTCTCTGACCAAGCTACTTAGCATGTTCGCTTAGGTCACTCATTCTTAGGTGCCCAAAATTCACAACTGCTTCGTCACTCCTCTGGTCATCGAATTACTAGTTGAGAGCCGTTGATGGGCCTCTTATGCGAGGTTTAAAGTGAACCAGACGTTGATATCCTGAGGATGACCAAAGAGATTTGGGGTACTCTGTTTGAATGTACAAGAGGAATTTGATAAATTAGAAAGTGCGAGGTTCAAGCTGATACTAGATATACCATTTGGAAAGTAAATGTTTAAAAAATAAATTCAAATATTTTCGAAGGTCTTTAGGAGGTTTCAATTTTAATAGCTTTAGTCACTCTGCAGTCACTCTAACTAGAAATGAATGATTTCACTTACAGCCACCTGTCAGTTGCAGATATATCTTGGCGGCATTTTGGGCAAGACTGATTGAAGACATTAGACTAGTGACAAGTGTTTGGTTCAGCTTTTTGGTTTGGCTTTTTGTGTAGAAACAAGGGAATTGGTCGAAAATAACGACTTTGGGATTGTAAGAATAATGAACATTTTTCACTTGATTTAGAGCTTGGGAAAGTTGAGCACCAGAGCCCAACTTCGTCGACATGTGGCAGACTTATGTCAATGAACAGTGGCTTCTAATTAAGCATCAATTTGTGTTCAACTGAGTATGTTTCGCTAATTGCTTCCAATTTAGTTTCAAACAGAAATCAAAGATTGATGAAAAGTCCTGGAATGCGTCCAAATAAAGAGTCCCAAGAAAGTTGGATCCAGTCGTGGACTGTCGTCGAGATTTCAGCAAAATTACAAGTGATATGGTCGGTCTACATGAGGAAACCGCAGCTGTGTAAAACTGAATTAGCGGCTTACCGTGTTTAGAACAGTAGTAACACGCAGCAGAACCAATAAAATATCAGCAAATGTGATTGACGGTTACGTTTTGATCGACTGATGCTAAATATTTCTTCAAAGCTCACTAATGAAGCACAATTGCTGACTGCTTCAACGTCAGATGGACGAACTAAGTCGCCATCACCTTCAGGATCATTATCACTATCGACAAGGCAGCAGTTTCCAACACCGAATCTTAACTGACGTACAACCAAAGTTAAAAAAAACGAGTGAGATGGAAAAAGCTGTGGACTTGCAGTAGCAAGTTTATAACAATTATGCGCAGATGCCAACACCGGATAAACTGGATAGAAACTGACAGGAAACTTGCTATTGATTCGCATTCCTATCTCGTACTAAGCGAAACATGTTTTTCGTTGATGAGGTGGCTGTTGATGTTTTCAGCTAGCTTGGCAATATGCTTGCATTCGATTTTGTCCTCAGTCCAGGAGACGAATTTAACTAAACCCGCCATTGCTTTCGATTTACCCGTGAAACTCTTCACGTTTGATTGCTATTTGTGTGGGGAATAGTATTCACAAACACACTGCAAAAAGCGAACAAACTTCTGTCAAGTGCGCTTTGTGACAACGATAATGTTGATCGATTTTTGAAAAGAAAAATGAAACCAAGTGCGACTTGAGGGGTAGTCAGCACGGTGCGGCACATGTCAGTCTGTCTGTACGCATTCCAGACAGTGTCATTCAGTTATTCATGCAGAAGCGCACTAGGATGTTTAAACGTAACGATTCTGTAACAAACTAAACATAGCCCTCACTAGCTGTCCTATGGTCAGACAACCGCCGTTTAAAGATGGACTGCTTCGCTACACCAGTTCAATGCCCGCCTGTTTGATTCCCCCTTTATAGAGTGAACGACGAAATAGTTAAGAAAACCAATTTCCTAACATGTCAGATACTGGCTGGTTAACGTCTCGTTAGACGTAAAACAGCATATTTCCTAACATGTCTAACGTCTCGTTAGACGTAAAACAGCATATTTTCGATACACTTAGAAGATGTAGCCACCTCATACAGGCTTCCCCTTTAGCGTTATTCATAGATCATTCTAATACCGTCAAGACCGACAAGAATACGTATGATGAATACGGCTGAAGATGTCGTTGTATTTTACCCGAGCATGGAAAGCAAAACCGTAGATTTTTGGACACTAAATGACCATGTGTTGATTCGTCAAAAGGGACGAGTTATCCGTCTTTGTCCACATAGAATAATTCCTGGGTATTGGGAAAACCCTAGGAAAGCGTCTGATACGTTAAGCATTCGGGTTTCTTCGCACTGTACGGTCTTGTTTTCAGAAAATCGGGCAGTATCAAAAGATACTGACAGCTGGTCGGTCTTGAAATTTACCCAGGAACAGGTGGGGGCGGGGCTCAGTTACGCAGCCGGCTGTCCGATGCAGAGTGGGCACGCCTAATCATCGAGTCGCGAATTCGTCAGCTGTTTATGATGATCATACATGAGCAAACCTAACTTCACCTGTCATTTATCTGTTCGCCGAAGGGTAATTTCCGTAAACAGTGGAAACGTTTGCCAAACGACTCCCTATTCATGCGACCTTTACTTGTGGCAGCAGTGCGTTAGGCTGGTATAGAGAGGGCAATACGAACTACTTTACTGTCACGATAATACTAATAATCATTCAGCTGTAGCACCCTTCCGGTGCCTAGCTGTCATGCCACTCAAAGGAAGCACGAGGGCTGGAATACTGCTAGGTTGCCCAAACCTAGACAGAGGAAGTCAAGAGGCAGAGGTCGGGTTCGAACCACGGACCTTCGCGCTGTAACCACTTGAGCCATCTCACCCTCACTGTCAGGACAGATTTCAAAACTTACAGAGAGACCACTATGGACCACGTCGTTTGAAGTTAGCATACCCTCAAAAGCAGTATACTCTTTTTTTATGAAAACTGGTGCCACAAGCTGATGAGGAGTGACGGATTGAGACGGCAAAGTTGACTATTGAAGATGGAGTCCTACAAAACAAGAATCGGTGTCACCCCTGGAAGCCCGTATATGCAGACCGAACCAAGACACTTCACACGCAGTAGTTCACACAGTTGATCTAATAAGCACTTCTGACGACCTGAGACATTCTTTCAGGCACGGACGGGACACGTACTTACTCACTGGAGGTTCATCTTGGTCACACCATCCACGGTATCCGGCACATATTAAGAGTTGACTCTATATTCCACCGCGCTCCAAGACGTGTGATGACCTGAAATATACTCTGAGCGACAGGACACTTCATCGACTTTTCGACGAACCCTTCCGAATCAATTTGTCCACAGATCAGACAGACTGCAATAAAATATTCAGTTTAACCAACGCCCTCTTCTACAATGAAAAAAGTAATTGTGATTTGTATTCCGGGAAACGCAAGAGGTGGAAGTCGATACAGAAAGCAAACAACCGAATCGTTTTTAGCGAATAATACTTGACTATCTGCTTTAAGCTTCTAGATAGATGAATCGTCCTACTGGCGAGAGAAAACGTGGTTAATGGACAACGAGAATGACTAGGTTAACTACGTTCCCGTGTGATCCACCACATCTTGGAAGCTATAAATTGCTTTGTTTCTGTCCACAACCTTTCATAATTTATCGTCAAATATTGCCAAACTACAGTCGCTTACTATGAGACATCCCATAAATATTACGATAAAGAAAATACAGCTGAGCTTGTTAGGTAGGCGGTTAGACAGTTAGACAGTATACTACTCATAGGTTGCTGACAATTCGTGACCGGTTTCGGCCAACTTGTGGCTCATTAGGTAGGCTCAGTCCCCGAGCATCCTTAGACCTTATGGACTACTTGAACTTGTACAAGATATTGCTATATCTCGAATGTCATAACAAGTGAAACATGAGGAGGCCTGATACAGCACTTTTAGTTGAGAGCATCATAAACGGGAGATTCAACTGGGTTCCAGGTGAGTATCCCACCAAAACCAAGTTGGTATGCAGATGATTGTATAAGTCGAGCCAGTTAGGTGTTTGCTATTAAAATTTATATCCTTTACTCGCTTGTCTGGTGACTGACTTGTGTTCTTTATAACTTTCACACGTGGTAACGGCTACGATATCTTGAGGATTGACACATACAGATACGCGGCGTTTTCGTGGTATAAAAAATGCCAATGCATGAGTCACGGTTTCCAAATGGCCGACGTTGTTTCTTTTCGGTTCCGTGGTCCATTCTCCAATGTCTGTTCACAGATAACCCGTCGCAAATGTGGGTGTTTTCAAATCTAACACACCACCCATGAAGTTGATGAACCCTTCTCGACCACCGTAAACGAGAGATTCATCTGGGTTCACCTTTATCTGACATCCGAATCGAAATAGTGTGCAAATAATAGCATTCGGTGGGCTCAAATAGAATATAAGGCAGTCGGAATCTGTGGCACTGCACCTGCTTGCTGAGCTCCAAAAATGGTCGTGTGTTTTTTAATTGTCTTGGGGCAACCTCATGAACATCGTTTTAGGCTGTGATATCTCAAAGATCGTACCAATGAAACATGAGGCGGCGCCGCACAGCGCATTCAGTCAGAGAAGGCCATCGTAAACGAAATGCCTAGTCGTATATATTTCAGCTTCCTCCAAATTACTGTGCAATTGGGGGTGCTGCGTATTTTGGAAATGTTAATTACACAGCTAAGAAACTATCCGGTTAATTTTTCGATTGTATATTCCTTCACTATTACAAATGTTTTGCATGGCAGATGGTATAAAAAATTTTTGTGGGGCAGGACCAACCTCACAGCATATGTCAACTTTCCTCTACTCTTTCCTGATGAAATGGGTCATCGTGGTATATGGGACGTGGTCTGCTGTATGGCTTGATAGTTGCTGTTGACGGCAGTAGCATTACAATTTCTCGTCGTACGGAAGAATGGGATTGCCGTGTTTGATCACCTTGTTCTCACTGTTCATACTATTTTTTGACGTTTTGCGCACTCAATCGCAAATGCCAGTCGTTCCCGCAATTCGTTTGGTTTTCGCGTTCCTCCAAAGTCTTTGTTCGTTCTCAAGCACGTTCTTGTAACCAGCTTTCTTGTGAGTTTCCAAATGAGGAGGCGAAATTCATACCCTAAAGTGCTCAACAACAGCTGATTCATGTTCATACCACTCTCGTTTGAACGGTCGTCCTCGTGTTCTGGCGTAATTATTCCAGTGAGTCCACACCAAAGGGAAGCACTGGACTCGAGTTTCGCTCTTATTAGAGCTAATCAGCAGTGCATATCTAGTGGCCATGCCGGGATTTGAACCCCGGACATCTGACATGCGAGGCGAGCGTGTTACCACTACTCCGCCAACGAACGTTGGACACATCACGTTTCACGTCTGAACAGGCGAACGTGTTCACGCTTGAGCGATGTGGTTGGTGTGCCTGACTCATCGAACGACGACCCCCCAGTAACTGTCCTGGTTGTGACGATCAATTGACCCCCAGTCAGGACCTCCCAGTCAGGCAGCGTCACAAACGCTTGAAACCCACTGGGCACGAGCGTGGTAACACGCTCGCCTCGCATGTCAGATGTCCGGGGTTCAAATCCCGGCATGGCCACTAGATATGCACTGGAACTCGAGTCTTTTGGTGTGGACTCACCAGAAGAATTACGTCAGAACAGGAGAACGACCGTTCAAACAAGAGTGGTGTGAACATGAATCAGCTGTTTTTGAGCACTTTAGAATATGAATTTTGCCTCCTCATTCGGAAACTTACACGAACGCTATTTACTAGGACAGATTTGTTTCCAGGCAGCTGTGTTTTTTCAATGTTAGACTGGTTGCAAAGTTAGGAGGATCAAGAGGAACTGAATGCAACCATGGACAACGTTTAGCTTGCTTCACCAATAGAACTTGGCTTAGAAAACTGTGCTGTAACCCCGAGAGTTTTGAAACGGGCTTAGAGCATCACGAAAGAGTTACAGTAATCAGCGAAAAACAATACTTGCTTTTATGGACGCCAGTCATGAAAAACCCACAGTTTATTAGACTGCAACTTTACGAAGTAGTAGTGGTTTTTTCCTCGTAGTAGCCCACCTTATAAAACACTGTGTATTCATGTCACGTTCTTATTCATCGTTTTAACAATGCCGGCAAGCATCCAAACTGCCAGCATAATTTTACCGTCTTCTTGCTTGGATGCGCACGTCCAGCTTCCGGTTGACTGATACGCAATCAAATTGGCTGCTCTAACCGACCATGGGTGTCAGTATGCATTGCTTTTGAGTAAGCCGGATGGAAGTCCAGTGAATTTGCTTACCCGGTGGTTTTGCTTCGAGGCGTACATGACGTTCAAAGTTCACCAAGTTTTGGAAGAAACATTTAAGGGTTTCATTGTCAAAGGTTCCGTCACCATTGGTTTTAGTTTGAACTTTGGTCGACCTGCAGTAATTAGGTGTGACAACCTAGTTATTTTGAGCATGGGACGATAAAACTAAAAATTTACCGAATACTCTTGGCTTACAGGGGACAGAAAAATCATCGGAATCTCACTGACCATGTCAGCAAAAGCTTGATAGGATACATTAAGAGCATCAGCGTTGTTAAGTCGGTATTGATATGACATAAAAAGTACAAAATGTTGGTGATAAAATTGAGGCCTTCCCGAAAATCAGTAGCTAATCTTTTTTGTTTTCTTTTCTTGCTCGTTCAATTGCTTTAGGGATAACATTTGATTTTCACAACTTTTCCCTTTAGTTGGGGTTTAGTCGTCCAAATATCCAAACAAGAATTGTTGACCATCTGTGTTCCACCATTCATATTTTCGGTGGAAAACGACAACTTTGCTCATACGTTCATTCCTAGGTTTTATATTCCCCGATCTTTCTGGGCCATATATCGCAGTGAATTCACAAAGAACGGCTTGTTTATAAGGTTGCTGTCTTTTAGAAACAGGGACAAGTTAGCGGTGTAGTTGCTTATTAGACATACGAAAATTTTGGATAGCCAGCCAAAGGTTTGGAGCCATCACAGTCACCGGGTTGCTCAGCCGTGGCAGGCTGAACAGGTGCCGGCTTTCTCTGTACAGCCGTCAGGGTCCTAAATTGCTCGTTCCCAAAACGCACAAGAAGAAAGGGTCAAATTTCGATATCCGTTTCTGATAGAGCTATACATATTGATTCCGATAACCGACCAATCCTGTGTGAGGCAACCAAGACGAATGCTTGGAAAATTGTTCGTTTACTATTGGTTGAGTATACAATTTTTGAAAACGAAAGGCAATGAGTCCAAAGCATCTGGTCGTATGAAAGAATAGCCAGTGAATATTCAAAATTTTTGAAACTTCCCAGAAAAAACCAGGTACAACTTTCTGTTGCTCTTAAATTGCGCCGAAGGAAGATAATTATTCTATATTTTTGGAAAGAGAGGTTGCAAACAATTTGAGTGTTCAACGCGAATGGTTGGGGAAATTCATTTTAAGCGGAAGGGGTTGTCCGGATTCTTCCTTGAAACCGTATCAATAACTAAATAGCAGAATTTACTAACTTCGACTTCGGCGACATTTCATTTTGATGACGAAATCACCATTATTAGGAGAATCCTGGGACAAAGTGAAATGAAAATCTATTGGGAAACCCTTTTGATGCACACTGCACTCATTTTCGCTGCTGATTGGTCGTTTATCTCAATCAGTAAATCTTTCTCACGCTTCGTAAAATAGTTGTTTGAGGGTAATATCCTAGACATATTAGATCCAACATTTTTAAAATAGGCAAAGCTCGGTCAAACCGATCAAAAGTGCCGCAAGAGTTGAAGACCAATAATATCTTTTTACAGAGTTTATTCGTCAGCCAAACGTTCTCACCGATACTAGAGACATCTGGGTTGCGAACGACCTTGGAATTAACCTCGAAGTTGCCCTGTAGGTGTTCATATTACTGGGGATCTCTAGGCATTTGACGAAAAACTGATGAGGACAAACTGCGGCGATAGTTACGCGAAACACAGATGGAGGAAACTCAAGGTTTGGGTACGATTTTGAGGATCCGGCATCCACCAATAATACGTGATCATCCGACAGTGCCACCAAAATCATGGCGCACAGTTCAAGGCTTCAGAACTAAATGAGTCGCATACTCGGTTTTACCCGACTTATTAGCAAATATTTTTGCTTCGTTTTAAACATCATTGGTGTATATTATGTCAGCTTTTAGTTCAAGTAAAATGCGTATATCTATGTTAATTGATTTGGTGATATTTCAAGCAAACGCTTGGATAGGTCGGTTGATACTTCCAAAGTTTTGGAAACCTGAGAATCCTCATCGTCCTTTGGGTGTTTGTACCGTTTTACAGCAAGAGTAAATTCTCGCACAGATATCTGGGTCCAGATATCTGGGTCTGGTAAGAATGCAGTGGTGTTTAATCATTAGTTTGTCTTCATGTTTTTATGTCATTATTTCATGGCTGCGGGATTTTCTGAACACGCTCAGCAAAAGTCGTTCCTACAGGACAGTTGTTTTCAGGTATGACAGTGACCACGTATATCAGCGTAATTAAAAGTAATCAACCATGTGTCCTCAAGTCTGGGTTATATTCAGTTAAATCTCACCTCGGATAAGTACTTGATATGTATCACGAATCAGTTGTGACCTTCTCAGTGTATATTTCGGAGAATTTTTGTTGTTGAATTGGTGGATGTCATCAGAGTTGCTTTGCGTATCTAGGTGGACGTGAGTGAGTTATTGCTCAGTCATCTGTAGCCTGGTCACGTGTTGGGAGGTCCACAGTGTTGTTCGAGAAAAGATTAACTACAATCCTCCCACAGGGGGAATAAAAGTCCTGGGAAACGTCAACAAATCTATCATGACCGATGCGTAGACAACCTTGGAATGTAAACTTATTTTCTAGAAGACAACTAAGTACAACGTACCCAAAGAGTTTTGGTTTTTATACGAAGATGCTATAATCAGGAGAGTGCACCACTCTAGCAACGATTTCAGTTATTATTGACGACGACCCCCTCTTCTTTATCTGTTGAGCCTCAGTCGCCTTGAGGGTATCAAGAATGTCTTGAGTGGAATGCCATTGGGTACAGCATAAACTGACTAGATATTATTCACTTGACGTAATTATTTACGTTCCCCTATTCTTCAAACTAATTCATTGCCCTTCCGGTGACTGCTCAAGTTTCAAGACTGTACTATTCTGTTTTATGCAAAGTCGACTCTATATTAACTGTTTTTATGACTCGATTTTTTCACATTCATTTTCGCCAACTGCTTGAATCCGAGTTAATTTGTTTCGGGGGTAAATTTTGTTGCAAACCTGCAAATGAGCAGTGAAATGAATTACGTTCGCTAACGGATAGTCAATTCACGTTTGCAATATGCACGCAAGTATTACTCACCTTCCGTCGTTGAATTAGACTACGCGTTACCCGTCAGATAGAACACCTAGATCGTGCATTTAGGCTAACTGACCAATTCCTCGCATGGACGTCATGGCCTTAACACAGGATCGTACACCAGGATTATCGTATGTAGCGTTTCAGAAATATTCGCTGTAAGAATGTCACTCCATTATATCATACCTTCAAATTACAGTACGAATAGCAGACAAATCAGTCAGTTTAAATCGCCGACTGCCGAAAAATAACGACTCAAGTGTAAGACCTAGAGTTTTCCGAACCCAGAGTATACTCATTCAAAATACACCCATTTGCAAACAAGTTTGCTTTTGCGAGAGAGTCACCTGGATCCCAGCTAAATTGCTCGATTATGATGTTTCTAAGCAACTGAATGTGCTGCACCAGGTCGCTCACGTTTTAGTTGGTACGATATTCGAGACATCGCGCTACATGTATAGCCGTGCTATACTACTTATAAGGTTGCTCGAAATTCTTCGACAGCCCACGACCGCTTTCGCCCTTCTTGGGGCTCATCAGATAGGTTACGTCCCCGAGTTTCTTTCAACTTTATGTTGTACTAGAAGTAAAACTGCACGAAATTAGCAAAATGCACTCATTTGAAATCGAGTTTGGTTCTGAGGAAACTCACCTGGATCCCAGCTGAATCTCTTCAATAGAAAGAGCTGGTACACCGTGACATTTTGTGGCTATCTACTCCGTGATATTAGATTTACCCCAAAAGTTCGGAGCTTTCAGCTCTCAAACTGGGATGGTGCAGATGGTGTCTGAGGCACAAAACATTTCGAAGGTTGCTTGAATGACCGCTCAAATCCAGGAATTGACCTAAATTCTACGAAAGCGAACTGAATCATTTGAGATATATTTACAAGAACCGTGTGTTTACTTATTTCCTTCTCAGTAGCTGAATTTGCAGAGTAGTGGAACTAGCAGGAATCACCATTTTATGGTGTGTTGGCTGTCGTGGCTTAAAACATTTAAAATATATCTGCAACGAAAAGGGAAGTAAGGCGTAACTGTAATCTTGGTTGAAGTGGACAATTTTTGATTTTATACATGTTGTGCGACTTTCGTAGTTTTTTTGACGCTAACAAATCTAGTCTTAATAAATGGGTTCAGCCTCGATTTCGTCGTTATGTTGTCTGCGAATGCCTGGCGTAATTCTGCGCTAAACATTACTTTTGATCCAGTGATGAAACAACTTCGGAGATAAACTGATTCTCCGGCCAGTCTACACTTTTCTCATGCACAGAATGATGTTCGATAAATACACTCATTTGCAAATCAATTTGTTTTTGCGAGACTCACCTGGAACACAGCTGAATCTCCTGTGTAGACGTTTCCAGACAACTGAATGCTGCACCAGGCCGCCTCATGTTCCAGTTGCTACGATATTCGAGATATCGCGATACATGTACATACGTAATGCACTACTCATAAGGTTGGCAAAAACCAAATTGATTTGCAAATGAGTGTATTTGTCGAAATCAGTCCAATTTGGGTTCCAGTAGAACATAAGTTTGACGGAAAATCGGGGACTGCGCCTACCTGATGAGCCTCAAGAAGGGCGAAACCTTTCGTCGAAGGCTGGGGGATCCCTATTCATATCCCATCCTCTCTGGAGGCGGCTACTGCATTTATTTCCGTCTAGTTTTCAGACGGATTTATCCAACATTGTCATTTATAGTTAAACACCTACTTGATACACATTTTGATAGATAGTTCAATAAAATGAGACAGAACACCGGAAACACCATCCAATAGACCAGAGGAGGTACAATCAAACTCCTAAAGAAAGGGCAATATGCGTCTAGCACAGGCACTCCAGGCACCGATTGTTAACAAACGTTTTAGCTCATCCTATGTATAGAGTTCCTCCGTGCGAAACTGCGGAACTGCAGCAAGACCGCATATGGTAATATGAAAAATATTTTTGCTCAAGGCGCTTCGGTTCCTTCAGCGCTCGCTTGGGGCTTTTAGGTTATTGAATGCTTACTCAATATGCGATTGTAGTAATTAAACATCGGTGGAATTTTTTACTCAAACACTTTAGGCTGGCGCGTGTGCAACATACACCAAACTGAACACTCGTAGATAATACTATGTTAAAGTGCACGGTCTGTAACATCCATGTTGGGTAAACAACGGAGACAAGTTTAAGGAAGGCCATGTTGAAGAAACACACAATCCGGTCTCTGTTCTTCCAAGTGTGACCGAGCTTCACTTCACTTCACATCTCAACGAGCACTTTTCTGCTGCTGTGTTTATCACGTTCATACTGGTCTCGTGGAAGATCCGGCAAACTCCACTCCGAAAAATTGTCTGATAATTCCAAACTAATGACGTTTATTTTAGACGTTTTCCCTAAAAGGAAACTTGCTTTCTCGGAATTTTTGTGAGATATCTGTCTTTTTGTGTTCACGGGCAACTATTCATGAATGCCACTTAACAACTGTAGAAACTGTAAATTCCTGGTATGTGTTTTGGTAGGGGAATTTTTTGTCCAGGTGGCTTTAACATGCCCAACCTTTCATCCACAGTTCAAATACGCCTTCGGTTTTCAAATACAATGACGGTGGGCGATGGGTCAATATCGACGGGGCTCATAGTCGTACCAATCGTTTTTGTATGGGGGAGTCAGTAATTCCACGAAACGAACGACGAAAACCGTCGAAGTACCCTGTGCATTGTCCAATAGTGAAATTATTTTGATCTATTCTCCCAACTTCTCAGGATCATTAGCCAATTATCTCACTACGAGGTCGGTTGCCTTGTCTACAATCTTAGTATCTAATACGTATAGATAACATCATGATCAGTCACCTGACAATCCGAGTTATGCTTCGGTCTTATTGCCTTGTACTGCTTGTTCGTTGGGTGCCTTCATTTGGACAGTTCAGTTCCTGTTTCGTGATTGGGCCGCTTTCTTCCTGCTCTGTGGTCTGAATTTGTTTCACTTGATTGGTTAATTAAATAGCCTTTTATTTTTGGTGACTTTCTTTCTTTGATCCAATTGGTCCGTTGGTTGGTCGTTTGATTTCCGGTGTGATTCAAAGCTCCATAACTGTGGAATCCTGTTGTTTGTACCGGCTGATGGACTGGGTCAAAATCAGGATGGTTAAACCACGAAACTCATGAACAAGATAAATAAAACCCTGAAGAAACTCAAGGATCTTCACAAAATCACCAAGGAAGACCAATTTAGAATAAAGCCCCACGACTGAGAATTCGGGCGATTCTACAGACTTCTAAAGGTTCACAGAAGAACGCTGTCACCACGCCTAATCGTCTCGCTACCAGAAACACCCACATATAACACTTCAAGCGAAGTATTGGAACGGATGACGCACCTAAGTATTCAATCACAAATGCAGGACACTTTCTGGAGAAACTTAAAATCGTGAAAATCGGGGAGCAGAGATTATTGATGTCCTTCAACGCAATTTCACTGTTCCCATCGGTTGATCTGTATGCAGCACGGACGAGGGCTACCGGACTTGCAGATAGCCGGGAACCATAAACGCAACGCTTCGGAGAGTAGAAATATGCGTTATACTAGATCTGTGTTTAAAAACCTACTTCGAGCTCAATGGAGAACATTATGAACAGCTCAAAGGAGCGCCAATGTGGTCACCAATCATCGCGGGAATCGCAATGCAGAAACTGGAGCAGACTGCACTACCACACATCAAACCGACGTGTGGAGGACACATTTGCTAGTGTAAAGAAAAATGAACTGTTTCAAGGAAATCAACTGCTAAATAGCGTGTTTCACGACATGCATTTCACAATGGAATCGGAGGAGGACAATAAACTGGCGTCCGTAAATGTGCTGTCCACGAGGACAAGAGACAAACTACGGCAAAGTACATGAAGGAAACGTACATGGGCTAGATCCTGAACTACTTCAGCAATCTTGTCAAACTGTCATAGACGAAGCTGTGGTTGAACACTATTCAGGCGGATCGAGACGCACGGCAACACAACGGAGTCGAAGAATAAAAAGGGGTGAAGGCTTTTTCAGATATTCCGAAAGTTTGCTACCCAGGGAACTTTATATGGAGATGCTTACGAAACTGACATCGAGCAGGTTTACCAACATATTCAGAACAGAGAAGGATTACACTGTCGTGCATCATCGTCCCGTAAGTGACGGCAAGACATTTGCAAAAACATGGAAGAACAGTTTTTGATGCCTGTAAACACGCTGAGGAGAAGCCGTTCGAAAACATAGGGAAGGTTGGATGCACTGAAGAAGACGAAGGTGACCTATAGGCTCAGTATAACAACAAATAGTATGTTCGCTAGACTAGGAGAAAACGTCCGCCAGAATACACGAACACCAGCTTGCCAGTAGAAGACACGACCCACTGTCACTTGTTTCAGTCTAAGAAGACAGAGGAGGACATCAGTTCAGTTGGAACAATGTTCAAATACTTGCTCACGCAAGGACAGAGCGGGAATGAGAGTTTTCCCAGGCATGGTACTCCACAGAAAAATCGATCGATATGCAAATCATTATCGACTCAATTTGTCGGCCGTTATGGAAAAAAGGACTACACATTCACGAGACCCTAAGCCACATGAAAATGAGGCCGCCTGAAGACAACCCACGGACCAATCGGATCAAAGAAAGCTACCAGAAATAGAAGGCTATTGAATTGACCATTCAAGTGGAAGAAATTAAGACTATAGAGCAAGAAGGAAACGGCCCAATCATGACGGAGGAAAGAACTGTCGAATTGAAGGCGCCCAGCAAACCAAGCAGATACAAGGAAGAGACCAAGATGCAACTCAGCTTCACACGGGACTAATCGGCGGAGGTAGAGGAATGTACCTGCTCAACCCCGCACTGACTATGTCATCTCGATTGGTAATGACACTTTTACAATCAAACTGTAAATCTCGGCAAACAGGTCAGAAATCAAGAATGGTGCCCGAGCTGCTTATATTTCGCACCAGTGGCAGCAATACGATGATGTCGATGGGTAGTTTTCCCTTGTCTCTCGCTTACGAGCCTTCTTGAGCCCTGCTGAATTGCTGCAGTTTTTGTAAACTGGTTCTACTCTCCTGACAATCGCTGTTAGGAGGCAATACCAATATAACGGTAGATACTACTGAGGAGGCATGCGAGTAGTATGTTTTCTCGTAACTCCGCAGCGTAAGCCTTCTTTCTTTTACCAATATACCAATACACATCAAGAGAATATTTCTTTTTCACCACAAAAGCAAGTGATCCGTTAGCCCAGATTGGCAGTTGGATTACATACGTCTCATCACCAACCAAGGTAACATCGTCCGTGTGGGAGCGAGTCAACAAATTCCCCTTCTCCTCTCTCTGCTTATATATTCAGTAAATAGTAACTTATGCCTATCAAGAGCTTGGCGGTTAGCTACTGACAGTCACCCAATTTTGTTGGTCAAGTTGAATTCTGACTTGCGTTTTAGTCACATGTTCTTGTATCTGATTGATCCGCTAGATGGGTCCAATTCGACGGTTCTGTTGCTGTGTTGTGATTGGCCGTTGCTTTCTTGGTTTGTGGTCTGGTTTTGTTCCGCTTGATTGGTTGACTAAATAAGGTCCAATTTTCAGTGGCTTTCTTTCTTCAATCCTGTAGGTCCGTTGTTTGTTATTGAGTGGTTTGATTTCTCATGCGCTTCAGAGTCCGGTGACCGGTTATTTTTCTCTTGTGGTAGGTACTCGATGCCGCACTGAAGACGTCGCGTTGGATGGTGCTGCATCGTTTGCAGTCGAATAGACCAATTGCCAAACAGCGCACCCAACCTCCCTATATTCCACAACGTCTCTGGAAGGAGTATATCGCCAACTGATGGATTCTTTCCACAATTTTCTTTTCACTTTGATGCAAACTTACAACAGGTTGCAGTTTTTCATCCTTCACAGCGGTAGTGAGACACTTTGTGACGCATAAGTTCAAACAATTCCTAGTTTTATGACCTGTTGTTCATGTTACTTGCTTTGTTTGCTTGGTATATGGCGCGAATTCCGACCCACATGGTGAATATTTCATGTTCGCGATTGTGTTATGCGGAATTATGACGCAGTCCAGTCTTGTCTACAGTCCTGTTGTGGACATCTACCTAGTACGCGCACAGTAAGGCCACAAATTTGACTCATCCACATTTTGCAGGACCTAATATTTGGTTGAGAGAACATGAATCGGATCTACAATGTGCGTTCCTCCAATCAAATTTGCATTGTCAGAAAATGACGTGCTTGTTTAAAGTAGGAATTCTTAACGGTGAAAGCCGACTTTACTGCGTATCAGTGATGAGGTCCTACAAATTTGCCACAAAATTCTCAGGGAACGCAGCTGAAGCCACAGAACGTTGTTTCTGAGTCCAACAATTTAAAACAACACGGCTGCGGAGAATGATTCTGGTCACATACGTTTCAGCATTTACTGTGTTCAGCGAGACACACCGCAACGTTATTATATGCGTGGCGAACAGACCAATAACCGCTTGATCTGTGCCTAGAGGGTACGCAACAAATTAACGCGTCACAGTGTATTCACATTCAACAAGTCTAGACAAAATAGTATTCATACTCACGTAAAGTAACATGCATGAGCGTATTCTCACGAATCATTTTATAGGAGAGCCCGTCGTAAGTTGGGACATGTAATCACGTTTGTCTGACTATTAGGAAGATACGCTTATCAAATAACTTTGTGGCAAAATGCGGCCAGTAAGTGGGACAAGTAATTTATTCTTCCCGCGAAGCGAGGTCAAAACTTCGATCAGTCAGGCGTGGCAGTATCAAACGCTCTGACATGCGTAGCTGACTCACCGTTTGCCGAAAAGCCTACGGTTTTCTGTTCCCAGTTCCTAGTGGTTTAGGCAAGCGGCGGCCAACTTTTGGCTTGATAGATAAGCATAAATGAGCCAAGAAAATGTCTGGATGTTCACAGGTGCGATTCACAATGCACTTGCAAATACAGGTGGTTTCATGACAGTATTTCTCCCCACTTTTTAAAACCTGCACTTTTATATGATAAACCCACGTCTTCATGGTTGTTAGCTGTCAGTACAGGACGATTTCCAGCGTGATAAGTTGACCATAGTTATATTGTGACACATGTTTTGGCTTTTGTGGGTGGCAATGCTGCGGAATATGGGAGGCATAGTTGTTGGTCTTTCCGCTGAGTTTGGCCGTTGGATTGCAAACCAGTCGGGGTGATATCGTCCATGCGATTCAGAACCACTGTACTCCGCACCGTCGATGCCAACTCGATTGGTGATGAAACATTTGCAATCTAACTGACAAGCACGGCGGACAGACCAGCAAGTAAGCTTTTTTTGGCGAAATACACGTATTTGCAAACAAATTTGGTTTTGCGGGAGACTCACCTGAAACCCAGCGGAATCTCTCATTTGTGATGTTTCTAGGCAACTGATATCTCGAGTGGCCTAGAAACATCACAAATGAGAGATTTAGCTGGGTTCCAGATGAGTCACTTGCAAAACAAAATTTGTTTGCAAATGAGTGTAGTTCGCTAACTGCGTGCGATTCGGCTTCAAGTAGAACATAAGGTTGACGGAAACTCGGGGACTGCGTCTACCGGATGAGCCCCAGGGAGGGCAAAATCGGTTGTGGGCTGTCAAAGAATTTTTGGCGACCTTATGTGTAGTGCATTACGTACTTACATGTATCGCGATATCTTGAATATCGTAGCAACTGAAACATGAGGCGGCCTGGTGCAGCACATTCAGTTGCCTAAAAACATCACAAACTTGAGATTCAGCTGTGTTCCGGGTGAGTCCCTCGCCAAACCAAATTGATTTGCAACTGAGTGTATTTATAGTATAATCTTACTTATACGGCTGGCGAGCAACCTTCGACAGCTGACCATCGGTTTGCTCCTGATTCGAATTGTCACAAGGTTTCAAACATTAGGCTTGCGTCCTTCGCATTCCCCACGCAAACCGAGAAATTTGCCTAAGCGGAAAGTTGATTTTTTTCGGTGACGTAATCAACTGTATAAATTCCCTTCCGCTCAATTTTATGCCTAAACAGATGGTGAAAGTAACAGGAGCCTGGGCTCTACACCTAACGGATCAGTTGAAACGGTAGTGAAGTCGACAGTCGATTGTAAAACAGTCTTCATGAAAGGCTTATTTAATGTTATATCAAGGCAACGTCTTCAATGTTTGAACCTTTTTCCTATGCAATATCCTGTAGTTGAGTTGTCAGCCTTCTTCCCTGCGTATAGGATAGTTCTTCGTTTGTTCACAGCCTTCAAGTGAAACGTATCATGCTTCGAAGTACTCGAAGCGAAGGTCCATTTGAAAAAGATGTACTTTATGGACCTTCTCCTATTGTGATGCATAGGTCGCTACTTCGCTTCACTGCGTGAGACAGTACAGTTTATCAAATCTACTGACCAACATGTTGACACAAAAACATACACAAAATACGAGTTTTTATGAAACGTTTTCGTCCAGTCACTGTCCATTAGATGTGATGCTTGCACACTGTTTTTCCAGTCACGTCAAGAAAAGTTAGCTGAGTATTCAGTGACGATTGTTAGAACGCTAAACATCTGCGTACGAGTGCGACCTTCCGACAGCTCCCCGGAGTGAAAAGTTTCCGTGAATTGATGTTTCGTCTGCTAAAGTTTAGCTTACTTTCAAAACCAGGAATATATCGGAAATTGGAGAAACACAATTTTCAATCTGAGGATCTGGAAATGACGTCCTGGATATACTAAGACATCAAAACCACTTTTAGCAAGTTGGGACAATTTAAAAACGCTAGCAATCTATGGGTAAAAACACAGAGCATGTACAGCAAAAGCGGTAGACGACAGATCCGCAGAGCGTCCTGATCTGAAAATCACCTAATTCATGTGACAAATTTTGGCAATAGCACACCGGATATCAGTATGGCGACAAGCGGCTGGTATGGACAAATTTTGCAATAGCACACTGGATATCAGTATGGCGACAAGCGGCTGGTACATTGTGACGGAAGATTAATGAAGGTCTCTTGTTTCGCGGCGGTACCATACCAATCTGTTTGTTTAAAACCAAACCCAGCGTCTTGCGAACTTGGGTTGGAATTGATGGGAAATTTTAAAAATTGTCGCCAGAACTCTTGATTTATCACTCTACCGTGTCAAGTTGGTTGATAAACAGCGACTAGAAAGTACATTTGGGTAATCCCGGTAAGCCTAGTTTGGTCAAGAGAACACGGTCCGTTCTCAATACGGGATCCTCCCTCTGGCAAAACAAAACGCACTTTGGGAACATAGCGCAAAAATCCTATAAGCCACCGCGCTTGAAAACCACAAAGACCTGGAAAACAAATAGTGGAGCCTGAATATAATACGTCTGTTAATCGCGGCAATAAAGTCGCAAATGTCATATTCAGACGATTTCTCCTGGAGTCTTACACATCTTCTTAAGTACCATTGATCGAAACTTCTGTTACAGAACTTTTTATTCAAAACTTTGCTGGCGCCTGCTCCTATTAAATCAAAAACAACCACACATTGTTTCGTCCGGCATAAATCAGTGTGAGATTGCGGAACAAAATCGTGCATCAAACGACATCACCTTCCGATTGCATGAGCAGAACTCACATGGATTTGTTATGCGAGGGATATGAAACACTCTCTTTGTCGTAACTGGTTAAGTTTCCACATGCCTTATTCATCTATGTATCATTTCAGCTTGGTTGAGGTCTTTAAGTATTCTTTGACGTATAAAACTTAGGAAACCTTCGAGAATAGCCTGAATTCCATTGATTGGTGACCGGAAAACGTGCGTTTCAAAGATGTGTCATGTGTGCTCCCTTTGGGCGCCTGACAACACTCTAGGACGAGGATCGCGGCAAACAATGCGGTAGTTGTCCCGAGCAAAGTTAGCTTTGGGGAACCGTTTTTATTTTCGAGAAGGTGATGATGGTGATGATTGGAAGAATGTCCTCTGTGTGCTGCATCTTGAACTTTGTTGATGATAAGTATTGTGAGAAACGTCACCGGTATTTCCCTCCAAATAAACAAACGAACAAGATGAACCTTAAGAAAATGACCCACAGCAAGAGAAACGGGAGAAACGGCGTTGCAATCGCTGACTGAAAATGCACAAGTGACTATTGCTTGAGTCTAAGCTTGTGTACCACACCAATGTAGGTATTTTCGTAATTTCTTGCGCGTTTATTCGAATGACGGATAGCTATCGCGCGGGAATTGTTCTGAGCTGTTGTGGACTTACGCAGTTACCATCAGTGTTGGACAGTTGATAATAACACAACTATAATCGATTTGGTACCACTAAGCGCTATCCTATCTCAAAGTCCTTTGTTACATTGATCTTCAGAGGTTGGAGTTTTGGCTGTACAATGTTTTCCCCGTACATCTTCGGGCAGGCTGTCCTGAGCAAAGGACAACCGTCGAGAAGAGTCCATATTCTGACATCGAAAGCAGAGCACGGTGTTTGTGCCCAGAGCAACAAATGTTTACAGGGGGACACGTCTAATCACTCGTTCGGTGTGGTCAATAAAAACTGCTTGAAGAGACTACTTGGAGACCAAGTTTAATGGTGAATCTCCCATAGTTCTCCTTATTGAGAAACCTAATAGGAAAACAACATAAGTAGTTTAATTCCGGTTTTGCTCACTAGGTGGGGGTTGAGCTGTAACAACTGTATGCCGTACAGACGAAAACTATACTGAAAAACCGATTCAGTTAGAGGAATGATGTGATTTTCATGCCAACGGCTTGATTGGTGTAAAAGTCTATTTCGAAAAATTCGCATCCTGATCTTTATTGGGATGGTTAGTAAGCCAAGGATTTACTGTGAGTTGTTTGTTTGAAAGGTGGCTCCCCTTTGATAATGGTAGTCCCTTTGCCCTTGTTAAAATAGGGACGTTTGTACTAGTGTCATCAATAGTGAGTAGAATATTCAATGTATAAATATAAATTCCCTGTGGGCAACCCCCTATCGGCCAAGTTGTGCTATTTCGGACTAGAAAAGTTCCTAGAGGGGGGTATTCGCTGCCTTTACGGATTGCGCACACAGGTATATTTGCCAGAAAGAGCTGGCACGCATTCCGCAAGGTCAACACTCCTGTTTGAATTCGTTGTCCCTAAGCATACTTGACAGATTATGCCACTATATAAAAGGTTTTGTGACAATCATATTCGAAACGAGAGATAATGCGCTGGAAACTGTCAGAATTTCGGAAATTTTTCTGTAGTTAGAACAACTCATCTCATATTTAACTTATCGATGATATGTACGCTCTCATGTTTCCACTGTGTAGATAGACCAGCAGGACAACGTTTGACCCATCGGGGATGAAGCAGTACACTAATCCACCCTATTCAGGGTGATAACTTTGCCCGGAAGTGGTCTGTTCTGAAATATGACTGTGGTATTTAATGTTAGCGTGGCTTAAAATCATGTTTGAAAAGTCAGTCACATTGAAACGCATCTGTTCGTGTGATTGATCAAACTATGCCTAGGTTGTAATGACGGTTGTTTGTTTGTTTGCTGAACTGAGCAACTTATTTACAACTTACTTGTGAGTGAAATTGCGTCATGAGTGGAAGCGCGTGGATTTGATGCGGTTATTGGTTGACAGAGTGCCTCCAATCTTTCAGCCTAACTCCGGCTTATCACTGAAGTGAGTATATGCCTTTTGGCTTGACGCCTGATACTGTACTGGCTGGCCAAGTTGCTCGAATCCTTCAGTCTGCCTGTGTAAACATTTTACTTGTTTCTCCGCAGCAAACCCTCTTTCTTGATCCTTTTGTCTGGTGTTCATGTGTGATGCTGTGTTGCCACTGATTTGGTGGTCCCTTTCCCGCAATGATGAGTAGGAAAGATCGACTGTATACTGACGACTGATTAAGTCCTTTCCTACGCCCATACGTAGGTTTTGATATGCCAAAAATTTTCACCTTCTCGAGATTAGCACCGTGTGCCCTTTGACCTCAGAGTATGAAAATAGGAGATTGTGGGTCTTGGCACAATTTATTGAACTTAATATTTGTCGCACCCTTGTGTTTGACTGGGTAGATGACGTTATTGTTTGCGCCTTTGTTGGTCATGAGCCTTTCTCTTAAAATAAGTTTTCTTCAAATAGTTATTGATTTATGAACTCATAACATTCCTTCCAGAATAGTCGCCTCTCTCAAAATTCCAATGTTCTTAAATTACACAATCTAACCTGTCATTTGCTTTCCTTTGGTGGTCTTGCTACTGTCAGGGGTCTTCTAATTCCAGCTTTTTGGAGTATCCATTTTTGGAAATACACGGCTGAGGTAACTTCCTTCCATGTGAGTTATTCCGTAATGCGATGAGTGTTATGCATGGTCGGAGTTTGTCTTATTTCGACACATTTTTGGCGATTTCCTTCCAAAATCGTGTTGAAGAAAAGTAGTATCCTTCATCCAAAAATAACAGTTCTTTTCTGGATTGTAGTTGCAAACTTTGAGACCTCTGTCTTCGCATTCCATAGCTTGTGAATTTTGTCCTGTAGCCGTCTACATAGCGTATCCAGTGCTTGAGTTTGGACGGGTAGTGTAGTGTGTCCCAGTTTCTCCTTGGCTGCATGGGTAATGAACACGGCATTCGGTTAGCCCATTTGCGTCCCCTTCAGCTACTTGTCTCCTTGTCCCAAAAATATAAAGTCTTTATCCATAGGCAAGTACTTGCGAGGCATAGGAATGTACTTTCTGGTTTCATGATTGTTGCTGTGCTGGAACCTTTGAGTTGTTCTCAGAAAGGGGAATATATATATGTGATAGTAAAGTATCGTTGATCTGTAGCACCCTTTCGATGTCTAACTGCCATGCCACCAAAAAGAAGCACGAAGACTGAGACACTGTCAGGTTGTCTAAGCCTGTGCAGGGGCAGATGAGATGTTTTTTTTAATTCAAACCACTGACCTTACCAAGTGGGTTTTCTCGAGCTCAATTCGATAAGGATACCAGTGATCGTTGTTGACCCAATAACAAAGCGAAGTGAAATAAGGGGATAACTTCACCGTAACTTATTTTAAATTTATGCAGTTTATCTGGAAATTGTCTATAGTTGTTTCTTGTGTTCTTTACCCCAAAGAACAGAGACTTTAGTTTTTTCCTATTAGTGAACCAGCAGGTCAGAGCGGAGCTTTTTCTTTGTACTTTCGGCAGTCGATGGAGCAGGGCAATGTTGGCACCGTGCGTTTCAATCTTCCATGGTTCTGCTCTAATTATACAGTTTGGTTCTAATTCAATCGACCAGTTTAAAAGTGAGGCTTTGATTGATTAATCTGCTAGTCTTATTTGGTGACTTTTTAGCCTTCTCGATGTACTTCGGCTTATCCAAAACTACTGTGAAGCATCGTTTACCTGCTGGCAGTATTACAATCAGTTCGTCTCCTTGTGGATCCCTGTGTGCGCCGTGATTCTGTTCTGTGCTCCCCGTGGTCACCGGTAAAGCCGCATGTCGAATTCACCGCTGCTTCACCGGCTTAATCTCAAAGTTTGTTCTATGCTAGCTATGTAAACTTTTGGAACACGTTCCCAACGTTAACTTTGAGCTCTTTCATTAGAAGATATGGTTTAGTTCGATTCACAGAGTGGCTAAATACACTTTTGATCCATCAGTTTCCGTTAGTTTTGTGTTCCTAATGACCTCGTAAGGTTTGGCGCTTAGTGGCTTAAGTGGTTCTTAGATTCCGCGCTCCTTTTTCTATGGCTTAATTTTGGAAGAATCTTGTGGACCCTTGGCGGTGAGGTTTTGTTTTCATAGAGGAAACTACTCACAAGGTTGTTGAAGACTCTTCAACAGCGACTTTGTGAATAGTTTTCTTTTATGAAAACATACTGCTATATCTCGAAAATCGTACCCGCTGAAACATGAGGCTACCTTTGTGCAGCACATTCAGTCGAAGGACATCAAAAAGCGTGGGATTCACTTAAGTCTACCGTGAAAACCAAATTGATTTTCAAATGAGTGTATTTTTCGCAAGGTTTTGTTTTCCTTTACGACACCCTTATATTTCCTCATAATTTAGGTGTTTATTATCATCGGCTTCAACGTTCTTCAGTTGTACTATTATGTCAAGCCTGGATCGTCTGAATGAGTGACACATTATGAAAGTATAGTATAGTTGTTCGCGCATGGAGGTTTGCCGACAAGCATGTTCCTTCCAGCATCAGACTTGTCCAAGCATTGTACGCTCGAGTTGATTTAGAGTCGATTTGAAAACAATTGAAGCAAGTTAAAAGTTCGCAGTTCAGCGAACAGCCCAAGGACCAACTCGTGTGTGTTCCGCATACTCATGTTCGCCTCCAATTCTTTACTGTAAGGAGATCAAAAGTAAATTGTCATTCTTTTTGCTACTGAAAAGGAACCCAACGCACTGGAAACAACTCTAGTCGTCTTAGCTTGGGACTGGGAAACGGTCCTTCAAAACAAACAATTTTCATCTCACGCAAACACAGTGAAGTGCTCTCAAGTAGAACAGGATGGGAAACGTTGTAAGTATCTGCATCAAGTGTAGTTTACACAACGTTTGTCCCCTTCAATAACGCAAGACCTAACGGAACAGAATGACAGCGGCAAAACCATTAAGGCTTGAAAAGGGATAATCGCCCAAGTGTCGTTGAGGTAGGTTCATCAATCACCATCCTGTATTGGTTTTGACGAATAATACTACTGTCACTTGGTGAATACGCACAAATTATCCGAAGCAATCGCATCTGTCATGGATGTTTATTCGGCATCTGGTTCACCATAATTTTGTTATTGTTTGCGATGATTATATTTCCCCCTCGCGGTCAACTATTGCTATTTTTGTAAAAAGTATTATCAAGAAATACACTCATTTGCAAATCAATTTGGTTTTTGCGAGAGACTCACCTGGAACAGAGCTGAATCTCTCGTTTATGATGTTTTCAGGCAACTGAATGTGCTGTACCAGGCCGTCTCATGTTCCAGTTGCTACGATATTCGAGATATCGTGATACATGTATATTCGTAATGCACTACTCATAAGGTTGCTGAAAATTCTTCGACAGCCCAGTATCAAGCATTTCTCACTCAAGGCCAAAAGAGTAGACAACAGTATTCGCAAATTCTAACAATTTGGACAGTTTTTCGGTCGCAAGCTCTCCATTTTTGCTGTCCTTTTGTGCATCTTAAAATCCTATTAGGTTACAATAAAAGTCAAGGAGTTTGGATATCTTTGTTTATCTCGGGTTGGCGCGAACTGACGAAACAATTGATCGCTTGGTTGAAATCATTCAATTCACAGCACATCATCACCACATTTGTTCTAGCGGTTGGAACTCGTGTTCACAAGTTTTTATAACAACCTTTTTGATGTTCTCAAGAAGTACATCCTGTCTGCAAAAATGCGGTTTTTAGACGTCTTACTGTTTGCGATCTCGGTGACCGGCCGTGGAATTTATGCGATGTGAACTGAAGTACACCAGTGTAATCAGCTTGCCCCTGATGGAACTCAAGAGGATCTGGTCAGAGACTTTCCTGTTAGCGCTGGAGCAGTAGGGCGTAAATACACGACCTGCTGACGTAGAGTTTAATTAGCGTGCATCTGTGCAGACTGGACCACCAACACCTTCCTACAAACGCGAACTGATGTTGACAGACTTCACCGGGTCCAGCATCTGATACGTGGACTCAGGTGTTTGTGGCATTTCTCCACTCTGAAATGGCTTTTTATATACCGCATATAGTGGGGCTATATTTGATAGAGGCCAAATCACAGTGACCACGAAAATGTACTGTAGCATTAGACACAGGTTACTTGCGCAAAGCAATACGAGATAAAAACAGACAGAATAAATTGCAGGAAAAAAAGGAATGAGCAAAAAAAGTTGGGGCCACAATATAACTTCACATCAAGCAATAATGCCCCGCCATCCCACCAGCCTAAAATCGCATACAATACAATCGCATACAATACAAAAGAGTTCCACAACGGTAATCCAATGACCGTCTGATGGCGAGTATGCATATGTTACGGTGCGACTGTCAGAATATACGAACCAATCGGCAAGCTCACACTCTTCATTCAGAAGTCTCGGGAGAACACGAAAGTTGGAAACACTGTCACTTTGCGGGGGTAAGGTGCATCCCAAGACAAAAGACTGCTTCGGATGCCCCTTTCGAATTGTTTTGTGCGCGCATATCATCATTTATAACAAAATAAATCCTCCGAATAGTCAAATTTTCCTAGTTTTTCCTCAGATATGATTTTGATATCCATATTCGCCTATGGAATACAATACATGATGCCGTCTATGACGAACTGAACCAAAAAGGGACGGGAAACACCAGAGACAAACCTCAGCAACTGTGGAGAAAAATTTAGACCAAACATGTGGGAACAAATGGTGCGAAGAACCTTCGAAAACCTCAAGTTCAGTCCCCCTCGAGCCAGTATGCGTAGACCGGCCAAACTATCCAGGAGGTCAACTGATTCATTGAAGTCGTTCGGAGTTGCATGTGTTGCATGGCTGAGGCTCTTGAGATAATCTGAGGTTGTGACAAGCATACTCGATCAAAATCTTGTCTAACACTCACGATTTCCCGTAGAAAGTGCTGATTTGAGACATTCTAGTCTTGTAGAGGCTGGAAATCGCGTTACTGTTGGTGTTGCAAGGTGTATATTTGTAATGCACTACTCATAAGTTTGCTGTAAATTCCTCGACAACCCACGATCGATTTCGCCCTTTTTGGGGCTCATCAGGTAGGCGCAGTCCCCGAGTTCCCGTCAACATTATGTTCTACTTAAGGCCGAATCGCACGGAGTTAGCGAACTACACTCATTTGCAAACAAATTTGGTTTTGCGAGAGACTCACCTGGAACCCAGCTAAATCTTTCATTTGTGATGTTTCCAGGCAAATAAATGTTCTGCACCAGGCCACCTCATGTTTCAGTTGCTACGATATTCGAGATATCGTGATATAGGTATATTCGTAATGCACTACTTGGAACACCACAAACGAGAGATTCAGCTGGGCTCCAGGTGAGTCTTTCGCAAAACCAAATTTGTTTGCAAATGAGTGCATTTCGCTACTGTTGCAAGCTGCTTATGCTTCTTTGGTTTTAGAAGTCGCCTCGTATTTCCTCTTTAGGCAAATGTTTCTTTATCGTTGTCTATACATATATCTGCTCCCATGTTAGGTTGAAAAACATACTCAAAGCAAAACACAAAGATTAATCGCCATCTTGGAAAGACGCCACGTGGATTTCATTTTGTGCTATGGCCCGGAGCATCAAGGTACAAAGGTCAGTTAGTATTTCGGAAACTGTAATGTTTCCGATGAAGGCAGGCGGGAGAAGGACAACAGACTGCGGTGTGAAATATTCGAACAAGGGGTCAAGACCCTGGATCTTGGTGTGTATTAAAAGTTCACTATTATTCCTGATGACTTCATCATCAGCCGGTATTTTCGGATCCATCAGATATACTAGTGTAACGGTGGATACTACTGATGAGGCATGCGAGTAGCCTGTTTTCTCGTAAATCCGCTTCGCGTCTCTTGAAAAGTGGGATCTATTATGGAATTTGTGGAGTCACTTTGTAGAATTTGCTTGCATTTGAGCGACAGTCAATGAATATCCAGGAAAGTTCAGGAATAGGCGTTCAAGGTGAAGATGGATATTCAGTTTTGTAAACAAGATGCATATGAGAGTTTTGCTCCCCTGTCCAATAGTCTGTAACTCTTGAGTTGGTGTTTCTCTAATAGACACCTCCGCAGCGAAGGCCTTCTTCCTTTTCATTAGGTGAGACCTTCCAGACACTCACTTTGATAGTTTTTGGGTCCCCCTTGTTCTCCATTCGCGAGCGGACATTACTTGGATTATAGTCTAACAGTTAGCAGCTTTCGAAAGGAGAGTCTGTCCAATTCACGACTTGCCTACTGGCCGCGGAGAAACAATACTTATCCAGTTTCTCTCTGAATAACTTGCTGATCACTTAGTCCAAGTTATGAACAGCATCTAAGAATGCTAATTTTACAGCTTGAAATGATTTATCAGGACGAGCAATTGGAAAATGCACCTTCTTGAGACTAACTGAAAAAAGGTAAGAGTTGAAGGTTGACGAGAAATTTTTGGATCAAATGATCTACGTACTCATCTAAAATGTGCGTGCGCAAAGCTGGTATGCACGCAGCGCTATCGATTTTGGATAAATTTGGCCAACCCATTCGGTCGGCAATGGATCCTCGATGGTAGCCAAATACACCCATTTGGTTTTTACGGGATACCCGAATGAACCTCGCGTTTTTTACCTTCTTCTTGGACTTACTCAGCCGCCATATAGTTCAGTTGGTACGATACGATACGATATCGCAATACATGACGTGGACGAAAGACAATACTCATAAGGTTGCTGAAAACAGTGACAGCTGATTTCGCCTTTTTGGAACTCAGCATAAACACCATAAATGAGGGATATAGCTGGATTTTGGACAAATCCCCGGCTTAAACCAAATTGGCAAGCGGATGTGTGTATTTGTCAAATTTCGTGCAATTAGCGTGAGACCTAAGGTTGAGGGAAAGTCGGGGACTGTGTCTATCTGATTGGCGCCAAAAAAGGGAGAAATCAGTCGTCGTCTTTTCAAAATTTTTCAGCAGTCATATAAGTAGTAAGTTAAGCCTGTACAATGTGTTGCGATACTGGCTCGCCATACCAACATGAGATGGTCAGTGACAAATTTGGCGGAACTATTCAGTTGACAGTGAATCTTAGACAGTGGTTGTTTGCCAGCGCCTGGTAGGAACAACGCAGAACAATCGGTGAAGTGTTTTTGTTCTTCCAATTTATGGAGACCAGTTTTTTACTGAGATGGTTACGCAAGCTGGGGAATTTCATATTCCCCTGCCATATGCAGGCACTTGACTCCGTTAGAAGAAAGAAACTTGCGGGCAACGGATCACCTGACAATGGAGCATGAACAGATTTACTGTCATTCTGTTAGAAACCTCAGTGTTCAATTGAGCCTACCCCCTACACCTAGAAATGGATTAGTAACCCAAGGGCCGCATTAGCCCAAATGAAATATTGAGAAGGCCACCGGCATCTCATTTGACCTCCTGATTTTCTTCATCTTTTGGATGAATACTCTTCTTGTTCAGGTTTTCAGCGAAGGCTTCGCAGCGATCTCCGTGAAATTATATATATATATATATATGATCATATTCAAATGTATGCATTGTGCCAGTCCGCCGAGGTATCTGATACTGCTCACTGAGCACTTAACTGAGCATGAAGTGTCAAGCAGTCTTCCCTGCTTGATTGACTGTGGCCTAAATCTGTGGTAATCTCCACCACCTTCACGCTCAAATGAACATTGTATATACTTATGCGATAGAATGAAAGTTATAAACCTGAATTCCAGTAGATGATGGTTTCAAATGATCAGCTATAAACAAAGCACATTGGTTCAAGCTGCTACAGTCCAAATCACCGGAGAGTGGAAGAGCACCGGAGATGCAGCCAAGTACCGGAAATGATGGAATGTTTACGTGTCCAGGAACTGGGTGGCTACGTATTGAGGGCCATAGCCTTCATGCACGACAACCACCGATTGCACAATTGAGCCACATCTTCCAAAATCATTGGTGAGATGAGTCTCAGGGCTCCCTTAGGGGGGAGGGGGCAGTTATCGATCCGAATCAGTTTACTGGTGGACGTTTTTACCAGACCCAACCGACGTCTCGGAGACACCAGTTGGTCAAACACTAACATAATCTGTATGTCTTCTGGGCGTAGAGGCTAAGTCCCTTATCCACAAAGCAGCATGGACCACACTGCTGCAGTGTAAACTCTGCAATTGACGGACAAACTATCGTCATGTCGGCGCCGTAGGTTAAAAAGGTTGGAACAGTTGTCCTGGCCTACCCGATTCTCTTATCTCCAGCCATCGCAACCTATAAAACTACCCACTTCTTTGTAGACTGCCCGTCTGATACCTTGAGGTTTTTGTAATTTCGTCCCACAAGACTTGTAGCAGCACTTTACCCTTTGCCGGCTTGAAGCGCGTGCCAAACCGCGTGGCAGAGCTCGTTAAACAGTTGAAAATGATTTGCACTTTTAAAGGATCTGAACCAAGGAGGGAAATATCATCCGCCTGTCCGTGAGGGAACCTCACGGGAGCATTTCGAACTCCAGTGTTTCAGAGGCAGGCGAAGTTCAAAGTGGCACATCAGTAACAAATACGAAAAGGAAACGCCAGAGAGAATAACCTTGTCTTACACCACCGGATGTGACGAAGTAAGTCAACAGCTCGCCGCATACTCGTACCCGTCCATAGGATTTTGCATACAGGGCCATCACCAGGGCTGTAGATTTAGAAGGGACACCTCTGATCGCCAGATACCGCCAAATTTTCCGAGGATCGATAGTCGAAAGCAGCTTTCCGGGCAAGAAAAACGACCATGATTGGACGTTCGGACAAAGCTCGTCTGAAGATCATTCCACACTTTCAAGTGTCTAGCAAAAATACGCAAGTAAACTCAAACTGAGGTAAGAAAGGAAGCCGTGGAAGTGTCGGAGCTTTTCTGAGAATACTCACTAACTGAATATCTCCCTGTAGATGATCTTGTCTAAGTTCATTGGACGTCGGACCAAGTGACCAGATTACGAGGTTGGTCGAGATTAAAAGAGGAAGGGGAACCAATCAGCAAGTCAAGCTATATCTGCGTTGGCTCTCGGCCAAGGGGTTTAGGGTGGGTCATCGCGTGTTAAGCCGATGGTGGAACCTACATGGATTTGAGTTCATTTTGGGGTCTAGTTTTTCTGGTGCGTTTTACCTGATGATCCCTCGTGAACGTCGTTCGCTTCGCACTTTTCGTCCGTCCATGTGGATGAGCTAGTGCAACAATAGCTGTGAACTTTGGTCGGGTTAAGATTTCTACTCCCCACTGTTTTTGCCCATGATTCTACGTGCATTGACAACCACACACAGTCACATGTCAACTCGGCTTATCTAAGACCGCTCTCCATAGGCTCGCCAGCTCCACACCCTCAGATCTGTTCGCGATGTGATGCTTGGTAATTTCCACCGGCCGGACTATCAGTCGCTGTTGCGTAAATCACAGTCCCTTCTCCAGATCTATTCTATGTCTCGTGTTTAACACCATCTCTGAGTGTTTGTCCAGCCCTTGGTATTCCTCCGCGTACTTTCGTGTTTTGATTATCCTCATCTTGTGCTCACCAATTCCGGCGTGCAATTCCCTGGCAGTTTGTTTTATGTGAACCTTAGTGCAATCGTTTCAGTTAATTTCATACACACACTCCCTAGTCCTTTTCAACCGGGATGGGATCTTTCAGTTACACCAAAACTGAGCATGGAGTCTTTTCTGTTCTGCAAACCCACTAGAATGTCGGCTAACTCTAGCACTCGTCGAATAACTTCTGATGTCCCTGCTTTAAATAGAATGACTGCTGTGTCAATGGATTCCTTACCAGGTCTAGATACCGGGGCCAACGTCCTTCTTAATTGCCGCCTAATCAAACTCACTGGGTATCCAATTTCTTGAAGTCTGTTAGCAGCCTCGATTTGAGCTGCTGTTCGGTCGATCTCTTTCATGTATAGCGCTCGGGCTCGACTAAACATCGATGAGACAATACTATCGTACACCGACTTTGGGCGCGTTTGTTGGTTTTTGGTAGATGGGAGTTTTCAATTTTGCCTCACTCTTACGTGTCATACAGTCCAGGAAGGATTGCTTGCTCATGCTAAACTTGACGTGAAGATTCAGACTACTGAGATACTTATGGAAGTTTTTCACGTCATTAAGTTTTGCTTACATCAAATGTATCGTCAACATAACGCCAAAACATTTTCGGTGCCTGGGCCATTTTTCTGAAGTCCCCCGGGGGATATTGCAGATCCCATTGCAAGGCCTCGTCCCTGTGAGTAAACAGCTGTGTCAAAAACAAATTGATCGGGTGTCAAGTACACCCTTATGCATTCAACTATTTCGTCCATGGAGGGATTTGTCCGTTCCTTAAGCGTCATCTATGTTGACAGCAATCTCTTAGTTACCTCCTAAGCATCCGCCCTAGGGGTGTTTGTGTACACTGAGATTACGTCAAAACTCACGAAGAATTCTCCAGAGGAAGCGCTGTGACCACAAATTTGTACGAATTCCCAATGGAGGTGCTTGATTTCCTCGTCAGTAGTTTCAGTATACCAGCTAGGAATCCGGCTAGCTCATATCGTGGCAAGCCTATACCATCCACTATCGGTCTTGTCGGAACATCTGCCTTTTTTCGGGCAATCCATTAAGTCGAGTGAAAGAATGTCCTGGAATGAGACTGAACACAAAGTGTCTTTCTGTCCATCTTATCCTCTCAATCTCCAGCAGATACTAACTACGTGCACAACACACATACTCGCACATATGCACACATCTGTGTTGACAGCCCACCATCGATAAATCCGTCAAGCTACTCTAAACATTCAGGGACAGGTCCACCTTCAGCCCACATTACTTATACCTTTCTTTGGGTTATTGAATATCATACTACAATCAGAAATCCGTTCACTGTCCCATAAAGGTGAGATAACCTGATGTGCTCCACACGGGACAAAAAAGTTGACGAGCAATCGTCTTACACTACTTAATTCGAAAGCAAAAGAAACTTCACCGAACACCGTCGCCACGGGACCTCAAGTCGACCTCGAGGGGCTCACCTGCGCATCGCCCTCCACGAATTTTGCACTACATGTGAGGTGCCGTTTTCTTAATAAAAGATCCCTGACAGGACGAAAAAGTCGCGGTCAATCTGACTTTTGGTTTATTTGAACCATTACGTCTTTTACCGCATATCGAATGAACTATTCACTCTAAATTCATTATCTGATCAACGGTTAAGCAGATCTGTTCACTGTTTTGAGTCTATAAAATTTCTTTCTCTGACTAGAGAGAGAGAAAGTTCAGTTGAAATGTTTTTTATTCTCTTCGCGGCTTGCGTTTGAATCAATATCGGCTCAGCTTCCTCGCATTTGAGCCTCCATCATCAATTTCGTTTTGAAATGATTGTGCTACTTTTCGAGAAATACACTCATTTGCAAATCAGTTTGGTTTTTGCGAGAGACTCACTTGGAATTCAGCAAAACCCCCCGTTTGTGACGTTTTCAGGCAACTGAATGTGCTACACCAGGCCGCCTCATGTTCCAGTTGCTACGATATTCGAGATATCGCGATACATGTATATTCGTAATGCACTACTCATAAGGTTGCTGATTGTGCTACTTGATTGTACAACCAGGCCATCTGTTTGGCCGAAGAAAACCAATGGTTCTACCAACGAATGAGAAGTATGCAGATTAATTGAACTTTGTAGGTGCGATCCGCGTTCCAAAGCATGTGGTTCATTTACTTGGATTATTTACCACTGTTTGCGTTACTAGGGCGCAGATCCAATGGGAATAGTTCGCTGTTGTTCGTTGCGTTAGTTCGAATCAACCCTCAGCTACAGCCGAATAGAACTGAGGGATTCCACCGTGTTTCAGACCTATTATTAACAAGCTTGCACTTTTACGATCGGTAGAATGCACTTTCGGTACGAAACATTCTCTAGTTATTTGAATCTACCAGAGATTTATTCAACAAAGCTTGCTGTAGTGTGTGTGTGTGCGTTCAGCTTTCTAGGACAGTGTGCATACTTAGATCATTTATCACTTACTAACCAAACAGATGCTTACGATTCCCGCTTTCAGACTCCTCATGGAGTTTCTGATCATTCAGCGATGATATTTGGATTTTTTCTGATTCGTTACCCCATACAATGGCAAGTTTTTTTTCTCGCACTGGTTGTCCAGGTGTGTCCCATAGTTGTTATCTTCAATAGCTGGTATAATGGCAGATAAAACGATAGAAAGTATTGGATTGAAAACCTGAAAAATGTAGAATGTGCTCTCTGTGATGCAATGCCACACAGATCTCCTGATCTGCTAAACGAATTCAACCACGCATTTCGGGTGCATCCATTAGATGTCGATTTAAGCCATCCTGTTTAGTTTTGAGTTTCGAAAAAATGACCATGATGTCAAAAACAGAAAGCAGGGCTTTTCTACTCGCAAAAAAGTACTTTGCATACAAAAGTAGGATGTGAACCCTGAGAACACTGTTATGGTTAAATTCTAAAAGTGTTTTTCCTCAGTCGTCTTATGTGGCAAAAACTGCAAGGGTCAGGGAGAGATCACAGTCTGACAGAATACACATTTGCTGAACACGAATCGTCCATTATTCTGTCTTTTGGCGATAGAGATAATACGCAGAACGCTGTTAAGACCATTCATCTTTCTGCTACCCAACTTGGTTCAATTAGCTGGGTTGAGTTTGTAAAACAAGACAGAAAATGAGAAGTACTCTAAAACTGTTTCAATTCTATCTGGAAATCATCACCAGTCAGCGCACGTATTACAAAAACTCCAGAAGTTTCGAGCCCATGACAGAACCTAGTGTCACTCATCTTCCAGTGGCGGAATTCACATCACGTATAATTTACTGACTGGCTGCTTGAGTGACAAATTCTCACGGGAAAATCTCACTCAGCCTGAGAAGTATTCTTCCTCTGACTTACTTGCAGATTGCTAGTTCCGGTCCTACCGTGTAACGCAAGAGTAAATTGCAAAACACTGCACTGAACACTGTTCAGTGTGGTTCTTTTCAAATTTCAATGTGTTCCGATATTAGACATATAAACGTCACTCCGTTCACCAAGCTTGACCTGCCTCGTTCGTTTAGTTTGCCTAATTCACCCCCGTTACCATTATCCACGCAATCCAGTAAACATTGAAATCTCCTTGCATTTCCAAATCTGCCTCACCGTTCTTCCCGTCGACATCCGTGCGTGACTTTCACCATTGAACTTTACAATCAAAAGCATTGTGAAAAAAACCCCACTGGGCTTTTGTGCTCCCGGAGGTGGGCGAATTATTGGAGACTTTCTTTGAGAGGGGCAACACGAAAGGCGAAGTATACCGGAAAACCAAACGAATCCTCCTGACAAAGCCCTCTAGTAGCAGTGGAAATGAACGAACAACTTTCCGACAGATTAGCAAAGCTGTTCGCAACTGACGTTTGCGTGTCAGACGGAAAACCTGCGTTAATGTATAGGGCATTAGGACTCGAGAAATCGTTATGTAATGACGCAAGAATCTTCATGTTACTTCAGACCATTAATTACAATCCAATTCAGCCTTTTAACGGGACAGTACATTCGGAAAAATCCAGTTTTAAAGAATTAATTGCTGGGTTGCCTCATCAGAAAATATGACATTTATACGGGACCAAACATATTCACTACCCGGGGCACTTTCCAGTGAAATGATCCTGAGGTAAAGTACTGTCGAAAAATCTCCTCCAAAGATGACCACAGTTCAATTATCACTTGTTGAGTTCTAAATTACCACTGTATTATACTCTAGTCTATCTGGGACAAATTACGCAAACAATTTATCACCCAATGAAAGAAATGTTGGTCCTAAAAATGGAACATGTTTGACCAGATTTTACTTCCATTCACTTGTAAACGGACTTCGAGAACTGAGTCTTCAAGAACTGGATTTAAGCTCCACAGGAAAACAAGAAGTGTCACCCAATCACGTTGTTTCTCTCGCTCATATATCTGGCAGTCCAGCGAATGTCCTCTCTTGTGTTCCGAACCGCAAAAAAAACATTGTAAATTCCAAGTATTGTGTTGGTCATTCAATGGAAAAAAGTCGTATTCGGCTAGTTAGAGGGGTTGCCTCAGCAGACTGACGACATGGTCCAGTGAGGGTAATGAAGGTCCTACGATCAAACGCAGCGGAAAAAGCACTGGGGATAGTTGTCAGTAGTGAAGACAACCTTTCTATTGAAAATTAAGTAAACACAGTTTTTCACCATGGCTCTTTGGTTTTCTGAACAACCATTGGCGGAAAGAAAGCACATTCAGTTGCCTGAAAACATCACAAAAGGGAGATTCAGCTGGGTTCCAGGTGAGTCTCTCGCAAAAACCGAATTGATATGCAAATGAGTGTATTTCTCGAAAACATGATCTCGTTTGCATACCAGTTTGTTTTTAACGAGAGACTTACCTGGAGCCCAGCTGAATCACTCGCTTATGATATTTTTTGAGCAACTGAATGTGCTGCATCAGGTCACCTGATGGTCATATTGGTACGATATTCGAGATATTACAGTACATTGTTTAAGCGCAACACACTACTAATAAGGTTGTTGAAAACCCTTCGACAGCCCTTTGCCCTTCTTGGGGCCTATCAGGTAGGCGCAGTCCTCGAGCTTCCGTCAACCTTATGTTCTACTTGAACCCAAATTGGACTGATTTCGGACAATACATTCATTTGCATATCAGTTCGATTTTCACGAAAGACTCGGCTGAATCACTCGTTTACGATATTCTTCACCTGGATATGCTGCACAAAGTCAAGCGTAATTTTTTCCGTTGTGATCTTTCGATTCTTTTGGTTACAGGTAGAATGGTCACAAGCGTACATTTGTCAACCTGTCCTTTAAAAAAGCCGAAACCTAAAGGATATTACAAATCTTGAAAGGACATTTAGGAGAGGAGAAAAAAGCCCACTGCGTGTTTACTGGCGCAATTCATGATTGTGTAAACTGAAACACTTGAGAAACAGGAAATGAAAGTCTTCTCGTTATAGGCTATCGGAACATTGCCCCAGGATGCCATTACGCCGCACATATCGACCTATTTATCGACGGCACGGGCTTCCAAATCTGAATGATAAAGCTCCGTCGATGTTATTTCCCTATCCGAGATTGCCACAACGCAATCAGATTTATTGTGAACATTTTTCATGCTACGTGTATATCGCTTCACCACAACCTGTAGCGAGAATTCAACAACTCGTTCGTGATGGTGCATTAGTGCGGAGACAGAACGGGAGGCTTCATCAGAAGTCACAGTAATCTATCCGGTACACCTAGTTACACGCCGTTGTGGGCACAAAGTGGAAAATAAATCATGCCAATTTTCAGGCAAGTGGGCTTAATATGGCCTGCACAATCCTGGTGAACGAAGAGTACCTGGTACTTTTTGTGATAACTTACTGGAGAGAATTTTTCACGGTAGAAGTTAGAGAGCCGCCAGTACCAAAAATACCTACCCACATCATGTCATCATCTAGAAGCGACCGCGCTTCGGTCAAGCGGGAATTCTCATGTTCAACCAGAATAACATTCAGTGCTACTCAGTCACAAAACGCACTTCATCAGCAGTCGGATGTTCATTATAGACATATTATTTTCATGCATTTGTAAATGTTCCTGCGTCAGACGACTCGGCACCTAACTCAAACCACTGCTGGGCATCACACGGATGGAATTGGACCAACAGAGAAATTAACGAGCACGACTGCGGCATCAGAGCGACCCTGTTGCGTCGTTTTGCCCAATGTAATGAGCGCCACAAAATCTCCACAAAAGCTTTAGACAACACAATTGATCGCCTTTCGACTACACCAGTTAACCTTATCTCGTCCTGTCAAGGCTAACGAAGCGTGCTTCTCAGGTGACCTCGATTGTGTCGTCCAAAAACTAAACAATTTTGCAGTTTGCCTACATTTGGGCAAGTATCCCAACCACGTTTTTTCCTTAATTTACGACTTTACTTCTGAGTGTCGACTTCATCGAAGGCAATTTCCTAAAATATCCCACCAATATTTTCGCTTGTGTTTGTTTCCAAATGTCGGGGCTGGCCAGCTAAATAATACGTTAGTTTTTTTGACTTCAAGCAGTCGTACACACCTGTTACGGTGGTGAGTGAAATGGGGTTAACAGAGCTTAACTCATGCTCCAAGATATGCTTCATGATTTATCGCAATACGTGAAGCCGTGAAACCACCCTTTTGTAGGCCCTCGTTTTGAACGTATTCCGTAGTATGAGGGATACACTCGGTAGAAACTTAGCGTGGATCAACACGCCTAGTCCGTTGTGGATAATTAGGTTGAACACCTCGTATTTCGCAATTATTATAGAAGTATGACGTCATGATGTAATAGGGCCGGAGTTGTCGAATGTTTTGGTTCTTTGTTCGAAATTCGTCATTTTGCCCCTCAAGCCTATAGAAAATTTTTCGGGATCGAACCAAAGTGGTCACTGTGAGCAGAAAACTCTATTTGGGGATATAAACTGAGGCAAACTGCGCTGCGCGTTTGAACGATAGTATCGCTGTGTCGCCTCCACGCGGAAGACAACAATGCAGTTAATCAGCAAGTTTCGGCTGATTTGCACAAGGTCTAATCAGTAAACCAAGGATTTAATGCAACATAGGGATTTGCGGTTTACACACCTCTGAGGATTGCTACGCGAAGAGAGGTTCGGTGGCGGTAAGCCAACGTAACCAAGCAATTCAAATTAGTGATGGTGGTGGCCTAATTTTAACTCGATCACGCTGCTCATCAACCACTCATGGCCGGAGGGCGTCCTGCTTAACTACCAGCGGAAATGTCGCAAGCTCTATACGCTTGAAATTTTTATGTTTTCTTTTGTAGTTGATGATTTTCAACACGCAGGAACTGTCCGTCGAGTACTTGTAAGTCTTTCATCATATGTTTACCACACCTGTAGAACGTAATTTCAGTCCGAAAGTCAAGATCTCATCGTTCTATAGTTTCACTAACAGCCTCCTCAAATGTTTTTTTTTCAAGCGGGCAGCGAAGAGTATGAATAATTTCATCGACCCATTGGCTACCTACACCGGAGTCAAATGTCAGTTCATTTGTCAACCCTTGCGAACAAATCAACAGCCATCTGACCGGTCAAACGGATTCTTGATAAGAGAGGAAATTTCTCCTGTCGAGGAGGGGACGGTAGAAAGTGATGGAAAGTAGGTAAACACATGCCAGACAACAAGGGAGTGGCTTAGGTTGATGCAACAACACTCAGTAACCGACAGTGGGAAAGCTGAAAGCGTTTATCGTAGCATTATTTGAGCTGCGAATTGCTAAAGACTGAAGAGTTTATAGGTGGTACCGCAGTCCAAGTTGAATGGTGACTGTATTCTCCCATGGAAAGGATAATACATCACAAATGTTCGTCTAATGCACCATCTCTACTGGCTAAAATGTAAACACTAAAAGACGCACAAACATCTCGTCAAACTTCGTTATCAGCTTCACGCGATGTTGCATAGTCTGCTCAGCCTCGTTCAGAGCAATATGTTGCCTGCTCGAAATCTATTCGGTCAGATGATTTTTCGGTAAAACTGAAACATGTGAACCGATAATCCGATTGCATGAAATAATTAGACTTTCATACCGTTTATAAAGTTGTACTTGGTGTTATTTTTTTCGAGTGGCTTTGTAGCAAAACATGAGGAATAAGAACGGCCAAGCACCGTGACCATCATTGACAGTGGGCGAACATCTGAGTTCTCATCCGACGGGGCTAGTACAAGAATTACACTGGGAAATTTTCAAGCGCAGACTCATTTTTATATATTATTAACTTATATAATTTTAAATGCAATAACATGGTGTATAATATGGTGACGTAGCAAATTTACACAAAAAGTTCAGCATCGTCGGATTTGTGTTTATCCGTAACGTGTTTAAGAAAAGGGGATTTTTGATGGGATTTTGCATTTTTTGAAGACTGCGGAATTCTCTGGTCACAATAAGCGTCATCTTCATTAGGTTTCAATAATTGCCGCAATGAAGACTATTGAATCAAATGCTCCGAAAGAGCGCTGCACGTGATCAACGCTGTAGACAGCGTCGTCACCAAATTCGTGTCTGCAAATTGCATCCAATATGACAGTGACGTTCATGGTGTAGGTATGAACAAGATCTATTCGAGTTGATGACGGTACAAAGCCATTTTTGAGCAAGTGATGTTAGAAATTTAATGATTTATTCTGCAAGTGTAAACCAGTCCACTAGAATGCGGTTACTGTTGCTGCGGCGTGTTTCTATGACCATTAGTTTTACCTCCACCAAAGTAGATGCATAATTTTGAAGTTGCAAAACTATTGAAAGTCGCTGATGGCTTTTTCGTGAATTTTCACGATTCTTGTGAATGATCCACTGTTTTTCATGGCTGTCGATTTACACACCTCATAATTTACGCCTCCGTAATCAAACTTTATAAGTTTGGTGTCTACTAGGTTCCTCGTCAGAGGTACAAAGACGCATTCAACGTCGTTAGCAAGATCCATTATCTAGATCTTGAGGTTTGCTGCGCGTAGTTCAATCTGTGGAGTACAAGTGGATGAATTGTTCCTGGACATGATCGCTATTCATGTCGGGTTAGAGTAGATCACACAACTCTGTCTTCTCAGAAACGTCTGACAGTGTAATGTTTTATTTATTCATAGTAACGTGTCTGTTTCTATCAGAGGCGGCGGTTAGTAGACTTTTCGAAGCTGTACTCATCTCCAAACTAATGCAGAGTCGATGGCTGCAAAAACAGGCGGCAAAATAGATGAGTCTACGCGTAATACATTCTGATTAGTAGGATTTTCTAATTTTTTCCGCAGATCAACCTGAAAAGCAGACAAGCAAACAGCAGCAGGAATTTTGTTTGCGGACGTCTGTACGCGTGTGTGAGTACAGTCCAGCCCGAACAAAAGAATTTTCTCATAAAGGCAACGTAGGTTTTGAGCATAAAAGGAGCTAAAGGGTGCTTTGAGAAGCACAGGTTAAAGACATGTGCTTCTTTTGCACACACCGTTTGTTTTAAAATTGCGTGTAATCTATTCTAAATTCCATCGGATGTCACTGGCTTTCTGAGGTTAACAAATCTAGTGAGCAACTACAAAAGGGGTTTGGTAATTCTCCGTGAAAAGTTACAATGAAATTCTTGGCTAAATAAGTTTATTTCATTTAAGTTAAGTTCGAGACTGAATGAACGTGTGCATGACCATCCGCTGTTCATTTTTTTAATATAAGGATTGCTAGGGACAACGTTCAGGAATGATTCAAGAATGTTTAGACCCGCAACCCACAGTCCAGTACTTCAGGGTGATTACAAAGAATCGTCATGTGGACAAGCATGCCTTTCTCCGTTTGACTAAGGATAACCAGCTGTTTGACTTCGGATACATTCACAATGATATTTGATAAAGCACCTCACATAGTAACAGCACAAAGGTTGGACGGAATAACAATTCGATAGTTGAAGACCTCATGGTAGTTCCAGACGTCCTTCAAACTGAGCAACATTAGGAACGTTGTCTTCCCGGTTGGGAGCAGTTAAGGTAATTTAATAAAACAGCTTTACGCATTTACTAGTGTGCCCATATCCCTAAACCGGTCAAGCTATCCAATTAGTCTTGCCCTGTAGTTCCATTCTCCATCTCCCCCGTCTCTGATGTCCTCATCTCTGGTCTAATTATAGTGTTGTCAACTGTAACGAATATGTTCACCGGGTTACTCCGGTGAATAGGGAAAGGGCAGAGTAACCAGCACTTTTTGTGACATCAGCTGTGTGCACACAATCCTGTTATAAAATCTAGCCTGACCTCAGCCGCATTGTAAAGTATGCGGGTTCGTCGTACTGTTGATCAGCTGTTCCTGGTCGAAGTGCTCAACCTACTAGCCGGGAGGTTGCAGGTGGTTCAGAACTCCAGCTGGAGTTTTGTGGCATGTGCACTGCTGATGAATCCCAATGAGGACGAAACAGGTGTACAGTGCTTCTTAGCTTTTCAGCAGGACGAAATTTCGATTCGAAAATTTCCAGACCTCACACGACCACCAGTTTTTAACTGTGAATCTTTTTGTGTATATTTTGGTGATGGACGTCTTACTACGCGCTTATCTTAGATGGCTTTCTTGTTCACACAGACGGCTTCATCATGAGTAACTAATTATATCGCAGTCCTAAGTGCTGGCCCGTGGCACTGGATGACTGTGCAACAGCTCGAACCGCATGACAAAAGAAGTGACGGAGGGGGAGCGTTTCCGTCGGCTCTGTTTTGAGAGCTACCTTCCTATAGACAGGAGTTTGGCGGTCCAATTTCATCCTCCGGAGTATTTTTTGTGAACTTTTCAATTCAAGAAGCATGGTATACAAACAGTGCGGTTATCAACCGTTTTTTTATATTTTGTCTCGCTGGAAGCTGTCAAAGCATAGCATTCCACACAATCGAACACAATCGAACGTTAAGCCATGCGGAATCAAGGGCACGCAACCAACAAGTGGGGAATTGATGGTTGTTTTCTGCGAATTCGACCAACTTGTGGAATAAGGTGCACCTTTTTTAGTTACGCATAAAACAAAGCTAGGTAGCAAGGTTTCACCCTTCAGCTAATACAAACCAGAGTGGCTGAGTAGTTCTGTAGGCTCTGCAGCTCTGTACTCACAACACTTCAGGCCATTAATGGCCGACTGGCCATGACATCACCCGTTTTAGTCTTCATGGAGGTTCATGAGGTGCATGCTGTTGATGATTTCCAACAAAGCAACTGTAAAATGAAATCTGGGCTTTTTGGCGCACACTTATTTCGCCTACAGCACGGAATCTCGAATGGAATACAGGAGGAACCTTTTGGACTGTCATAATCTGGTTTCACTGAGCTTTTTCCTCTCAAACTGACAGCACGAAGAGACTGGACCTTACCGTGGTGTGACGGTTTGCGAACCTCAGCAAACCATTTTGCTATACTGCGGGGGTCTCCGCGACACTTACAGAGTCTCTCATACCAAGTTGGTCAATGGTGAGAAATCTGACAAACACAATCTCCTGGCTCTCCAGAACGGGGGTTAGAAAATGCGGCGACTTTTTCCGTCGAAATGGTAATGCATTTGCATTTCCCGCCAAACACCGCTGCCTTGCGGTTAGGCTTTTGAGCCAAAGGCTTTGACTGAAGACCCTAATCGTCCTCCTGTCTAGGTGAGGGCGCCCCGACAGTATCCCAGCCAACTTACAACTGTACGGCAGTGAAGTACCAGTGTTCTCATTTGCTGTTGCTGTTAATGACGATGTGCTAACCACTGCCAATTCATTCACTACTACTGCTTCGTAGGTCACCCATGATATCAACCGTAACCGGATCCATGTCCGCTACAAGACGAAGCACGAAGAAGCGGAGTAGGTTTCAAATACACTTATCTATGATTTAACAACAATTTGTGATTGGCGGTTAAGATAGCCGTGCTTCACTGAACCAGACCCAGAGTTGTCCGTAACCAGGCAACAGACATAAACAACACCCGTGCAATATGAAGTGAACCATCATGTGGTCGCCATCGTCGACCAGCCTCATCGAAAGAATCCTAGAAGCTGACGCCCCTTATTCATAACACTGCGTGTACATCTTACGAAAACGGGGAAGGTAAATTTGGAACAATACCAGTGAACCACCAACGTGTAAGATTTGTGAGCACTTCGAGAATCAGAGTGCTCCTCAAAGTGGGCCCTCTTCCCGTGTGAATCTTATCGTACGCCTCTCCGGAATACAGATATGGTGCACATCATCATCATCATCATCGACAGCATGACATCAGTGTTGAACACCGATGCTTCGCTGCCGTACAACCATGATTTATTTGTACGCCTTATTGTGAAGAAAAAGAATAAAGATGGATGGGGAGGGGACTTATCCCACTGACTGTATCTCCGACGCCGTCAAAGACAGGTTTTACGACGCTCCGAATGCTCTGTTGCGGCGAGCTAAAAGCTCAGATATCGTGGTGGTTGCCGGAGATTTGAATGCACAAGTGGACAGGCTTAGTGTATCTGAGACTCAACTAAGAGGTCGACATGGATTGGACTCGGTACGTACGGACAATGGGGATCGATTGCTTTAGCTGTGTGCCGATCGCAGGCTGTTTTTATTAAGTACTAACTTCCGTGATAGCCGAAGTCGTCTGGCCACATGGCGTTCTCCAAAGGCATGCCAGTTACAAATCAAATCGATCATATTGTCACCAGTTATCAGTGGCGCGGGTCAATAACTAGATGCTATTTTATATCGTATTTGTGGATTCCGACCACGCACTCGTCCGGAGTTGCTTCCCTCTACGCGCTAAGTGCGGACAAATCGCTTGGCAACTGAGAGTCTGGCAGATCCGGATGTTGGACAAACTTACCAGAATCGTCTTCTAGAGTCTCTTCCAAATGCTCCACCATCAGATGTGAACTCATACTGGGACGAGATTGCCACTTCCTTGTATGGTGCTGAGAATTTTGCCTGTGGCACGGCACCACCAGGCGCACTCAAGCACTGGATATTAGACCGAACGGTGGCACTACTTAAATCTCGGAGGAATATCCCAGAAGGTCCCGAACGCAGCTTCATGTAACGAATTATCAGACGTCAAGTGAAAGTGAGCGTGCGAGTCGGCACGGAAAGCCAAAGAAATGGAAGAGGCCCAGAAAGCCGGTAATGCCCGAAGATCATTTCAGTTGATCCGTGCGACCGGTCCCTGAAACTTACCTGTGAGCGAAAGCACGAAGGATCGAAAAGGGTGACCATCTTGAGTAAAGAACGCCTCGACCGGTGGACCGAATACTTCGAACAACAGCCTTCATCAGAAGGTTGCGTGTTCGTGTCACGTCGGTCTCACCAATTGTTAGTGCTCTAGTTGTGACGTAATTAAGTTGATTATCAGAAGGTAACAAGCATTAACAAATGTTTGTCTTACTAGAATGCGATGAATACAATAGTTAGGTGCACCTGATAAAATAGATACAATGCGAAAAGTGGAATAAACCAAAAAGTGACTTACCGTTTGAGGACATTTGTTGAGAGTTCCTGAGTGAAGTTCCGGACGAGAGACATGTCTCCTCTGCAGTATAGCTGCTACGTGTTCCGCAGTTGGCCGTGGAGATTTGAGGAGCTCTGTTGACTTCCTGTCCTGTGCGCGCGAGTTTGTATGTTGAGCCTAGTTGTATGCCTATTTATTGTGTGCAGTGTGAAGAGAAGGGTGTCCATTCGTGTTTGATGCTTGCACGAACATGAATACAACTTGACCTGATGTGTTGAAGTTCATAAGCCTGGCGCGTTACGCAAGTGGTAGCCGCGTAAACAAAAATGGATAAGAATTTGTAGTGTACACGTTGTCGACTAAGGTTGCAAGTGGCACAGGAATTGTCACGTGGTTTGAGTGTTTGTGACGCGTGATCTGAGGAGTGACCACTACACCACCAGCTGCCACTCATCTGGAGCCCAGATTTGAAGTAGAACCCTGGACGGTGAACGTGGAAACGCCTACGGCCCTTGAGTTTATTACCGCATATGTTCTCTTAAGCGCCATCGAGGCTCTGATCCGAATGACCTCCCACCGCATTGTCTGGTCTGTTTGCCTGCATTTGGAAAAAGTCTGCCCAGACAATTTCGGAAAGTCGGTGATAGTGCCCATTTTCAAAAAAAAGGGCCGTAGGGATTGTGGTAACCATCAAGAGACCAGCTTAGCCCCGAGGAGACTGTTGGCGTCACTTGTGCTTCGTCGCCTTACGGTGGCTCGCAAGACGCTGACTGACGCGAGAGCAGCAAGCAGGGTTCGGGCCTGGTACGGGGTTGCGTTGACCAAATCTTCACACTCTGTCAGGTGCTATAACAACGCCATACGTACAAGAGACCCACAGTTCTGGGCGCATTCGACTCGGTTGACGACGCGGTTCTTCTTGACACGCTTGCCCACCAGGGAATGCCCCGGAAGTCCGTGAACATGATACGTTCTTTGTATTCTCAGACTTCTGGACGCGTGAGAGTATACGGAGTGCCATTCGAAAGCTTCCGTACACAAATTGCTGTCCGTCAGGGATGCCCACTCTCTCCATTCCTCTTCAACTTCGTGATCGATGAGATAATGAGACGTAAGCTGGAACGTCTCCAAAACCCCGGCATTCAAATAGCCTGTGACGAAAACCTTGTCGTGGACATGCTCGTGGGCATGCAGTTACTGAACACGCTACTCAAAATCCAGGGAGATGTGCTAAAGTTGTGGAGCGTTTTGCGTATCTTGGAAGTTGATTAGTTCTGATTGTGGTGTGGTGATTGTGGTGTGATTGTGGTGTGATTGTGGTGTGACAGATGAAGTCAATGTACGAACCTGCAAAGTTCGGGCCGCGTTTGGTAATTTCAGACACCTATGACGTCACAATGATGTGTCCTTGAATCCCAAGGGACGTGTTTATCAAGCTACAGTGCGGGCTGCTTTGTAGTACGGCTGTGAGACTTGACCTGTTCAAGCAGCGGAGCTGAGACGTCTTGAAGTATTCGACAAAATTGTACCAGGACCATAGCTCGTGTGGGTTAGTGTCGGCGAATTCGAAACGAGGCAATTAGAGAACGAGTTTTCGGTTTTGCAACGGGTACTTCCATTGAAGAATGTGTCCAGCACCAGAAGCTGTGTTGGTTGGGGCATGTGTTGCGCATATCTAACCATCGTTTGCCGAAGAGAGTGCTGTTTTCCATGCCCAATTCAGAGTGGCGCAGGCAGAGAGGTGGTCAACCCTTGATCTGGCAGAAAGGTATGGAAGAAATCACGAAATGTTTGGGTGCTGTCAGCGCTACTCACCTTCCAGGGTCGGGTTCACGTACTCCCCACTGCACCTGGTTGTAGACGCTGCAAGATAAGCCTTCCAGTCGATGTCAGTGGCGTTCTTGTTGTCAGTTTCTATTCAGATTGCCTAATGAGTTTCTGGAGGTGTAGGCACCTCGGCATGATTGTAGTAAGCTAACACTAAGTCGCTTCACCGTCCAACTTTATTCTATTCTTCACAATAAGGCTTTCAAATAAATCACGGTTGCACTGCATCGAAGCATCGGTGTTGAACACTGATGTTATGCTGTCGATGATGATGATGATGTTGATGATTGATATATGCGCTGCAGTCCATCCACACGTAAAAGCCACGTTTCACCGTTCTCACGAAAACCCTGATAAAAGTGTGAATCACCTGAAAGCCAAACAAACGAATGACGCCACACCCGAAAGAGGAGCTCCGGTCGGGATGCAACTCGCACTGGTTCGCTCTTCGAGGACTGGTCAACTCTTTCATTCATTATCAGGAATGCCAGGCCATTAGCGATGACTATAGATATTTGGAAACAGTCATTCGACCTTCTGTCAATCAACAGTTTTCCTCCGCTAACGTACCGTTATCCGACTTACGGCATTAAAAGTTGATCAGATACCCGGGTTTTCAGAACTCTTGACCAGGTTTGGAATATTTCACTTGGGAGACGTAACTCTTTCAGCGCCAGGTCCGGTGGTGAGATACTCACGTTGACCAGTACGTGCTTGACCAATCCCGGTCTGGGTGATTGCCATTTATTATTGCGTTCAGCATGGTTTTCAGCCAATCACTGACTTTTTGAAAGCCAGATTATTAGTAGTGTTGCGTCGTACTGAACGTGAAAGTCAGCCGATCGAAGCGGCCAAAGGATTAGCCCATCAGGACAAAACGCTATTCGAGCTATTTACTCCTGACCTTTGCAAAAATGTTGGCCTATAGGCTGCGAAATATTTTAGGAACTCACTATGATCCCGTATTGTGGCCCCGAGAAACTGAATGTTTCACTTTAAGTGGCAGTATTTTATCGGGGGTAGTCATTGGAGGAGCAGTTTTGTTCATCGATGGCAACTGTGATTTTATACAGATCCAACGTAGTTGCCACCACTGATACGCCGTAATTCCGCGTCCACGAGCTCGTTTGTTTAGACTGGTTTGGGCCAGGCTCCCAATTTAACGTTGGAGATGCACCCAACAGTGTTGTTTTTTGGAACGTCTCAACGGTGCATGGTGGAGTGGGCTCTACGAAGCAGAAACACAAGGCCTACCAATGTACGATGGCCATCAGTAAAATTCAACTTCATCAAAAACATCGTATAGTCAATAGTTAATTGGAACTTAGCTAAACCATATGGAAAACACTAGTCGTAATAGCCGAGAAGATATGAATGAACCAAAATTACGCTGACTCGTAACACCACAACAGCTTTCGATACTTCTATACTATTGACCATGAGATGTATTCATACAAATTACTATTTGCCATCAGCTCAGAAGACGTGCAAACAATTCTTTTCCGTCGGTGATTTCGTGAAGCAAACTTTACACGATAGATTTAGATACTCAAATCTGGATATCTGACATGACATCCATCTCATCAGCCAATCAATTTGTCTCTCTGTATGACAAGACAGAAATGCGAGTACTTCTGTTTTCCGTGGAAAAAGTAAACAGGCAATCTGAAATTGTATTTCATGTAAAATGGAAATCTCACATGAGTAACTGAACCGGGTTCCAAAGTGATCTTTGCACAAGCTAAATTCATTTGTAATCACAATGAAGGTTTACAACCTGAGAAAACTGAACTTTCCCTTAGTTAACTAGGAAAAAAGCCCACATTTGTAAGGACGAACCGAAGATTTAAGCAACAACCAGTTACCTGAGATTAATTGTTTTTTCCTTTGGGGATCCTTTGAAGATCCACTTTACAGTGAAGCACTCAAGATCACACGGCTCTCAGTGGATCACTTCTGAGGTTTACATTATCCAAAGGCAAACAGAACATAGCAGAGTTGCTTTCGGATAATTATTTACCATTTTCTGAGCTGATGCAGGTTCGATTCAACCTGTAACCAACGCAGGTTTGAAGCTAACAGCATGTGAATCACTCTTTTTTTCCTAGGAACTGCCCGGTCAAAAGGATATAGGAAATCGAGAAATACACTAATTTGCAAATGAATTTGGTTTTTGCGAGAGACTCACCTGGAACCCTGCTGAATCTCCCGTTTGTGATGTTTTCAGGCAACTGAATGTGCTGCACCAGGCCGCCTCATGTTCCAGTTGCTACGATATTCGAGATATCGCGATACATGTATATACGTAATGCACTACTCATAAGGCTGTCGAAGAATTTTCAGCAACCTTATGAGTAGTGCATTACGGATATAGGAAATGTTAATTAATTTCGAATTATGTCACCACTAGAGGTCCGATGGGTGAAAGATTGTCTCAACCATTTACTGGTTGTGTTGTCGCTTGGCTTAAGGACAGCATATCCACATAAAATTGTTTATTATTAAATAGAAGCCAAGTTGTTGGTGAACAGTTACATAAACTAAAACAGATTATCTCCCGTCGTGCATAGTTATCCGCAAAAAGTAATGAATAAACGTTTGTGCGTAGATGCAGTACACTACTTATACAACCACTGAAAATTCCTTGGCAGGATATGACCGATTTCGCCCGTCTTGATGCCCACCAGATGGACGCAGCCTCCAAGTTTCCGTTCTACTTGAACCCGATTTGCGCCAGATTTGACGAATACACTCACCTGCATTCGAATGTGGTTTTCATGGGAGACTCACCTGAATCCCACATGAGTCTCTCGTTTATGATTTCGTGATGAGCGCCAAGCAGGGCGAGGTGTCCCGTTGTAGGGTCTTCAGCAACTTTTTTTATAACATGAATATCGTACCGACCGAAACCTAAGGCTGGCTGATGCGGCGCATTTGGTTGAGGGAGAACATTTTAAACGAGTGATTCACGCGCGTTTTAGGGAAGTCTCGCGTGAAAACGAAACTGATATCAAAATGAGTGGAGGTTTCTAACTTTATTGCTTTTATCGGTACACCAACCGCCAAGGTTGGTTTTGTTCTCAAGGTTTGGGAGAACTTGTCATTTTGGACCGGAAGTCTCCAAATTTTTTCACTGATAGCGTACAAATCACAATTGTGTTTGGCAGCCTTGATTTGATCGCTAACTTAGGAGAATGCCGATCCTAACCGCCGGAGTCACGACAAAAATGACAAAACTTTTTCACACAGCGTAGATGTGTTCCGCGGAAAATATGCTTACAAAGTCGGTTCACGAAAATGTGGGGGTGCAATTTTTTAACGGACAAACTCGACAAAACCGGAATGGAAGTGAAAATTTTGTTCAGTTAAATAGATTATGATATAACTAACTACCGAAGTCTTCGCCTCATACAACCCGTCTTTGGAATTGTTTATACAACGAATATCAAAACGATGTTTGGCGAACAAAATGACGGGAGGGCATCCAGTTTTTCTAAAGCTAACCCAAAGCTGTTGTCTGTTTGTGTCTCTAGACGTTCAAAACTACAGTAAACATTCTGTTTATTGCGTGAGGGACCTGAGCTTTTTTTCAGTCAAGCGTTTGCCTTGTAAGTGAATTTTGCCCAAAATGAAACCAGAAAACACTGAAGGACTGCTTGTTTCTGCTTGAGAGTTTCGAACTTGTGACTTCCCGAATAGCTGTTAAGGATTTACCACTAGGGCCACGATCGACGGCTCAGCAGAGTAGTTAAGATGGTTTTAGATAGAATACGGCACCACTCATCCGTCCGTCGAAGAGGTTAACGTAATTCTGGTTAGAGTTTCTTGGCTGAATAGGTTGGTGTCCACCTATTAGCCTAGAGGTTGTGGGTTCAAATCTGTCCAGAGAATCGTGAGAGAAGCATTGCCAACGATCTGCAACATGGATGAACCAGCCGTAAACCGATTCTCGAGCTAGTGGCACAGAGTGAACTTACAGGACAGAAGCTCGATTAGTAAATTTTTACTCGAAATCTTGTACTGCCGGTTAAGTACGATGCATATCGTTTTTTACGTTTTTGCACGGATTGTTTCCTATAAACTCCTGTCAGCTGACATTACAGTTTACGCGAAACCTTCCAACATCCAGTTTTCAAGTCGGTTTGCATTATTTAAGTCGTGTTGCCACGCCACACCTCATTCGTCAAAACTTTCGGCTGTGGTCATCAAAGAAGCTTGCCTATGAACAGGATTGTTTCTCAAGTTCTGTCGCTTGTAAAGTTGGCGTTTTGTCTTATTCGGATTAACTTAGCACCACCAGAAATATCCTTCCCTGTTTTCTTACAGCTTGATGAATGATGAACAGTGCAGATGACGGAAATGTCACGTGATAATTTGCTCGTCCCAAAGATCAGCAGGCGGACTTTGACGGGGTGCTCCAATTGGATGATTGTGTGGCAACTTAGAGTCTCCTTCCCGAAGACATTGGGCCTTGTTTTGATGTGGCGTTTTATGTGCCTTCGTGACCCATTGGGCCACTCGTGCGATACTCGCACAGTATCTCGTAACGGTGTGGACCGGATTTAGCACGAGTGGACAACGCGGAACGACTGCTTCAGTTATGTGCTGTCCGTAGATATCTTTTATGCATTATGCGCTACCGAAATAACCGACGTAGTCTGGTCAAATCATGTCCTCTAAAAGCGTACCAGCCACGGGCTAATGCTGATAATATTGGCCTCATTTACCGATAGGGTGGATCAATAACAGACTGCTCCTCGTTTTGGAGGACTTGTATGGATTAGCACCACGCGCCTGTCTGCCTGATCACTGTGTATTTGCACAGTGCCGGAAGTATCGCCTGTGTCACGGCACTACCAGGTTTGCTTAAGCAGCGGAAGTCAGAGGAAAACAGTGTACAGCCTGAATCTCAGGGAAATCATCCTATCATTTCCGAATATAATTCATTTCGACGAACTATCAAACGCCAAGTGAAGTTCAGAATGTGGTGGACGATGAAGTCTGGGGGATACAGACGACTAAGCTTACGGAAGTGGCGCTGACAGACGGGAAGGTCCGGAGATTTTTAAGACTGGTTCACGCAAGCTTTCCACTAAAACCGCCTATGGGCGAAAAAAATCAGTATTGGCGGAGGCAGCTTCGATGAGAAAGATTGCATGGATCCTGAACCGAGCGCTTTGAACCGCAATTTTGTGAACAGCTGATTCCACCTAGTAGGATCCTTGAACCAAAATAGAACCCTGGATGGTAAACACCAAGCCATCACGGCCTCTAGGGTTTGAGACTGAATATTTTATCTTAAGTGCCACCGAGATACTGGTCGGGACAACCTCCTTTTGCACGGTCAAGGTTAGGAATGAGGGTCCTGGACAGCATCTGTCTGGTCTACTTGTCTGCCATTGGGTAGACAAAACTGTCCCAAAATGTACTCGTAGTGAATGCGACAATCATAGTTTGGTCAGCTTAATTCTGATCGTATCGAGATTGTTGGCGTCGTTCTTCGCATTATGATTGCCCATGAAGTGTTAACTCAAGAGCTGTCAACGGGATTCTGGCCTGGTAGGGATTATTGACCAAATCTTCGCACTCTTTCAGGTGGTAGAATCAGCTATGCTACAAAAGACCCAAGAAGCATTAGACTCATTTGACTGGTTTGTTCGCCTTGAAACACTATAATCACGGGAAAACGCTTCGGGAGTTTGTATGTGCTTTTTTATACGTTAAGACTGTCCAGCAATGTTGTGGAATATAGGTAACTCGGGTGCGCTGATTGATTGTTGGTCTGTTCGCCGAGCTTCGCAGTTGGATTGCAAACGTTTCACCACCAATCGATGTGACATCATCAGTGCGGGGTTGATTGGGTTGACCCACTCAGCAAATCAAAGTATATGAAAAGCCTTCCGAAGTCTTCGGTGGAAAAGGTGGTATCCTTCAAGATTGCTTAATTCCTCCATTCCTATTCATATCCATGGTCGAAGAGGTAAAAAGGTGAATTCTGGAAGGTCTTCAGAAAGCAATGCTATCGATCTGGAATATGCAAACGAAAACTTTTTCGTGTGTTTTGATGAACTGAACAAAGTCATCCCATCCTTTGGTATGCGTTTTGTTTCACAAAAAGGGAGGAGTCGGGCCCCCGACATGCCTTCGTTGAGCACTTCACTCACAATCCAGAGATGGATACTCAATGTGACGAAGTCTTTTACTTACTTTCGATGTTGTGTAGGTTCCGAATGTAGTGTTACCGATGAGGTCAGTATATAAACTCCAAGGCCACGTTCGAGTTTGTCTCTTTGAGACACCTCTGGCGAATCTCACGGGACAAGTGTATTAGGATGGGGCAAAAAATATTTCGCTGTATTGTAATGAAATGTGGCCCGCTTTCGAGTAGCGAAACTAAGACTTCTTCAGGTTTTCGATAACCGTGGTCTTAGAGGAAGGTGACGCAGGTGAATCTGTGAACAGAAGGTTAAAAAAAGGAATGTACCCTTGTACAATGGGAATTCATCCAGCAAAAAAATGCAGCGGTGGATAGGTTTTCCGCCGTTTTTCTCTCCTCTGCCCAATTCAGAGCAGTGCAAGCAGCGTGTTTACCAATACTTGACCAGGCAGATGGGTGTAAAGGAAATTACCAAAATTCTAGATATTGTGGGTGCGACTCGCCTTCCATGTTCAGATCCGTGTGATCCGCCCTTTGCATGGTTAGAACCTCCACGAGGTGTGGATGGTATTGGTGGTTATTAATGGCCCAGTTTTTATCGATATCTCTCGAGATTGCCTGAGTGAGTGTCTGCAAAGTGTCTGCATACACCTTGGAGTGATTGCGGTCAGCTGGCACCTAATCCTTTCCCAATCTACTTTGGTTATTTTCTTCACAATATGGGGCTTCAAATAAACTACGGTTGTGCGACAACATGGCATCAGAGCTTGAACAATGTCGATGATAATCGTCAGCTGTGAGCTAATAACCGTCGTCATGCTATTCATAGTTCACGTTAGCAGCTGCTACGAACAACGCGCACATCCGTGCTACCGTCTATCGGTAAATTCCGCTTTCCTCACAACTACAGGTGACGTAGGTGTTCAACATCTGGAGAGCATGTGCCGTGTTGAATTTGAAGCTCATTGAGTATGAGTGTTTTTGTAAAGATGCTAGCAATTTTACTCGTAAAACGTATCCAATGCTCGGTCCAAAGCAGCTGTATATTCTGTTTTAATGGAATATCGACCTAGTACGTTTTAGTGGAGTGTCAATCTGGGATGCGATGCCGATAAACAGATAAAATTTAAAAGTAAACATAACCTCAAGCAGCAGGCGAACTGTGGTTCACTTCATTCAGTGAAGCACCATTATATTCAAATAGCAGGTCATTCGTGCATAAAAGCTACACTGGTTACTTTAACTCAGCCTCATAAAGTACACTTTAGCTGATATAGAACTGAGTTTGTTCGCAAGAGGATGATTTTTTTCGGTATTCCTCTAATTTACTCATTGCTCAGGTGAACTATAGAATCTTCTGAACTTTTATTTGACCTTTTTTGCACATCAGAGGATCTGAGAAATTTAGAGGTCATTTCTGGGAAGAGAAGTACATACAGAGAGTAACCAGGCAGCTGATTTACTAGAATACCTAGTTGTCAAAGCTTGGCTGTTTTTGGCTACGTTTTGAATGTGTGGATTTTTCGAAATACTGTTTTATTCACCCGTAAACAATGTACTCGTTGCTGTGACAAACAATCGAACCTTCGCCAAGGCTGGAACGTTGGCTAGAGTTACTCCTTCCGGAGGGACCTCCACATAAGTGGCTTTGCTGTCTTATTTGTCATTTGCGTAATGTGTTCACATTAACAGTTTATTCAATAACGTGCCAATTTTTTCCTTTAATTCCCAACTTCTATTGCAAAAAATTCTACGGAGTTTAGAATTCTAAACCAAATCCATTAATAAACTCCATCGAGTTCTTAACAGCAATCCTGATGTTGCAAAGCGAACGGAAAGAAACATTGTATTAGCATCTTACAGATTCATATGGACACCTGTCGCGTGTGAACAAATAATGACCCGTTGGAGAGCATGAAGAGAGCGAACACTCATAGTTGTTGCAGTTTATGTCGACCACAGTTGCAGCACTGCATTTGTCGATAGAAGGGTGAATTTCGTACCGTCGAAACGCATGAAGACGACAGCGAATGACAATCACTCTATGTTTCTATTCTGCCCCCGACCACCAAAATGATTTGCACTTATTTAATATAGATTTTGCTCCACGGGTAAAGTCAAAGCATAGTAAAAATAGCTAAGAAAAAAACTGTACAGTTACTTCATCCTTGATAGAAATAATCAACGGTAAGCATCGCACGAAACTCAGGGATTTTCAAACCCGCAACATGCCGGCGAGCGTTTGAACAAGTAACCATTTGGCCACGAATGACTGATCAGCAGTATGATTAGCTCTCAGTTAGAGAGGAAAAAGCGCCACTCAATCGTCCACAACGGAAACCGCATCAAGTGCTCACGCCTTGACTGCCTCTCCGAGTGCAATATCCTTCCTCTGGGATACTTATTGAGTCATGGTAACGCGGACGTTATCCAGAACTTAAGATTTATGCTGTAATACGGATACTTCTCCGTGAGGAGTTCAAAACGCTCTGGGTTTTTTATTCATTCTAACTATAGAATAACATGTATATTCGTTATGCACTACTCATAAGGTTGCTGAAATTGCGCCGACAGCCCACGACCGGTTTCGCCCTTTTTAAGGCTCATCGGGTAGACGCAGTCCCCGAGTGTCCGTCAACCTTATGTTCTACTTGAAACCAAATTGCACGAAATTAGCGAATTACACTCATCTGCAAACGAATTTGGTTTTGCGAGAGACTCACCTGGAACTCAGCTGAATCTCTCGTTTGTGATGTTTCCAGGAAACAGGTGGGCCGTAATTCGAACGGTACATCTTCACTCTCCAAATGTTTTGCTCCTGCAGAACCTCTAGTTCTAACTTCCTGTCCCCAAAGAATTGTGCCACAAACGTTCGTTAATCACAGAGTTCAGATGTTTGACGTTTTGTTCCACCTATATCGATCTTCTTTCAGGAGTCATTTTTCGCTTGGTCGCGAACAAACAATCAAAAATAGATGTGATTCCAAGGCTTACTACATTACGCAAACGCACACGCTCCTCAAATAACGCCAGCATAACCGGCGTGATGGCAGGTTTTTACACGGTAAGCAGGATAAACAGTTCGCCGAAGTTCAAAAATTTAGGATATTGCGTCAAATGAATTCCTGCATTTTTTTCAAATATTCATGGTAAGCAGATAAATCTCCAACACTAAGCCCAATGCGACACAACCCACCACCAGGTTACGGAGGCAAAATTTTATTGGTGAGCTTAAGAACGGACTACGTAAAAAGTTCGGCATTACCTACATACTGACGAATTTTCCCTTATCCGTACATATATCTTCCAGTTTAATATCCCGGAATCTATAAGTTTCCCTGTTTTAATTTTGGTAGCGGTTTGACGTCAACATTTCATTTATGTCTCTTTGATAATTAGTTATTTCTATTTTGTGGTTTTGTTACAGTCAGCTGATTTATAATTTCTAAACGGGTATTCAGGAATAATTCTCAAAAATGGTGGATGTAATAAAACGTGTTTTGTTGTTTGTTTTCCGTGCAGTTTTATGTTACTGCTTTTGGGCGATGTAACCCACCCGTACAGTTTGTTGATCTATTTTGCTCTGAATGCATTCATAGAGATTGCACTGCTGAATTAACAATGAAAATTGAAAAGGAACGTATAAATTGCGTGCAGAGTAAACACCATCAGCTGGGTAGGTCTCACAGTATATGCGTGACATTTAAACACAATGTGAAAGACAATGGCAACAAGAACCATGGTTGAAAAGTTAAGGGAAGTGACTGACAGCAAAACAGCCACCCGCACTGGGAGGTAGCAGTTCCATGGAAACTGGATTAAACTACAAAACAGGGAGCTCTAATTTGGTAAACATTTATTCCTAAACATATTTTCTCGACAGCATCCTGGTGCTTATTGTTCTGCATTGTAAGTTGGAAAAACCAAATTCTTGCTTATTGAAATAAAGTATTTAAGATATCCAAACCATCCCATGTAATTCGTAGGCCCTCGTCCTTCAGGTAAACTACAGGTGGAAAAAATATGGATGAATTCCCTTCAAACTTTCTCCTATAGTTTTATTTCTAATGCACAACAGCCATGTCGCCTGGCTCTTTGCTAAGCTACAGAGGCACAAACATATACGTCTGCATGAACAAACAACAGACAAAAAAACATGTCGACACTGTAATTCCAGTCAGATAAAAGACCTAATATTTCCCGATAAATGTTTTGCAGTACAATTCTGCCAGATGAAATCGCGAGTAATACGCGTGCCCCGACATCTAAAAGGTTGCTGACGTCAGGGATCACGATGGAGCTGTGTGAATTAGGGGGCTGTTTTTGAAGTGGCTTTAATGGACTCGCCTTTTGCTGACAGTGACGTTCGAATAAAAAGTATATCGCTCGTAAACATCAACCTGCATGAAGATAAACGTTTTTTTTTCACTGAGGAACCGGTAGAACGGGATGACTGGTGAGGATGAGTGGCGTTGGTCAAAACTGTTAATACAATATTTTGCCTGCGATAAACTGATTTCTAATGATGAATTCAACCGAAAAATATCTAAGAGGCTCACTGCCGAGTGACTGGCAACGCAAACCATATCCCGTTTCTTCCACATTGTGAAATAACACTGCATGGCAGCAACATAGTCAGTATGTATGGAGTCGTTCTGCTATTGTGACGTAAATCGGAGATATCTTTAGGTGGAACTAAATTAAAAGATATATTTACTGTGCCGCCAAACGATCAAGATCAAGGCAGTAAGGAAGCATTCCACATGAAAATTTCACCGGAACTATTTACGCGTATATGGGAAACCTATAAAAGTCAACAGTCAGTGGCTTTTTCCCACGCTTGGTTGGAGACATTCATGTTAAATATTGAAACACCGACAAGTTAAAAATGCAGCTAAAAAACGTGGGTATACTTACATTGTGAAGGTAACTAGCTAATTACTTATCAGTCAGATAGGCCTTTAATACACTTTGTAAAGGCGCAGATCCACCCACAGCAACTGTAATCTATTTTAGGCGCTTTACGCATCCGAAGATTAACGATTACACTACAAAGAAGAGTAAGCATTTGTTACCCGGCCTGGAAAGTTATATTCGCGATCCTTGGTGCGAAACAAAAAATGTGCAAATGATTTGCATGCATACATTTAAAACGAAGCCGAATGGATAGAAATTAAAAAATTAAAATTAAAATTAAAATCCCCACTGAAGTGTGTTAGAAACACTGCGCGACTGCATCACAGATAGAGCACGCACAAATGGCTGTATAGCAGCGCGCTTCTTGTCTCAAGTTCACCAGCCACACACGCCCTTCAGTTTTCCTAAAGTGTCACAGAAACCTAACACGGCAAAAAGCAAATTCTACTAAAACGGAAAGTAGCACACACCGCAGAAGGCGCCAAGTTGTTAGGGAATCGTCGTGGCCTACTCCAAAATTTCGGGATTCAAACAGTGATCATGGCATATTTACAATGACACATCGAAGTTATTCGTTTCATCTGTCGATAACTGACCCGAAACTGCCGTCTCTCAGCAAATCCCTCTTCATTTCCGGTCAGAATTTTGTACAAACATATGATGAGACGGTCCATTTGACTATTATGTGTGTAAACCTGGGCGACTTTCACCCAGTGCTGCAAACGTATGCTTGTTCATCTGCTGTTGGTTTTACGTTTTACAGCTAACTGGAGTAGAATAAATGAAAATTTTGCCTGGCATGTTTGCACATGAGAGCACTGAATAAGGGAAGCATGGCTCTATTGGAAAACAGGAGTTTAATTTGGCCAAGACGACGTTTAACGGATGAACTATTCAAAGTATTCCATGATCCACTCATAGGTCAGTGGAATTGAGGTAGGATCCAGTGTTCCAGCTTCGGCGAAATTGGGTTTAATCGACTAAGCCCTGAAAAAAATTTGAGCACACAATAGTGTGTTTGCTGGTCAACACATGAGCAAGACCATAACTTGGGATAGTTCCATCAGTTCTCAAAATGCGCTTGCAACAAAGCACTTCCGGATATTTCGCAATGAAAAGTAGCTTTCGGTATGGTAAGCCCTATCGTGACAGAAACATCAGCTGTTGACTGTATGAATAAAGACCTGGCTTTGGCCTTTATGGAAGTGCATTTGTCAAAGGCGATTAAGGACCACTTATTTTCTCGTGAATTTGTCCCTTGAAAGTGAAGCAAGTGTGGTTCGGAAGGGGAAGGTCTTCAAAAACTAGGAGTTGTAGGTTACAGCTCACGATTCACATGGACTACCGGAAGTTGTTGAGAACATTTAGTCTTTAGGTCTATGACATTAAGAAACCATTTTAGGAATATTTTTTCCACTCCAACCGGGTGTTCAACTAATTTTGTGATTACAACGTACAGAAATATTTAACAGCTCCATCGGAACTCATTGTCAATGATGGAATATAAATTGACGGAGAAAGAGATGGGAAGCAAGAGATAGCCGTGCAGACCCAGAGTTTCAGTCGACAGTGGTATCGAATACCGGCCACAAATGTCTGCATGTTGTGTTCAACCTGTTCAGGATCAAACTTATCCGGCTTGTCCGGGCTTCCGTGTCCTCTAAGCAACTTCACTGGTACGCCCGGTATGAGCCGCTAAATACATTCATTTATTCCCAGTTGCCCCAATAAAACGGATGGACAAACGATTGGGACAGACACGCGGCAGAATTCAATATAGTGTGCGTCAAGCGATGAACAGAGTTGATTTGGGTCGTCGGCAAATTGAGTTTATGCTTCACATAAAAAGGCAGTCCTTCAAAAAAGTTCCAGGATTGGCAATGCAAGCCGATAGTAGGAGAAAGTCGTTTTTCTTTGAAAGCTGTCGGTAACTGTCACGGAACTGATCCACAGGTTGAACCCAACACGCTGAAATCTCTCTTTGGGGCTCATCAGGTGGACAATGACCAAGTTTCCACCGAACCAATGTTTTGCTTGAACCCAGGTTTTGCGCAGCTTGTGAAGCAAACATATTTGTACACTTTTTCTGCCTAACTGAAGAAGAAAGTAATCGGTCGTGGGCTATCGGCGAGTTTTTAACAACATTATGACTGGTGTGTTGGGTTACTTCGAATATGGTACCAACTAAAATATTAGGCGACTGGGTGCAGTATCTTCAGTTGAAGATCATACTAAACGATGTGTTGAGCTGGATGGATTTGCGTCTTCCGTGAAAACCAAATTCGTATGCAAGAGGGTGGGCAATTGTCCACTGGGGACATAAACGCATGACCTGTGTGACAGCGATAGGTTTGACACACAAGCAGTTTCCGATTTCAGTCAGAAGAACTGACTGTTATACGGAGGCAGTCAAAATAGGTCTCAGATGTTGTGAATGGGTTTGAAATGAATTTGGAATCAAGTATCATGAATGAGTAGGTCGGAATTAGGAATAAGAAAACAGCATGAACATGGTGTTTCTAGAAGCATTCCAAATCCCGTGGCAGTTTATTTGCAAAGTTAGTTGCACCTGAGACCTTGTCCATACGCCTAATCCTGTCTTGGACTCTACCTGTCAGCAAGAAAATTTCCGGTGTTCTTGTTGATGTTGCACACCTGCCAATTCCACGTAAACATCCTTGAATTGTGGAACCTTGATTTGGTAGTGTCGAACAAATTTGGTCACTAGACGAACCTGTGGATGAAAACAAACATTGAGCTAAATGGTTCAGTGTTCACAACATGCAGGAAAGACTCATGACCCAAGAAGGTTTCATCATTCATGGTTTTAGGGTTTGTTCGCGCACACTATTGTGACTTACCATGTAAAAAACAGATCACTCTGCTGCCAGGAGAATAATGTAACTGGTAGGTGAGCACGCTCTGAGTTAGAAAAGCTTCTAACAATCGGCACTAGTTTGCAAATTATAACGTAATAGACAGAGAGTCAACTGAATCTCCCCTTTATGTCCGACTGGGTGTTCTGCGTGAAGCGTTCCTCATTCCTTAGTTGGAACGACATTCGAGCACTCCAGGTTTTTTCCCGCCGCAACACAACACGACATTCCAAAAGACAACGTTTGTGGAGAATATTTAGTTGAAGAATATTGTAAACAAGAATTTTATTTTTGTGGACTGTCGACGAGTCTTCAGCAACTTTATGAGCAGTGTGTAACGGCAGGTTTTTTATCAACTCTGAAGTGTGTTTCCATGACGAATTACTAATTATGCAGGAACGTGCGGAAAAATCTGCTGGTCGACTACCTAAATTGTCTAAGATTCCGCGAAATACACGAAACATGATGGCGGATAGTGCGTGGTTAGATCTATGTGAAACAGATTGAAACGACTTGCGTGTAAATTTTTTCGTTCCGGAAATGTTAATTCGCCCTTCCCTGGTGAAACATCCTAAAGCTTGTCGTGTTGTATAACACTGTTAAATTACGTATCCCTCCTAACAGCCTGCTGCAACGAACCAGGAAGCGAATGAATTGGCAGACACCAACCATAATATGGTTGTAAAAATTAGTCCCGCAGGAACGTTTTATTCCTATAGAGCAGGAGGCGAACGTTATAACAGAATAGCTCCAGAGAACTGCATTGCTTTAGTTTTTTGTGCCAGTCTTAACTTTGTACATTATTCTAGTTTTTTATCACAATTTTAATTTCCTGAAAGCAGTTGTGCCACCCATTGGTGTTACGATGAGAAAAAAACTCATAGCTCATTTCCCTGATGAAGTATCTTTTCACTACTGCTTTCCATTCTATAATAAATGCACTTTTAAGGCATTTTTAATCCTCCCAAAGATAACCTGCTGTCGAGAAATCGCCACGGAACAAGAAATATGACGGACTGCAAAGGCTTTGCTATGTGCACGCCCTTTGATTACATCCGGTTAGCCTCTGTCATGCCATCTGGAGGGATCAATATTTTGCACTCTGCGACTTATGTGGTGACCAAACTTTTTGAGAATATCTGTCAGTTGGCGAGGCCAGACGTTCTTTTTCCATAGAATGACCGAGTATCAAGAGCTTCCAAGCGATCCTTCAGAAGTTCCGGGTACGGTTTGGGCCGTGAGTGGCACGCAGATGTGCTTCTACCTAATGAGGATGATGCAAAATAAACTTGGCGTAATACGCTCACTTGTAAAGCTGTTTGTTTTCACCAGGAGACTCAGATGAATTGCATCTAAACCATTGGTTTTGATATACCTCAACTAAACGTGATGCTGGTAGGCGTTCTCACGTTTCATTTGGTACAGTATTCGAGCGATCACGGCCTGTGTTCTTGAGCAAACGTTAAGCTTCATTCGAGGGTTTTCGGATTGATATGTTCCATGTCTAAGATCCTTGTTTTCAAAAACTAGAGCTGAGCTGTACGCATACACGTGCCGAAATGTTCGCAACTACCTTACGTAAGTTTGTCCGATTCCATGGAAGCTAACCATGCGAAAACCATCCAGGAATGGAGTGCACCGCCTTGAAATGTGTCCATCTAGAGGCTTGTCCCCAACTCTTGTTACCAAAATGTCTACCAACCAACCAGCACTTTGACGACCTGAACTCATTCACCCACGAGTCCATAAATTGAAAGAAAACAGGAAATTGTGAGAACAAAGCATCCGACGGTGTGGAACGTAGCTTTTTTTCTCTTGGGATTAAACATGTCGTCCCGTGTTTGGTTTGGCCCGCTGTCTCTTACTTTAATTTGGAGAGTGTGGAATTCAGCGAGAGAGTTAAAGCATGTCCTAATATGAGGGCGATCTTTGAGATAACATTTTACTAATGGATTTTACTGTGATGTTATTGATTTTCAAATTGGTTTTGTTTCTGGTAGGGCAAAAATGTTAGTTTGTAGCCAAAAGGGGCCATTTTCCGGAAGAAGCATCTCAAATATCCGAAAAATTGTTTTTTGTCATGGCTTATCAGCGAAGAAAGTTGAGGACTGCCGTGTGCCTAAGGGTTCAACAAGAAGTGATTTCTCGTGAAGAAACGTCTTTTCTGTACAAATGTTCCTTCCAAGCGGGGAAAGCGCACAACTTTTCCAGTGCTCCAACTTTTGTGAAGTTTTATATGTCCAACCAGCACAGATGGTGTTTTTGGGAGAAAGTTCCGCGTCCATCCATGGCAAATTCCCCAACCTTTAAAAACCATTTAAAGCCTGAACAGACATTCAAACAAGACAGAAACATTATAACTAGCTTGATTTCATGTTTCATGTTAGAACTTCAGTTCATTAAGCTGCAGCGAATTCAGCATCGTTTATTTTGAATTCAAATTCCGCGTGCTTCTGACAATGATGACCTACACACGCGTTTTCCTGTTTTCGTGACTAATATCTTCACATTGCCAGAAATCCTCACCTCCTCGCGCCACTCTCCAGTATCATGAACAATAAAGGAAGCACTGCGCAGGACGGAGGGCTTCTTTCGCCAAGCACTTTTGGCAGCCTGCAACCGCATTTGATGAACTACGATAACATTCATCGGTGAGGTGGGCAGATGCTCCGAGCCGCTGCAGCATAGGTCATAGCAACACTCTGAATTCGTAGTACTGCAGGAAAGCAGAGTGGAAAAACCTCCGATAGGGGCTACAGTGTGCATTGCTATAAACATCTCGTAAAAACGTTTGTGGAGTCATCTCCAAAGTAAGCCAAAACTGGCATGGACGGTTTCTTCAAAAATCTCATCAGCCATCTGACACCAGGATGGAAATCTCGGATCCTAAACAGTAGCCAGTCAATTATCGTCCCTAGTTTACGACTTTCGCTGAGTAGTTCATTCCGGTCCTCATTGTCGTTTACAGAATTCCACCGGTGATAAAACATTTAACTCAAACTCTTCATTTAAATACTTCCTCCTAGGAACCGACTGAGTAGTCATTGTTTTCGGAAAAGTTTGGTAACAATCGGTAGATTTATTTCTGGGCAAAGTTTGGCTTTTGCCACAAATGCTTCTTCAAGTGACTAGGTCACGCGTTTGGTCGAGTTTTAAGGCTGGGACTGCGATTCACACCACAGCGGCTGATAGCCCAGGCGGTGGAAATCACCAAGCCTCATCACCGCGTGAATAGAATCGGGGTTGTCGAACTGGCGAACAAATGGAAAGCGGTCTTAGGTAAGCCGAGTTGACACGTGACTGTTTGCGGGTGTCAGTGCACGTAGACTCATTGGTGAAAATAAGGGGTGGGTGGGTCGGAAATCCCAGCCCGACCAAATTTCACAGAATCTCTCTTCCTTACACAACTATCGTAGCACTAGCTCATCTATATAGACGGACGAAAAGTGCAAACGACGTTCAAGAGGGATCATTAGGTGAAACGAAACGGAATAACTAGACCCTAAGCTGGACCTATCGGCTAAACACTTGGTGGCCCACCCCAACACACGAAATCTCCTGGCCAACACGCTGCCTGTGCTTGACACTCGGTTATCCTATAGTTCTGTAGACTGCGTATTGTTCTCGTGACAATAACCTTATTCTGCCCATGAACTTTCGACCTTTACTTGTTCTATTCCTCTCTGCCAACAGCAAAGCCCACCCCGTCCGACACTGGCGTGTGTGTGAATCTGCGCGCCTACTAAACCATCCGTGTTCGTGTCCCATCGGCTGAGCTTGCCCTGACTTGTTGTGCTGCGGTTTGCGTTTGATCGCGGGGCCAATGAGAATCACGAGATTGGCCTCGGAGGCCTATATCGGGTTTGCGGAACATGACACGGTACTGAGCTGGTCAGTGATAGACCTGTACACTTGTTGACGTCACGAAAGTGGACCATTGAGGTTAGTTGTATAAGTTTGCTGTTTTCTTGTAACAAATACCGCATAGGTCAGATTCCAATTCTCCCTTTTGATATTCGGGATCCTCAAACATATGCGCGACTCAGAGTTCATTATCGCGAACCTCAAAATCTGAAAACCATACTATTTATACACATGCATAACCTACACCATTTGACCACTTGACCTTGAATTCCAGGATGAATTCACGGAATAATTTAGGTTGTGCGATGAAGAAGTTTCATGTGGTCCCAAAACAAAACGAATGTTTACAGGAGAACACCAACAAACTGAGGATTATTAGTTTATCACTGGCCTCTGTTATTGTCTTTCCTATACATATCACGGTAGCTGGTCTCTTTCCGATTCTCTTCAATCCCTGGAGAGGATGAAAGGTCAGCCTGTGAATTTTCAACTCCGTTTTGAGTTGAAACGGTGGTAAATTTTTGGGAGTTCAAACCCCTGAGCGGCCAAGGATGCGCACTGCTGGTGATCTCTCACAAGAGCGAAACTCGAGTCCAGTAGTTCCACCCTCCGGTATGGACTCGGGACGAGAGGACTACTATTCAAACGACAGTGATGTGAAGACGGATTATGATCACAATTCAGACTTTATCTGTCCATATCCCACTCCTATAAACCATCTCATAATCCGGATAGATTCACGTCGGTAAATCGGCTTATATTGAACTTCTAATTCAGGAAAATGGATGCCCAACATATTTCGTGAAGCTACTGAAGCTAGGGTGTTGTTTCAACAAAACAATATTTGACTTAGCGAACTACACTCATTTGCGAACAAATTTGGTTTCGCGAGAGACTCACGTGGAACAAAGCTAAATCTCTCGTTTGTGATGTTTCCATGATTCAGCTGGGGTCCAGATGAGCCTCTCGCAAAACCAAATTTGTTTGCAAATGAGTGTAGTTCTTTAATTTCGTGCAATTTGGTTTCAAGTAGAACATAAGGTTGACGGAAACTCCGGGACTGCGCCTACCTGATGAGCCCCAAGAAAGGCGAAACCGGTCGTGGGCTGTCGGCGCAATTTCAGCAACCTTATGAGTAGTGCACTACGTCAATACTTGACTTATTTTTCGACATGTACACCACACTGATACATCATATTCTGCCGTTTGGTCATATTAAATTTTGTGCGCACGTGCAGTAGCTATGGTTAAAGTGACATTTGCAGCGAAACAGGAAAACAAACGCCTGAGAAAGTTTTTTTGAACCTCGACATCTGAAATTCTATGTTCAAAACACCACTGTAAGAAAAATTTAAAAAACCTAAAGTCCCTCAAGTCGTCAGAATACTGGACCACAATCCCATGAACTATTTCTCAGGAAGTACAAACAGGCACACAATCCACTCCATAAATTTTAAACAAGCGGCTAAAACCCGATTGGTGTTCTTAGAACCCAGGTGAATGTAGATTTGTGGATTTTTGGATTTTCTTCCGTTCACTAAACGAATTCAGTCAAGTAGCAAACATGAACCATGACTTTTGGATGGGGCACTAATGATACCTCAGGTTTAATGAACGACAGTCAGTTTCATGCATTAGATTGGCGTTGACACCCAGGGCAACCATCAAGAACATGTCGCATCCTCTCAACTAAATTAGCCGACCAGTTCGTAGCCATCTCGTGTTAGTAAACCGCCGAACAGCAGAAATATGCTGGCATCAAAAGAAGCCACTGTAAAAAATCGTGTTTGATAACTTTCTTCTATGTTGTAGTCGCGCTTTAATTTACCGTATATGTGACAAGGGAAGGGATACCGAAGATCTCCAGCCGATAGATTACGGTTCTTTACCAATGAACTAAGCATCAACAACAGAAACGGGATCGCTGAGTTGAGCTCATCGACTGATGACTTCGGTCTGTCAAATTTGCAGTCACCACTCCACTAAAATCGTCACGAGGCGGAACACTTTGAAGTTAACACGCCTTAAAAAATCAGTTGTATGCAACTGGCTGCGTGTCTACATGCTTCCTGGCCAACGGATCATCGCTCATCTGACCAGCACCACACCGAATAATCACTGACGGCTTGACAGCCAGATTGACGTAAAGGGCTTATCAAGTGGTCTTGGATAAGAGCGTCAGGTACGATAAATCCGATAAAAAACATCCGGATAAGTTCAAACCTTTTACTAGAAAGGGGACAGTCAAAACCTGACAGTCATCACATTGTGCAAATAATATCCTGAATATCAAATGTGACATGTATCAACCTTCAATTACTGTGAATATTTAAACAGAGAATAAACTGCAGAACTTTTGTGGACTGAAATAAGACTGTCCAAAAAGGGCATCTGTTTCAGTCAAAAACGTATAATATAATTTTAAACATCACATCTACTGTAAAATGCTCATTGTTTGATGGAATAAAACATCGTTACAGTGTCGACTTTTTTATAGCCCAAACTCCCGACCACCGACCTTTTTCTTGGGTGGACTAATTGAATTAAGAAAGTACATGGTGCCTAATTTAATTTCAAGCTTCGAATGTTGAGGTGGTGAAGGACCCAGAAAGCAACCCCGATACTTAAATGTAACGTATTATTGTGCGCGTATTTTTCCGTGTATAACTTTGGAAGAGGATAACAACGGTGGTACGTTCTTTGGGGACGACAACAAACCGACTGGTACATTTGTCGGCCAGTTGTCTGATCAAAACCTAATTATGTGTTTCAGCAAATGAGTAGAACGCATGAAAACCTAGGAATATAATACAATTTGGTATATTTTGCGAACTAGTATGGTTCAAATTGGTACTTTTCGCCGTTTGTGTTGTAACAGGGGGGACAAATGCATACAGGGAATGAAATCACACAAATATATTCGCTCATAATGTGGTCGGTTTGCAGTCGTAAATATTTGCAATTTATGTAATTCACAGACCGATTCTGAGAGAATTAGGGACCACAGCTCCACTCCTAGCAGCTTAATAATCATCCACATCCTGTTTGTACACTGTAATTTGGTAGACCTGTAATAAGCATTTAATGTGGGCGTCACGGACTTTGTTACCGTCACTGGTTCGGCATTGCGAGCGAAGAGTCCAAAACAGTAAAATACCTATTTTCTCGGTACACCTTGAAGGTTTCCTTTTTTCTGAAAAGAACGTCGTATGAATGAGGAACGAGCAGTTTGAGAGAAGCAACAGATCAGGTGGTTTGCGTCCTAACATGTCTTGCTGCATCAGACTGTAGCAGCAGAATGTGATTTATTGGTACCCCGGTTCAAAATCTCCTCCAAGCCGGCACAGGTTCAGCTACGGCAGAACATGCAAGAAACCTAACCACATGCGAATGTTCAGACGAACGATTTTTGTCAGCATTCGACCAGAAGTGTTCCGATGACCCCCCGTTATGCTGCATTTGAGATGGTGAACTCGAAAATCAATTGGTCGATCATACCAAATGTATCTGATGAGTTCACACAAGGGGACAGCATTAAGTGGAGTGCCTCTTTAGGAATAGCGGGCTATTTTCCACCATTAGTATTGTTACTAACTTTATCGACTTATGCGACAAACGATCGAATTATCTTGGTAGTGTTTTAACTGTACCATGTGTAATAGACAGCCACAGAATGATGAACTGCGCAGAGGTAGCGTTTCCCTAATATTTTCTTGTCACACTTTAAACCCACTTGAAGTTCTAATGATTTAATGTTTTCTGTGGCTCCAAATTATACCAAGCTATGTAACTGGAAAAGAGACAGTGGAGACCTCTAAGTTTTATATTTTTATAGCATATACCGAAAGCATCCAACAAACAAAGGAGTTAGAAGCAAAATTTCAAGTAAAAAAGGGCCATAAAAGCGGTTTAACGGTAAAGGCGTGAAGGACAAAATAACGGGGACTTTGGCAACACAGATTAAAAGCAACATTTAGGGGATAGCATCAAGGCTAGGTCGTTTGGAGGTGGGAAGAAGAGGTGGGAAATTGGTGCAAGGATTGGCTGCAAAAATGCCGGAAGGATTATTTCTATCGGCCCGAACTTTCTGTCAAAAACAAATATTAAAAAGGATGAGAAAGGAGATGGATACTAGTATATACGTAATGCACTACTCATAAGGTTGCTGAAAATTCTTCGACAGCCCACGACCGGTTTCGCCCTTCTTGACGGACACTTTGTGCCTGATGTGTGAGTCTTGACTGTGCTGGCGCTTACCGCGCCTTGAAGAGTACTCAGCATTCGAGAAATACACTCATATGCATATCAATTTGGTTTCTTGGGAGAGACTCACCTGGAACCCAGCACATTCAGTTGCCTGGAAACATCAAAAAGGGGAGATTCAGCTGGGTTCTAGGTAAGTCTCTCGCAAAAACCAAATTGATTTGCAAATTAGTGTATTTCTCGAAGATTGATACTAGTTTTGCTGAAGCACCGAAATGACGCAATTCTAGTTAGCCTTCTGTCGAATCTATCTGTAGGACAGTTGTAGTTAGTAGTCAGTCAGTAGTTAGTTAGTCAACTTTTGTTGAAATCTGCCGCACTCCCAGGTACATAGGTATACACATATCAGACCCAAAGTCACGAATAGCTCGTAGTGTTCAAAATTCAGTATTTCAACGATCCTGGGAGCTACGATGATTGAAATTCAGTTCACCAAGGTTCAACAAAGTTGTCAACTTAGAACAGTCAGATGAATAGAAGCAACTCTCAGTGTATCGTCCATTACGCTGATATTTGAAGTTCACCACGTTTATTCTATCCCTGTTTGTAACCCCCGCTCCACTTTTGTATTTAGTGCGTGTATATGAATTAGTGTTTGTTTGTCCTTACCACTTCACTCATTTGGCCTTGAGGTCATTCAGCCATTAGTGGCCGACTTTATGCACGTGTGACTGTTCCAGGTGGGAGCCTGTGTGCTCATTTGGTTCCTACTCTTGTAGTCCAAGTAAACCATGTGTTTTGGACGTGTGTTGCTCGTTACACTCTGTATTATGAAAATTCGTATTCTGAGTTGGTATGGCCATAAATCCAAACTAGTTACTACTACAGGAATGCGAGAACAGCACGATATCTTCTCCAGGCCGACTACAGCGATGCTGTCTTTTCACGAAGAACAATGAGCTGGAAAAATTAACCCTAAAAAGCGGAAACTTCAGTCGTTCAACGGCCCCAAATACCCGCAGAAATCACAATTTCGGTGGAACTCTAAAAGAATCTATTGTGTGCAGTAGCCTGAGGTGCCAGAACCCCCTGCCATACAGAACAAATCTCAAGCGAAATCACATAGTCGGACCTATTCACAGACTCATCGTTCAAAATGTTCAAATCCATAGCCATTGAGGCAGGCCGTAAAAAGAAAGAGGACTACAAAGTGGAACCTGGGATGAGGAGGAAACATGTGTGAAAAGCGAACTACGCTGGTCGTGGGAGGACTCGCACACAGCGCGATCAACCTCGCCGAGTTAATTTAGACCCAATTGGCTGACCAAAGAAATCTACGAGAAGCCGGTCCTGCTTATGAATTTTACTTGAGCGGAATAACAGAAGAAAGCCGACACAACCATGGTCACAGGTTACATTTTTTGACCTCGTTGGACAGTGAATAATGGGTCAGGCGAACCGCAGTAATTTAAAACTGATGGCCATCCGATTTCAGCCGTAGAGAGCAAGTTTTATCACATTCCTCGGCGTCGGCGTGCCCACAGTTCTATACTCAGGTGGTGAAGAGCTGTCGGAACTGGTCAGATCTGCACTTCCGCTCGAATTTCTCTATTTTTTGGACTTCTTCAGGGTTCGGTTTGGTAAGAATCTGGAGGAACATACCTAGTTTGTAATCGAATCAATGGACGACAATACTGAGGAACAACTATAAGAATTTAGAGCATAAAGTCAGTAGCAAACACGTGGTTCAAAGTGGGATGGGCATCGTTTGTCATGTGGACTTATCCAAGAAGTACACACGGACACTTAGTCGATTACATCAATATGTGGGAAGGTCACCTATATACGCTGATAAAACACTGATGCTTGCGGTAGAGTGCACTGCAGATAACTGCACTGCATTTTCCAAAGTGATGACCGGACCCCCAAAGCTGCTACATCATGAACCAAGGGAAAACTCACTCAAGCCGTATGTAAAAAAGCTGAAGGACGAGAAAACAGACCTTCGCAAAAAATTTCGGGTAACGAAGTTCTAAATATCCGAAATCCATTGGACACGAATACGTTTTCTTTGCGTTTCTAACGAGCCTTGTCCAGTGCTGCCGCTCGATTTCCCCTCTTTTGCACCATCCTTGATGTGAAATTATTCTGCTGTGGCGTCAAAATTCTGGTTATATCCAAGCCTTCCGATTTAGTTTGTCTGACTTTTTTGAACTTTTTATTACAAAGGACTGTGAGACGCTGGTTTCCTGGCGCTGAATCAATGCTCATTAATGAATCCTACTCAACGCAACCTTTCTCAAGTACCCCTTTTCAAGGCAGAATCGTGGTGGAACACCAGAGAGTTTTCAGTAACCATATGAGTAGTTTATCAAGCCTGTACAATCTGTTTCGATATCCTAAGTATCGTACCAGCCGAGACATTAGGCGAACCATCATAAACGAGGGATTGAGCTGAATTCAGATGAGTCACATTTTTGACTGTCTGTTTCTTCTGTGAACGGTCTTCATTGTTTAATTTCGCGTTTTGTGAAAACGGGGCTTACATATCGCTACACGAACTAACCTTGTTCATACAGGATGAACCACAATAAAAACAGAAATGACTTTCTGTGAGGCTTAATAGGAATGTAAGAGTTTTACTGAGAGAGTAGTTTTTGCATCTCTTTCTTGTCCTGATCCGGTCCCCTCATTCATAACCGAGCTGGAAATACAAGGGGACTAACATCCTTGTGGCTCCATTTTCGATTTTGGGTTTACAGGCTTCTGCTATGAGACCAAAGAATACGCACATTTGGAGAGCGTGTGACATTGCAGCGGCTGCGCCTCTTTCGTCCAGTAACTTGGTGTGAAAGGGATTCTGCCCCCAGACTGTGGTGACACAGAGAGCCAACACCTGCTCCAAAATTCTCATTACTAAAGAAACAAGGCTGACATCCGCAGATGGGTCGATGCAAAGATGGTCATATGGTAAAACAGGAAACGATGTTTAAAAATCCACCTTGGGTCGAACAGTCTACTAGGTTCTACGTTTGTGTCACAGAAACAACTGCAGTCAAATTGGCTGCCTCTCCGAGACAGCAATCAAGATACGCACAAAATACAAGCGGCCTGGGGAAGTTGACTGTACGGTTTGACGCATTTAGAAGTAATGGCTAATGTGGTAAGTTTTTGAAGTCTGCATGAAGCCATCCGTGTCAAAACTGCTCGAGTGTGAGGTGTGACACTGGCAAAGCATAACTTGTGCATGCTGGTTGTCTACAGGGGACGTTAAAAACGTTGGTAGTTGCTGTATCTCGTGGCCACAAGATGCATAATGCTTTTGACAGAGATGTGTAATCGATAAGGTTACCCTGAAATCACCCTGAAACGTCAAACAGTAGACGTCGTAACCCCCGGAATACGCAGATCTAGATTGCGCTTTAAAATGCTCACCGTGAACACACGGCGCGTCAATGACATAATTAAGCTGTAAATATTTCTGGACACTTGTTCACATGGCACTCGCTCAAACAACAGATATTTGCCTACCTTTGCATTTCAGAAACTCAGGATTTTATTTGGTGCAGACATATGTAAGAGCAAAAAGCATTTCTTCCCCCCAAGGAGTGTTTCTAACTAGTCTTTATGAATAACTCAGGTGGCACAAGTGGCTTTGATTGATATGTTTCGTGGGAAAGACAAAAAAACAAAATAATTGGAGGTATTTTGACTATTTATCAAAAAGGCTACTAGCATTCTTCTACTAAGTACGAAGCAGCTAACTTCCTAATGTCCGAAAGCTGTGTCGCAAATGGGACGTAAACTGTCACAAACCAGAAAGGCTTTTTCTGTGATCGATCGCACAAAGTGAGTGTATTCACATTTGCTGTCTGTCAAATATTTTCAAATTTTTCAAAAACTTTCCTGATGTGTTCTTTTGAGACGTATCTTGTAGCATGTTCTTCAGATTAAAGGCGATCGGATACTCTAGATCGCAATCGGATGATGGCTTTACCCACCACAGCGACTGGAATTTACATCCAAGTTTAAATTAAGCCTAAAAAATGTATTTCCTGGAGATCGCACAGTAATTTTTTCAAATTCCTAGCAATATCAGTGAAGCTGACAGAGGTCTGATAGGCGCCTCATTGAAAAATTGTCCAAACAAATTTATGCAGCCCAGTTTCAGTGGAATCCAGAAAATAATGAATTTGACCCATTGAACACGACGCACTTGATGACATCCAGGCCCATCATCCATCCGTTCCAATTATTGTAAGTTGCAATCAACCGGAAACTGATTAATCAATAGGAGTCAGCACTAATACATTTGAAATCTGCTTAAGCGTGCCTCTGAGTTTACGGCGGCCTTGTTGGTCGAATTTCATTCACGTATTCTAATGCATTTATGATATTTTGGCTTCCCCCACCTGACTATATACAACCTATTACAATGAACGAAATATGGATAAACAATTTCACAGTGTGCTCACTTTACTTTGAAAGTTGAACATCGGGACACCGTGTTTTCACAACATGCATTTCCCAACAGATTCTCCCAGCCCTACTTGACAAGGGATTTTGGACACACTAAATGCGGTTTAAACTTTCCCCTGGGAACAGACGGTTCTCTGATCATCCGTGCTTTACTCGTGTAAATAAACTGTTCGATACTGTTTTATGGTATAAGAATTATGGCGTGAGATCTCAGGAAGGTCAGATTTGTGAAAGTAACCCCAGAACACCCGAAACATCCTGAGACCCTAGAACTTCACCAAAATCTCAATAGGGAAGCCGGCAAGCGTCCAGACTAATCAATCATTCAATCGATTTAGCAGAGGCCGATGAGTGTTCAGACACGCCACGGATGCACGACCAAATCTGATCAGCGTTCAGGTATTTTACAGAAGCACAATCGATGTTGATGGGTGTTCGTTAAATGCCTATCATACAGCCTGGATGAATGTCAAAAAGTGCCCTTTAAATAGCGCGGGCCGGTGTAACTTTTGCACTCGCACGCACTCGCTTGTTGCAATAGAGCTGTTGTGTTCCTTGTCGGTGAGTCTTTTTCTGGCACCAAGCACTGGAGTGCGAACAGCAGTCAGATGTAACAAGTATCGAGGCAAGAAACTAGATACGCCATCTGTTGCGAAGCGATTGTCTTGTCTCATCACCACTCGAGGTGACATCATCAGCGCGTTGTTTTGGTAGGGTGGTGGGGCTTGGTGATGCGTCGGTGGTTATGTTTGGGAGATGAAACTTTTGCAGTCAAATTACCCAGCTCAGCGAACAAACCGAGTTATCAACATTCCCCTCAATAGCCTTGTTAATTTTGTTTGCTTGGTTGGCACAAAGTTGTCTTCGGATAACAGTAAACCTATTCAGCAGCTTTTTCACCTCCCTAATCTCCGTTAAACTGTTCCATTACTAAGGGAGAACGCAGTGCCACAAAGCAGTTCTAACTGTGACAGCATCTGATAAGTTAAACCTGTGTGAATTTTCATTTGAATGGTTACCAGCAATTAAGAAATGCATACACTTCCAAACTGCATCGAATTTTAGAAATCTGATTGGTCGTATATTTTTGCACAGTTAATTGTTGTCATTCAGAATACTTAATCTCGAGTGCCAAAATGTGGCGCGAACCAATGAAAGATGTAAATATCACTTCCGCTGCGAGTTTCCACCTTTCAAATCAAGCATCAACAGCATCGTTTGTTGTCTTTTACAAAGAATAGCTAATAACTGTTGACCCATATTACGGACATCGCTGACATGCTCCAATGCATTTGGATAAGTGGCTTAAACTTAATATGTATCAAAAGCTTCACGGCAAAAAATGTTCGCGCGGCTTCTATAGTTGATTAAAAAACTCATTGATTCTTAGCGAGTGCAGCAGTTGTGGCTGTGTTGTACGCAGACCATGCCACTGCAATTATCCACGGTGTGTTCAAGCATAACCGAGAAATGAAGGCAGAACTTGAAGTGAAATTTAGATTACATATAACCACACCCTTCCAATTCGTCCTCTGGCTTGTGTAGACTGTACTAATCAGCTGAACCAACTTGAGCTCTATTCAGCAACCTTATGAGTAGTGCATTACGAATATACATGTATCACAATATCTCGAATCTCGTAGCAACTGGAACATGGGGCGACCTGGTGAAGCACATTCAGTTGCCTGGAAACATCACAAACGAGAGAATCAGCTGGGTTCCCGGTGAGTTTCTCGCAAAACCAAATTGATTTGCAAGTGAGTGTATTTCACTAACCTGGGCTCCCTTGAAATAAATTGGATTAGTTTTTAGCCAGTGCAGCAAATGGAGAATAAACGCTTGTGAAAACAGTTTTAAGCATCGAAGTTTGCGGTCATCTAACAATGCAGACAACTGGTATGAAGGAGCGTACTGTAACCTTCCGATGTACGTTGCGGAAGTAAAATATTTATTCACGAACTCGCTATGTTACCGTGTCACATAATGGCTGAAATGTCGTGTTCCCTCATTCTGTCGAGAAAAACCGGTCATGTGTGCCGGTGTCCAACATGTACAAGTTCACTTAAATCTCTGCACTAGCCAGGGCATGAGGAACAACGTACTTTAACGAAAAAAGCAACAACAATGACACTGACGAATGCGATTTCCAAAATCTGATGCTTTTCTTGGGTAAAGGTTTAATTTACATGAGGAATCGGTTTAGTCGTTTGTCCGGTTGAATAGGATGTCGTCAGGCTAGTTATCGTAGCTGAAAAAGTTCGGTTAACGCCGAATGCTGAATAATCGTTGTTTTTGCACGCCACTTTGTTGGCCTACATTTGGTTGTACTTTGAGAAACACTCGTCCGTTCTTCCAAAGAGAATCGTTGCAACCGCCAAGGGGGGTAGATTCTTCTTCAGTTTGTCATTTATATTTTTTCGACAAGTATGCCTAAAAATATTGTGCACCTTTGACCAGCAGATCGGTTTGTTGTACGGAAGATGGATGAACCATTGCAGATGCTGATTTGCCGAGACAGTTGCCTTTTTCATTGAAGCTAAATCTTCATATGATATTGATTGTCAGCAAGGTAGAGTATCGCATGTTGGGCCTGTTAGACCAAACCTATTCAAGGTCATTTTGAACCACATACGATTTAAGAACAACGTAGGACGTGAAGAAAGCATTTATGTCCGAAGTATACTACCTCGGTCTACGCTAAATGGTTGTTATTCATTCACAATCAATCAGGATAGTTTCACCGGATGAACTCTTCTAAATGTCCAAGTTTATGTAGTTGCGCTCGATAAATACGACGAAAACGTTAGGTACTAAAGTTCTTCTTGTCCGAAAGCCTAGTGTATCTTCACAGAAATCAATTTGCACGTAAAGTTCATCGTAGAAACAATGACAGCAACTCGTGCCCGAATTTTTCCGCATTTATCTTTGATCTGAAAAAAACAATGCAAACAAGCAAACCAGTATGCTCCTGTCAATTTACACAACTTGTGAGACCTACCACACATCAAACTTTGACACTCCTACCGAGAAAGCATATTGGTCCTCAGATATCAACAGGAAAATCACTACAAGTCAACAACGAGCTACTTGAGATAGTAGAAAAAATTCGTTTTGAAATTGATTCAGTATATCGAGAAATACACTAATTTGCAAACCAATCTTGTGTTGCGAGAGACTCATCTGGAACCCAGCTGATCTCCCGTTTATGATGTTTCCAGGCAACTGAATGTGCCGCACCAGGCCGCCTCATGTTCCAGCCGCTACGATACTGAAGATATCGCGATACATGTATATACGTAATGCACTACTCATAAGGTTGCTGAAAATTCTTCGACAGCCCATATAAATACATGTAATATACATGTATCGCGATATCTCGAATAGCGTAGCGACTGGAACATGAGACGGTCTGGTGCAGCACATTCAGTTGCCTGGAAACATCAAAAACGGGAGATTCAGCTGGGTTCCAGGTGAGTCTCTCGCAAAACCAAATTGATCTGCAAATTAGTGTATCTCTCGAAATCAGTCCAATTTGGGTTCAAGTAGAACATAAGGTTGACGGAAACTCGTGGACTGCGCCTACTTGATGAGCTCCATGAATAAAGGTCAGTTAATCTCGAACGAATCCATTTGGCAGCTGCCTCACTACTAAACATGGTTGCCAGTAGTGCGAACCGCCATAATTTGTTGCTCATCATACGGATCACTGTAAACCTTCTGGGCTATTTAAAAACAAGATATCCGCCGTCTGTCATTCAAGTTATCAGAGCTTTCAGGAAACGGACGGTTTTAACCGAAATTACGCGCTGAACCCATCTTCTATTATATTTCGACAACACTGATAAAGTGTCCATTTGAACTCATCTATCATATTTCGACAACACTGATAAAGTGTCCATGTCACGCAACAAAAAACGTCCTCGAAAATTTGTAATTTGCTACTTTTAAAGACCAAACTTAAGGGCTAAGTCCGACAAAATAATTCGAGTTAAATGGCGTCTAACCAGTATGGGACTCCAGAATATAAGACAGAGGCAATATTATTCCGCCAAAGGCAACCTGGTTTTGGTACTTTGTCGTCCAACAGAAAGTCGTTGTAAGTAAAAACACTCTGTCTCCCATGCTTGTCATCTTCGTGAACAAAATTAGAACAAACGATTTGATTGTCCAGGAAACCAGAACTTTAGTTTTCTCTTTTTTGTTTGGCAGATATGATTGTAATATTTTTATAAACTGGCATTGGGTTAGCAGCCACGAGGTAAAATGGTTAAAATTCTACTCTAGAGTCTCTCGGTAATCGATTCTACACAGAATAGTGTAGGAACATTCTGTCACTCTCTAAATGGGAGGATTACGCAAAATAAACGTCCAGCTTTCGAACAACAGAGTGTCCGTACACAGATAACCAGACAAAAACACGGAATTCTGTCATTATGAATAGTAACTTTAATAAATAAAAGGTAAACAGAAAGACATGTTTGTCTTTTGATCTGGGCTTGTACCATCGGTCTCTCTCACATGCCGGGCAATATCACATAGACTGGACTATCTCGAGTGCCGCCTCTGCATCACGCATATGCTTTTGTCTTCACAATGCATTTTCATACCTCTCCTTGAAGTATCAAACAACTTTTTTAAAAATATTTTCCTAGTAGATTTCTTGGGCTAGTTTTGATCTAAAATTGGTTGTTATTTAATGTCCATGGATCGTTTTCCGGATGCATTCCTCTCTCTTCCGTAATTCTTCCGTAATTCTCGCCAGCAACGTGCTGTACCGCTTGCATTTCAAATTGAACTTGTCTTTCCACGATTCGCTGTGATTTGACAAGGACTACATACTGACCGGAGGAATAGTCCGCAACGATCAGACGTACTCACTCGTGGCAACGTGCTTTCACTGCCCGCTAGGTTTTTAAGATATCGAAACATTTCAATGCCAAGTCATGTGTAAGTGTTGAAAAAGGCATAGAAAGCAAGCTGGTTCGCTGGAACGTGGTCAGCCTACTAGATCGATGAGCTAACGCCTCAGGTTATAATTCGGATGGCGGCGCTAAGTCCGTGACAGAAAACGGTTGTCCTAATTGTGTTCCGGAGTCTAAGTGAGAAAAAATGACAAACGTCCACAGCCCTCGTGTCGCTGCATAAGATACGAGGGTTCTAGCTAGTTAATGGGGAGACTGGAGTAATGCATGCCGACAACAAACATTATACAAATGAAAATCACGTTTTTTTCGCTCTTGGCTGCTAAGGATTTTTAAAGCCAGACGAATCAGACGCAGGTTGATTGACCAAGACCACATGTTGGAGCTGAAGTCTGTACTGTAGTTGAATAGAACCTCCAATGGCCCAGTAGCTAATTTATTGGATGTGAGCTTTTGAAATCGAGTCCGACCCTCCAGGCTAACGGTCAGGGCACGAATCCAACTATTATGAGTGAGAGTAAGCCATTCTCATAACCAGTCGTTCAGAGTGCCCTGACACCGAAATCGTGTGGGGTTTACTCATGAATTAAGTAGTATTCGAACGATTTGCAGTGAACATCAGATGTAGAATTTTTTCGGAGGAGAGCATACCATGATGTTAGTTGCAGTTCTGCATTATTTGATGCTGTTTTTCCTCAAAAGAACTTTTACAGTCAGTCATGCAAGACGGAAAGCTGCCGTTGTTTGAAAATAGTTCTGGAAGGTTTCATGTTGCTTGTACTGCAGCAGTAGATCTCTCGGCACAAATGTTGGTTCCCTTTGCACACCTCAGTAAAAACTACTCTGGAAGGAGTCGTCACTTTGATTTCTTCAGGCGACGTTTCGGGTTCTCAAACTGTCAGCTTTCCCAAATCAGATTGCTTGTTGTTGACCAACATGGGGTGCCACAAATTCCTTTGTCACAAAGGCGATTACGACTTGAATAGGTTTGCGCCAATTTATACTTTCCTGCATCATGCAAGCTTCAGGCGCGAAAATCAGTCGGGGTGATTTCTGATGGCTAGATAGTAATGCATCCATCTTCGGGGACACAGTCAAGCCACTCAGACTTCTTAACAGGACTTGTGACTCCACTCCCTCTTTGCGGGTAACTTGACTAAGTAGCTAATAGCTGTGGTGAGTCGAACCTGATAACCAAAATGCAGCTCACCAACTAACGTACTTATGTATTCCTTTGGCATGATGTCTAGTAACGTGGATGTTTCAAATTGCCGGAATGAGACCAAAACCACACGCAACACAATTCGTGAATGAGGCTGCTGCATCCTGTACATACCTCGCCAAGTGATAACGAAAATGTCAGTAGTATAACAGTCTACCTCCATATGTTCCAACGACAGGATAAATGCCCAAGCGGCAAATTGTGCTGTATAATACTGAATGTTGTCTGTCACACGGTGTAAACCAAAACCGTCCAATATGCTACTACTCTGTGAATGATATCAGGGAAAACCAAAAGGATAGCACTTATTTCCAAAAGATGCTAACTTTCTGGAGCTAAGTTCACATTTTTGAATTTTGGATGAGATGGGCTCAGCAGTGGAGTGGAATGTCTTTGGGAAGCTCAGAGCATCCACCACATAACCGGCCTTGAGTGTGCTTAGTAGAAGGTCGTGTCGTGATAAGGACATCACTTGATTTGCTGCTAGTCCATGAGATACTGAATAGGAGGTTAAAAGTCCAGCGTCGTAAATGCTGAAGTCACTGGGTGAACTTAGTTGATTCACTTTCTAAAGCTTATCGTCCAGCAGGAAATGTGCCATCAAGGTTTTGTGAGACCCAAGAACAGTTTTTAGCAGGCCGACAGCAAGAAAACCGGCCAGGTAATCGGTATTTGTCCATGTTTTGGTACACTTCTAACAGTTTGCTGAAATATTTTGACCGGCTGCCCTCTGATTTCAGTAGTAGTATATAAGTAGTTGTGGCGTAGTAAGGTACTATACGGGTGAAAGGAAGAAGGCCTTTTGCTGCGGAGTTGTTTATTAGAGAAACACCAACTTAACAGTTACATACTATTGGACAGGGGAGCAAAGCTCTCATATGCATCTTGTTTACAAAACTGAATATCCATCTTCGCCTTGAACGCGTCTTCCTGAACTTTCCTAGATATTCATCGACTGTTACTCAAATGCAAGCAATGCTACAAAGCGACTCCACAAATTCCGTAATAGATCTCACTTTTCAAGAGACGCGAAGCGGATTTACGAGAAGACATACTACTCGCATGCCTCATTAGTAGTATCCACCGTTACACGGGTAGCATACAACACTGATTAACTAGCAGTGTTCAGGACATAGTGTGCTTCATAGATTAGATAAACAATATATCCTGTCTCCTCCGAGCCTTTCTATGTTTTTTGATGCAGGAATCATGTATCGTTTGAAAAGTGAGTGATCATCATGGACGAATATTCAGTGCTCAAAAACGGGGCAAGCTTATTCAGAGGGACATTGTGTAGAGGCAGACAATTTCGTTTAGATGAATTTTGAAGCTTTAGGCTTGGAGCTTTGGGCGGTGCAGGATCCCACTGTTCCATTGGAAATTTTTTTTCAACTGTTACGGCCAAGCTACATGGAATCGGTATTTTATCATCTGTCTGCAGACAACTGCCATGGTAAGACAAACGCTGGCTCTAAATGGATGTTTGTGTCGGTCAGTCGTAACAGAGCTCCATTTTGTTAGGCTAACGCGCTAATGTATCGTTGTGCGCTGGAAGTAGCCTGGTCTGGGTTAGTACGCGATTGTATTTTAGATGCCCTATTCACTCATATGCGTTCATTGTTTCCGTTTTTGTCTGATGGAGTATAGGGGACAATTGTACGCGACATCCGGTGATCAGAGAACCATTTAGAAGCTACATTTACACTAAAATCACCCATGTTGGCTTCTTTCCAAAAACGCGAAAAATAACGTAATTTTCACTCACGTTTGATCTAATCAAATGAGCGTGACCGCACATAGTGTGCGTTTTTTGTGAAGGTTATTTCTTTCCGGTCCGCACGATCCGTTCGATAGAGCCCTCGAACACAGACTGTGTAACCGTCCTGATCGCCCTCATTGACTCTGGCAGCCTCGTTTGAAATTTCCCGGCTAGTATTTGTTCCCCTGCTTGTGGTTGCAAGCTACGTTGCGTTTGCATTCAAATCACTCCCGTCAACTCTTCTTGCAGCTTGATTCAGAGTCCGGCATGGCTCATAGCTTTTATAAGAGTAAAACATGAATACGGATTCATTGAAATGGTTCTTTTCCAGAAGATGGAGGCAATAAAAGGGCCGGTAAACACTTAGAAAATCTGACTGATATCCACCCATTTGTTACCCGAAAGCACGTGGCTTGAACAACAAACATTTTGTGATCCTTTCGACGGATTCCCACCATTACCAGCGATGAATATGATTTGCGAAATCGCATACAGCGGTCGGCGGAGAGAACGTTTACAAACAACGTTTTCTACTCACATTCTAGGATCGGTTGTATACCTTGATCACTCAACGTTTTGTACTAAAAATAAAGTTTATGTTTGGATACAGAGTAACCACTAACTGTGCAAAATCTTTCCAGTCCTCTAGTTTTGTTCATGTTATATTTTAGAATCTGTGGAGAATCAGTCGCTTTCCCGTGAAAAGAATAAAAATATTGGTGGAAACTCACATTTATCAGTTGTAAAACGCAATGAGTGCTACCAAGGCTGGTGTGCTAGAAAGTAAACTCAAACTCAGTTGGGTCGTTCAGTGAAACGAAGAAGGCACATTACTGGGTTTACATTCTGTGTCAAATCCAATGAAGATCCCTCGAGTGAAATTTTCGCTGCACACGTAGCTTGAGTTACAGAGTCTATCCGGTTACACCACTGTTCCAAAGTGACAATTTTGAGCTTGGCTGCTTCCGAATTTTTTTTTACAAAAATACGGACGTGCACCCAACAGAACGTCGAAACATCTAACATCTGGGTGCGAGTTTTGGCAAAACTCTCCCCGCAAGAGACCAGATAATTTATCATCGCTAGTTGTTGCGTGCGGGGATTAGTGATTTTGTGTTCGTGCATGCTACACATCGAAAGATCTTGGAAACATCCATGACTAAGTTAAAACAAGCAATTATTCCACTTAATTTCGTGGTAAAATCCGTTTCAGGCGCTGCGAGATTTGTTTGCAGATGAAGGATGAACAGTACTGCGCCTGCCTGATGAGCCCCAAGAAGGGCAAAACCGGTCGTGGGCTGTCGAAGAATTTTCAGCAACCTTATGAGTAGTGTATTACGTCTATAGACAGGACCGTTTGCTGAGTACGTTGGGTTTCCTACTTTTTATTGATTACAGGACCGTTTGCTGAGTGCGTTGGGTTTCCTACTTTTTACTGATTTTTTCTATTCTAGTATAGGGCGTGCTAGCTGCCAAGCAACGATTACAATGAGAAATTTCTTTCCATTACGTGCTCCATCAAACTTTAACGTGGTGAGGCTCGATAGGAAATCCGACGTACCGCTAAGGCTTCCGGTTTTTGGCAGCGACTTATGTACGAGAGGTCAGTAAGTTGCAGTTAAGCTGAACACTCAGCTATATGAGATTCACGAGATGATTTTATTGACTTCCTCTAAAACGTGAAGGCATATTACGTAAACTAAGAGACGCCGCCGCTAACTGAAGTGCTCTGAAGCGAGCAAAATCTGCGGCTATGCGCACTGGAAGGCCAAGGATTTTGCGGCAATAACTGCTGCCAGATATTAAGAAGGCACAACACGTGACAGACTGCAGCAAAAACTGTTTGTGTTAAACGTTTTGGTGCTCCGACACATGTTACATGATCTTGTGAGAAGGCATAACCACAGTGATTCAGATACGTTATTCGACATTTAGGGCTGGGTTTAGTAAACGAATGCTTTCCAATGAGCTGACGGACTCCTTTGTATTTAAAAAGGAAACCTGTAATCTTAACGGTCGGACCCTTTGAAATGTTTTGCAGGCAGCCTTGCGAAACAAAATTTGATACATAAGTTAGGCTCTTCCACTGTTTGTAATCGGCATAATTTACGTTTAACCATTTCTATTGGGTTCGAAAATAGCAGTTTTATTCTCACAGTTGTTTATTTATTTTCGTCCTTTGACAAAACAACGCTAGTTTTGTTATTTCTTTCATAAATTGAAATAATTATGGACGTTTGACACGTGAATGTGACTACCCCATTGACTTTACTACATGTTAGCGATGCGGATAAAACTTTAAAAAATTAGGTGGACTATTTCATAATCCATGAGATAGCAAGGCAGTTGCACTCAAGTAGTTCATAAAAACAGGGAAGAGACTAGTGTAAAACAGAGAGGAGATGGCAGCAATGGCTAAAACAACAGCACAAACCACTTACACCCGCGAGTTTCAGAAGCCAGGTTGTATGTACGCGCCTAACGGGGAAAGCCACGTTTGCCCTGGTTTCGATTACATCAATATTGAGAGAATCGTTGACAGCGTACATCCTTTTGCCCTAGGCCCCATCATATTACCGTCTTAGGATTCGATTGATTTGGACATCTAGGCCAAGGAACACAATGAGGTCTAAAATGCTCAGCCAAATGATGACGTTTTAAGTGGACAAAAACGGATTAATTCAGTAATCGCGTGGACAGCACTCCTTAGGTTTTGGGCAGCTGTTAAATCTGAAGTTCGACCTGCTTATCCGTCGATCCAAACAGATTTTCTGTCTACATGAATATTAGTCAATAAATTTAATGGCCCAGCTCCTAACACAGTCCTTCGACACAGTCTCAATGATAATGGGTAAAGCCATGAGCTCAACGCTTGAAGGAACTTCAATCAAATCAGCAGTCATTCATCCCTCAGGAGAGCTCAACCGTCAAGCCTCCTCACTCGTCTGCGTAACCAAACGCATTAGCAAGAACCAAGAATGAAAGTGAGTTCATGGGGCGTGCGACTCAAACAGGCGAGCTATCGGCCAACACACTGAGATCAATCCAAATTATTACAGTCCCAGAAGCAAAGAACTTCGGAACACTCAAGCGCAAGACCGTTAAAGAAGCCGGAGAGGATGCCAACACAAAGCATCGAGCGTAAACAAAAAGCTGGTCAAAAATTTGAGTCGGTGGAATGCGCATCTAATATTAAGTGGAAAAATCTGTCAAAATGGCAAATGCCGACTGCGTCGAACAAAATATTATCCTGTAAACCAGTCAAGAGTTAAAATCAGACAGAGTTGGCCAGTGGACCAATCGAAACAACCAAGCGAAACTACTGAAAATCGAAGGTTTCCAATCCGCTAGTTAAACAGCATCAGGACTGGCTGCAACGCAGCAAACGTGAAAACAGAATGCGCCAATTGCAACAGATCATCTAAATGGAGTTACTCAATCAACCAAGCGGATGCAAGGTAATTAGCTCACGGTACAGCAAAAGTTTTGATATAGTCAAGTAGAGCATGACAGACAATCACTAAACAACTTATCGTATATTGCGAATGTTTACTCCCCTTTAGAAACTACAACTATAATTACCTGTTATCTTGGAACGAAAAATCAGGGTTGATCGTACAACTGCCGTAAAATCCCTCTTCACATTACAGCCTTCTCGTTCTCTGCTCGCTAAATTTGTCGATGGTACTGTTGGAATGAAACAGCCCGCAGATACTCAAATGGGCTGACCCATTGCTGGTGAAACGAAGAAGGCCTACGCTGCGGGGTTGTTTATTAGAGAAACACCAAATTAACAGTTACAGACTATTGGGCAGGGGGGTAAAACTCTCATATGCATCTCGTTTACAAAACTGAATATCCATCTTCTCCTTCAACGCGTCTTCCTGAACTTTTCTAGATATTCATCGACTGTTACTCAAATGCAGGCAAATGCTACAAAGCGAATCCACAAGTTCCGTAATAGATCTAACTTTTCAAGAGACGCGAAGCGGATTTACGAGCAGACATACTACTCACATGCCTCATCAGTAGTATCCACCATTACACTGGTAGTAAAATGTCCTCTTGTTGCACATTTTAAGAAGGCATTGACCGCACCTTCACGTGGCATCTGCCTCAGTATTTTCTTGTTTTACCTTACATACGTAAAATACGTCCTTTTATGGGACTGTCCCGGGGGAATCAAAATGAAACCCCGAACGTTCTGCCGAGTTCCTGTAAGATGCGGCGTTGTGAATAGTCCTGCTACTGGAGTAGTACGATGACCAGTTCCTAGTTGTTGATCAACTGAATGTAAGAGTTTTGCCGGGTAGCCTTAAGGAACGCAGCCAAAACTTACGCGTGCATAGCAGATAGTGAGATCTACCAAACCTGAGTGCAGCCGTATGTAAATATAAATCCATTGTTTAGGTCATTTAGAATGACTAGCCCAGACTCGTATTCTGAAGAGTTTCATCTTCGGCTACAATGAGTGGGAGCCAGAAATCGCACACGTCCAAGTCCACTCTCTTGACACTGTTCAGACAAGTGTGAAAATCATCCACCCCTGGACTTTGACCGGGATGCCAAACTTGAGAAATTTTGAGATAAGAATTCTCTCAGCGCTCAATAACAATTCACCGAGGATTTGGTCCCTCATTTTCACATTTCCGTGGACATTCACAACAACATGATAAACACGGATTTGTAAGGGAAGCCCCGTAAGTCGTTAATATAGTCAAATCCGTTTATCTGTTGAGCACAAGCAAGTCTAATCGGATAAGTCTAACTGATTTTCTAATCATAACACGTCATTCGCGGGATACGTAAATACCGATAAAATACGGCAATTTGGATGTAATATGGCTTCATAATACCGCTCCGATGTTGTGTTAAAAGGCCGTCATCTGGAGCATTCGCACAGTATTATACTGGTAAAACTATAGTACTGGAGAGAACTTGAAGAAAATGACAGATGCTGGTGATGGTTTGCCAGTGGTCCAGCAGTCTATTTTGGCATTTACCGCACTCGGTAGACGGTAGACTGCCCGCAACAAATACGTAAATGCCGGCCGCTGATCAAAGTTCTGCAGGTGGGGCCAGTTAGCTATGCACAAACAAATTGTGGCTTTCTAACTGTGCGTAAGATTTCCGTGTTTACACCATTGTTGGCCAGCACATGCGCGCTCTGAATGCAATTCACCCACAGATGACGTTCCAGGGCATGCTAGTGAAACGGAACAATAAGTGATATCCTGCATTTTTGCCGTCATTGGTTGACCTTTTGCTTAGAACTGTGCGAGGTTTCATCGCAATTAGGGAACGTCACAAACAAGATGTAGGACAAATCAGTTCCGATCTATATGGGGGCTGAGCGGCATTATTTTTGATAGATTAAGCATTCTTGTGTTTTCCACTAAATGGAGAGTTATGTCTAGTGTTCCTTGTTAGCATTTGAAGTTCATTGAGGTTGGCAATTTCTTTGCAAACGTTTCGTCATCAGTCGAGGCGAAAGCATTAGTGCTTAGTAGGTTAGTCTGGCGTTGTTGCTTAGCGGTGCACCGGTTTCCAAAGCCTGACGAACACAAAGCCAACCTGTAAACAATCTGGGCTACAAGATGCTTCGTCAGTGTCTACATACACGAGGAACAACTTTTCGCTCTGGACACCAAAGCTTCGTCAGGCCAAGTGAATAGGTTCCTGATGGACCGAGGTTTGAAAAAAATATAGCTGCTGCAGGAAGGTTAACATAGGCCAAGCAGCCAAGGAGTCGCACACCATAATCGGGAACATAAGCAGACCATGCCAAAATGTTGATGAACATCAGGCCATAGACAACGACTCGGCTGTGGCGGAGCACAGAATAGATTTGGAAATGTGAGAATTTCGAGACGGGGACTGATTCACCACGGCGACTGGTGTCCAAGGCCGTAAAACTCCAAGCCCCCAATGGGAATAGAATAGAGCGCGTAGAACTGGCAAGTCGGGGTGTAGTCATCAGTACAAGAGCGTAGGTTTAAAAGTAAAAGAGCGTAGGTCTAAAATCCAAGCACAGCAAGATACACTTAACTCACCCACCCCAACTCTAATCCGATTGCGCGGACACCCCTTAACTCGCAAAGACCAACGAAATATGTGAACGACAGCCACGGGGATTAATCTATCTATCAAGGTTTGATTGAGTGCTTTAACACTCGGTCATCCTGGCAACTTATTCATTTGGCCTGACGAAGCTTTTGTGTCAAAAAGGAACGTTGTCCAGCAATAATTACATCGATTGTTTAACAAACCTCGCTGGAACGATGACCAATCATTTCGCCCCAAACGTATTCCAAAAGGATTTTAGAACGCTGTTTTACCATTTAAACTGGACTTATTTTGTTGCGCAGATTTTACAGTAACGATATACTACATTTGATGGATATCACAACATGGAATCTCTAGAGCAGCTTAAGGATATCATATTAGACGTAATACACTACTCGTTAGCTTGCTGAAAATTCTTCGAAAGCCCACGAGCGGTTTCGGTATCAGGTAGGCTCATTCCCCGGGTTCCCGCCAACTGTATGTTCTACTTGAACCCAAATTGCACGAAATTAGCGAAATACGCTCATTTGCGCACCGCTTTGGTTTTGCGGAAGTCTCACCTGGAACCCAGATGAATCTCTCGTTTGTGATGTTCTAGGGTTCCGGGTAAGTCTTCGAAAAACAAAGTTAGTAAGCAAGTGAGTGTATTTCACTAATTTCGTGCAATTCGGATTCAAGTAGCACATAAGGTTGACGGAGTCTCCGGAGTCTCGGAGTCTCCGTCCGAGCCGCGCTGTCCATCAAAATGACCCTGGCAGAACTGGATGTTTGGCAACTGAAGGCCTCCAGGTTCGAGTGCAGGGTTATTGGTTTGTTTTTATCGTTATCAGATTTATTCTGCTCACAATGTGTAAGAGAAACGAATTGGTTTCATCATTTTTTATGTTTCCTGCACACACAAAAATGACCCACATTAATTCCGGCGAGTTATGTCTACAGCAGAATCAGAGGTGAGTCTGCGTGGCCATCGTTTTGCACACCAAGATTGAAAGTGGCTACAAATGGGATGGAGTATCAGGTCACCATTCGAAGACTGTGGGAATCAGTTGTCCAGTTGTACTCAACTGCATCTTGAAAATATCGATTCATAGTTGGCCACACTTGGGCGCCAAACCTCCACTTAATTGATTACCCTCCAGTCCTACTCCCTCGGGTTTATACCGAGTACGGAGCGTTCCACTGGACAAATACAAGGCTAGACGCCAGTTACATATGCGCGTTGTAGAGGATCCAATGGTTTCCTTCAGTGAGGCATGCCAGTTACATATGCGTTTAGTGGAGGATCCAATGGTTTCCTTCAGTGAGGCAACGCCAGTTCGGAAATGAATGCCAGACGCCACACACATATGCGACCATCTTTAGAAAGAATTATCTAGACGTTTTGGAATGAATAAATTTCAGGCACCACACGGACCAATAAACTCATTATTTTTGAAATTACAATGCGGTTTCCAAGTTTTAAGTGGTATTTCATCCTGAATGCTGAGTACATCTGTGCCGAAAGGATTGCACACGTTCTTGTAAAACCAATTTGAGAATAAATAGCTGTGCAAAGTTCAAGAAACTCTCACCAGATAGAACTCATTTGCGTTTGACCATGCGATGTAAACTGTTTGACTAGGATAAGTGGAACCATGTCCTATGTGAAGGCAGATTAACCATTCTCCCGATCAATCAGATGCAGCTGTGTTTGAAATCCCCTCGGGAGTCGTAAGATGCGCGCTACTCACAGGTTGTACAGTGTCTATCACCCCCACCCCGGTTTAAAGTAACTTTCTTAGGGCCAAGCAAACTCGAATAAATCTCAACCGTATTGTAGCCTAATGTCCTCGTGAAACTACAGAAGCTTTTGAGTAACAAAACGGAATGTGAAAGAGATGAGTAGTGTTTGCACATTTCTGTTTAAAAGTAGACCTTTTTGTTGGAGATGCTTATAGCTGGCTACTAGAGTTGTTTCAGCATGCTTTGTGTGGTTTGCTAGAGGCTTTTCAATGAGAAGAAATAAGGACCGCACAGAGATTTCGTTTTGTAGAGAAAAGCTGAGTACCACTGAGTTCGTTCCATCCTTATTGAGAGTCATCGCTAGTGCGTACTTCAGAAAACTCACAACTTTTGCGATCTGACCTGGTTATCTTAATGTTACAAAAAAGTGGGTGTTGAGGTGGCAGCCGTGCGTTTGAATTCAAGTAGAAAATTTCGTTGACAGAAACTCGAAGACCGTTCGTACCTAATGAGCCCCAAGGGGGACGAAACCGGTCGTGGGCTGTCGAAGAGCTTCAGCAACACTGTCAGTAGTTCATTTCGTCTGTATAAAAGTCGGTGGACTTAAGCTATCTGTAAATTAGCCTTATGGGAAGTGGTAAGCATTGATCGACAATAATCTTGTTGGGATTCATGGAGTTTCTGAAACAGGTTCAGAGAAAGTTACACTTGGAACGATGTCAGGGCGTTTTGTACTTCACTACAGTCCTGAGCACACATTTTAGTCCACTTTGCAAACAGTAGCAGGTAAAATTGGCAAACCAGCAATTGGTGGCAACGGATGTGGATTTGGAAAATTGGGTGAGGGGCTGTTTACGACATAGTAGTGGGGCAGAACGGGTGCGGGAACTGATAAGAATTTGGGAGCGGAAGGGGAGGAAATCAGGGAGAACTAATTGTGGTCTGAGAAATAGGTATATGCGTAATCAGGTGGAGAATCGTGATGCGGTGTGAACGACAGACTATATGCCAACACGCAACAGGGGTCACTGGGGGAAACAGCACGGTGTCCGGTAAGAACATCAGGAGGGAAAGACCCGGAAGTGATTGAATGGTAAAATGCCCATGTGGCGTTAAAAGGCTTGCTGCAGGAGGCTGTGTAACGTTCAAGGATTTTATAACATTACTTGTGTGTAGACCGTGAGTTCAGTTGGCGCAAACCATGCCGGTACAGTGGATTAAGGAGAGAACCACGAAACCCCAACACGTACGTATCCTCAATGCCTTACTGCCAGTGTAGGCCTACAGTTTTTCGAATTTCCACTCATCTGACACTGAAGATGATCTCTTCTCAACAAAATGTTTGTTGCCGTATAATATTCATTCGACAGTTGGCTGAACTTTTGCTTCGTTCAAACTTTGCTTCATGCACATTAGGTGCACTGATAGGTCGTCACACGGGAATATCTCACAAAGTTTCACTGCCGAAGCAAAACTCGTAGAATTCTGTGGACAAGGCCAAAATGACAAAACCGGCGCTGAATTGCCCAGAAGTGTAAATATCAAGAAAGATATTTCGAAATTCTGAATACTATCTCCACCAAAACGCAGGAATAACTTAAATAACCGCATAAAGATGAAAGAATCTCATGGATGAAGTATTCTCTGTTTTTTCTAATTTCCTAAATTAAAGATCTTTCAAATGATGCGTTCTGAGCTTGCCTAACACACACCTATCAGCCGCAAAACCTGGGAAATGTATAAAAGAGAGTCCACATGGCAAAAGTTGGCCACAGACGCATTCTTTGCTGAATCCCAGATAACGTGATCTAATCAACGATATCACGACGATTTCAAGGTCATGCTCAACTACTTCTGGGCATATGGTAATGGTTCCGATCGATTGATCAAAAAAGTCACAACAGATTTCAGCATATTCCATCGTCAAGCCCTTCCAGTCTTCTGGAGTGACAATAAATGCTCACATTGTACTCGGTTTGAACCAAGTAGACTTGTGGTCGGTGAGCAGATATCGGCAGAAACACACACGTTAGTGTGTCCGTTTGTTTGAGTAAATAGTTCGCGGGGGTCTGAGGACGTCAGTTTCACCTTAAATGCAGCTTTGTTGGCAGTTTCAACGGCTAGTGTCTCCACCTTAATCTTGAGCGGTTTGATCGGTAATAATCGAACTGGTTTTGTGTGCGGTTTCACCGTGAGCTACGGGGCATATTGTCCTAGTCGCAATACAACAGCTAATTTCCTTTTCAAAGATACTGATGCTTCATCGCCAATATATAGCGAATTTGGAGAGAGATCAACTTCTCTGAAATAATTATTTATGGGGCCAAATATGAAGAATCTTTAGTATGGTTCATCCACACAGTAAGGCTTGATGTTAGCGGTTTCCTAGACGATAGCTATTTATTCATCAATATTGTCAGTCACAGATGAAAATATTTTACACTTGGTTTACGCCGATTCATCATCGTGTTAGTTCCCCGCATCTCAGACGATTCATCAGGTCTTCCGGTTTGAGTACAGTTTGTTACCTGGGTCCTCGATTTTACCGTCTCGCTAACCCCAAAAACAATCTTGTATCTTCAGACAGCGGGCATTCAAACAATCAATCATTATAGCGCGCAAGAATTGGCATGAGTTTCCCCTTCTTTTGATAATTTTATGGACAACAGACCAGTTAAGACCAAATCTTCTGGGTTCACAAACTAGATACCGCAAAAAAAACTTGCTTTTATTGGCTGAATTAATTTCGTACAAAATTCGACCATCTCTCTTAGCAATCTAGCGGCGGCAGGCACTGTTGCCGTCTCGCTAGTTAGCAAAAGAGTGTTTAGCAATATAGTGAAAACTAATGTTTAATTAAGTCTTTCTGCCGGGTTCATTTTCCCTCCGAAAATTCAATTCGTCCAAGTTAATAAAAAAAACATGCAAACAAGCGTGTCTCAGTGGGTTAGAGAAAAAGCGTCCACATTTATCTCGATCGTCGACAAAAATGGTTAAAATCTGCGAGTTTTGTCAAGTACCACTTAAACTATTTTGCGTCGACTAATATTTAGTGAGTCTATCTCAGCAACTTTTCTTGTTCAGTCGAAGGTATCGCTTGTGCAATTAGGACGTGCATCACAGCACCGACCGAACAGTGCTGTATTACGTCTAAGATGCAGGCCAGTGCTAGTTTAGTACTAACAGCCATATAAAAAAGTGACGAAATAACCCATGAAGATTTTTTTGTAAGATTCATTCACTTACTGCTTTATGAGATTACAGGGAGGTTGATAGATCTTATTGTCGCCGTCTAGATTGGGGAATACGCGTTTGGTTCAAATACTCTCCCAAATACTCTGGCACTGAACTAATAAATTTGCGCAGCGTTGCGCCATTTTGTCTCATAAAATAGAATTTATTAATAGCAACGTTTGAAGGTCAAGATCCAGGAAAGAACCTTCAAGAGAAACCACCGGAGGAATCTTACTGTCGTCTTTGTTTTAAAAGGATTCGTGACTGGGAATTACCTAAATTGTAAATATGAGTTCCAAGGTGATTTCCTAATAGGTGCTCGTTGCGAGTAAAATCACACGTGACCTCATAGGTAACCTTCGTTCTAAATAGCTCCCATGAGGTCACGATTCCACAAAGTGCAGATCAAGCTGCCCGTCGTTTCTATCGACATTCATCATCATCATCAAAGACAGCAACATCAGTGTTGAAACTGATGCTTCACTGCCGTACAACCATAAAGCACATTCAGTTGCCTGAAAACATCACAAAGGAGAGATTCAGCTGGGTTCCAGGTGAGTCGCTCGCAAAACCAAATTGACTTGCAAGTGAATGTATTTATCAAAATCAGTCCAATTTGGGTTCAAGTAGAACATAAGTTTGACGGAAACTCGGGGACTGCGCCTACCTGATGAGCCCCCGGAATTCCTGGAATTGCAAACCCCTGAATATCAAACCCTTTTGTGGGATACCTGGGTATTTTGTCACACCATCCGTAACGACCTAACTGTCGGGCGTGAGGTTGTGATTCTATTCTATGACTGCTGCAAACAAACTTGATCATGACATTTATCCCCGCTCATACACTATCTCGATCGAAAATCTTAGCTGTCAGATGAGCAGCATTGCTGACGAACAAATTCACGCCACCCATGCAAATGCCGACATTAAGCAGCTTGTTATCCTGCACGTTACAAGGTCGAATGCTGTTTATAGCGTCGCCTTAACAAAATATCACAATTTTCATAAATGTGAAGCCGGTAGACCGAGTTGGTGAGTTTAGTGACCCGTAGCCTGAGACTGTTAACGCAACGGACACGTGAACGAAGTCGCTGAACTAATGGCATTCGGAGGCTGGGCGGTTTTGATTTCCACTTGTAAATGAAAATCAGAGATTCCTAAATCCACTCACGCTTTGTTCATTCGTTTCTCACAAGCAGAAGAGTGACTATAAAAATTTTTGCGACACACGAGAAGTAGCAATGACGTAATTACCAAACACTGAATAACGTGGCATCGAAAGTGAGTCAGCCCACCTGGCATGATTTCAGTTCAATAATTTCAAGATTTGTTAGTTAGGCAGTCTTGACGTTTGGTTCCTGTTGGCAATCTCCTCACAATTTTATGCCTTTGGTTATAAGCAGGTGGGTTTGATATCCCAAAATACACTACGCCCAAAGAATGTGTACAGTTCATTACCAAATGGCTTGCACGTGGAAGTGAGCTACGGGTACTGTGTGAACTGAATCTGGTATAAAAAATGTTACTTACCTGGACGACTGATCGCGTTGGTCAACATGCTTACTATTGAAGGCGGCACCCGTCGGCAACAACCTTTGATGAGGTTTTGAAAACGAAGCAGGTAATGCGGCAGCAATAGTCTTGAGTTCAAATCCGTTTGGGACACCAAAGTTTCACGTTACAATACAAGTTACCACTTCCAAAAATGACAGTTTAGCTCCTGAACGAAAAAGAATGAGCTGAAATTTAACATCAGTCATAGTAACTCGGCTAGTGAATTGAGTAGATTACCACTGAGTTATCCAAGTAGATCCTATACACAGCTAGCTATAAGTGCACGCAGCTGACTTACATACTAAAAGGGATTACGGTAATAAAAGACCTATCGGACTCAAAGAAGGAGAGGTCATACTTTTTGGTGTAGAAATATAAACGTGATGGAAATCGATTCGCAAAAATATGAAGTTGGATGGTAGACTTCCGGGAAGCTGTGGCCATGAAAAAGCATCACTCAGTATGCTGGATAGTAAAATAGAATACTCAACACTCAGTGATGTAGTTCGTCAGATCTCAGTGCTTTTCCCATACAGATGGATCAAGTGGGGGACGAGATGGCTCAGTAGTTAGAGCGCAAACTTATTGACCGGAAGGTCCGTGGTTCAAACCCGACCCCCGCATCTCGACTTCCTCCCTGTCTAGGCTTGAGCAACCTGGTAGTATCCCAGCCATCGTGCCTCCCTCTGGTGGAATGGCGGTTAGGCACCGAAAGGGTGCTACAGCTAAACGATGGATTCACCTTATGCCGCTCCTCAGAGGAGGTTGGTAAACCTGGTGGCCTCATTTCCTCGACACTTTATATCAGTTTGCTCTGTAGATAGCAGGTGACCACAGCACATGCGTGGAATTCATTTGGGTGCATGGATAACATTGATTCGTTTACTAGGAAGAAATCACAGCAAGTTATTTCGCAATAAACTACTGGATTAGGTATTCCGGTATTCCCGGATGAAAGTTGCACCCATGTATGACAGTCAGCATGCGTTGTCAGTGAATACTGTCACTTACCATGACACGTCCCCGGTCGTGTTGTTCAGTGGGAGATAAATAACACAGGTTTCCATAGCACATTAAACTCACATGTACTGAGGTCACCTGGGTTGGAGCTCAACCATGATTTAAAAAAAAACAATTAGGCTAAATTTACCATGAGCATCATAAGCGTTTGAATTGTTTACATTTTATTTGTATCTCCCTTTCAAACGGATTTAGGCTAATAACGTGTCCATACAGTCACTCATTGAAAAAAATCTCCTTCCGACCTCTTGGAATATGTGTGAAGTGGGTCATTTTATTTACTAAGTTCTTCATCTTTGGCTGTTTATTCGGTGATAAAACCAAGATCATTCGTTATTGGACCACCCCACATCAGTTCTTACACACCAGTCTCAGGTAGACTGTTGTTGGATTCGATCCGGAGTGCATGGTTGGGTGCCGAGAATCACCAGTGTTTTTACATTTTTGTAACCTTTTTCAACCATTGTGTTGCGCACTGGTCAGGTTAAACATCAAGATAAATGCTGGAGAGAAAGCTAGCTGTTTAGCGGGAGCCCTAGACCATGTTTGGTAGAATGATGTAATTAAAAGGGAAATGTATGACGTCAGTCCAGTGTTGAAACTCATCCAGGAACCTGCATCAATGCAAGACACAATTTGAGTTTGAGAAAATCACACTGTACGACAACATTGATATTCATGTTTTATCCACACTCATCTTTGTTTGTTCGGCAGTCACTGTTCTCAAAGAGCACCCAGCAAAATCTGATCAGCTGTCTTCCGGTAACGTCTAGTGACTATTCTGCCTGTCGCACCCACGTTCTGTATCTACCATTTCCATCATGTAAATGTTCCTGCAAAGAGTAAAACCATTCGTATAATAGATTCAAGCCAAATTCAGCATTGAGAATAGAGTTTTTTGGGTCAGTGTTGTCCAACAATGAATGGTCGATGACACAACTAATCTGATCAGTCACATAGAAACAAAAGCATCTGCGTCGATGATTGCTCCGATTAGGGACATCCATGGTCCAGCGACCGTTGAATTAAGAAATGCGTAGGCAAAAACATTAAATGTCGTCCTCTTGTGTCCGAGAAAAATAATGCGGTGTTTTCTTGGTGGAATATCAATAAACTTGGAACGATCTGACATCCATTTCCTACGAGATAGTTGACGTAAATCTACACAGATACTTCCAGCGTAGAATGGAACATACTAAAGTTTACTTGTGAGGTATTCGTTTGGCATGGGAGGATAATAGACTTCCCCACTTCTCCCATCTGCAATGAATGTTATGTCTCATACAACACTACTGATAAAGCTACTTACGACACCGAACTACTCACTCTCGATTTCACCTTCGGTGTTCTACCCCCTTGTAACGGAGTTTGCCTGATCAAATCCCAAGAAGAAATTGGTGGATAGTACGAAATATTCTGCACCCCATCTGCACACCATGGGTCATGCTCACTCCCACTGCTGTGCCACTTCAAACGAGCTATACTCAGCGTTGATTTAGAATCAGTTAATGGTTCCTGAACAATCGTCATACTTTTAATGTAGGTCTCTGCATGTCATGTTTTCAAACCAAACTATTTATATATATCACAATATCGTATATCACCCTTTCGGTACCTAACTGCCATGCCACCAGAAGGAAGCACGAGGGCTGGGATACTGCCAGTTAGCCCAAGCCTAGACAGGGATGTCGAATGGCAGAGGTTGCGTTCGAACCACGGACCTTCCAGTCGGTAAATTTGCCTTCTTACCACTGAGCAATCTCGCTCGCATTATATATATATACTAATGTTAGAAATGGTAACTTTTGTGAGTGCTTAGGACCTTGCATTTAACAGAACGGCATACAGAGCGGATTTCCGAAGAGTAAACGCAGTCCCCGGAAATGCCAAAAAACAAGAAAACCCTCTGAAAGGAACTGAATCTTCCGCAGGCAGTCTTTAGTGTGTGAGATTCAGCAACCTGCGGAAACTTAAATTGTCCAAATCAGCCATGTGTCCCAAGCATGCTCACAGGTCAAACGGTTAGAACTAATCACTAGCGACCGAAACTAGTTTGTTTCATTTCTAAAAGAATATCCTTCTCTCATTTCTATCCCCAGGATTACTATGAAATAAGCAGATTTATTGGAATACCACCCAAGTATCTATCACGAACTTGACAATCCATTAGTGAGTGAATCTCGTTTACACTTGCGTGATGATATACTGAGGGGACTAGCGCACTGTGCTGGAAATTAGAGGCTGATGGATAAAGCCACTACTGCGGAGGTTTCTGTAGATGCCAGCTTGCGAGAAGACCGTACACGTCCGCTCGCCGGACGAACTTGACATGGCGCGAGCATGCGCAGCCTAATAGGAGCACACACCCAATGATTTAACCACGGTTCATCGAATAATCGGGATCGGATGACAGCTATTCATCAAATGGATTCGTGAAACGCAACAATTATAAGATGTTTGACTCACATAGTCCACGAAATTTTACTTTTCGAAATCTCTTCTTGATTCAAATACATAAAACACCAGAGTTTCCGACAATGCCTTACATATGATTTCTCCACATCTATTCACGAGGCGAACAACGGGTCTTCAAAACCCCGGTGTTCAAGTAGCCCGTGTGGAAAAACTTGTCGGTCTGAAATACGCGTACGATGTCTTTTTCGTCTTCGAAGAAGAGAGAGCGCAGGTAATGTTGGATGAACTCAGCAAAGTCGTTTCCTTCTTTGGCATGCGCTTTGTACACAAACTTACAGTCCAGGGAGGTGCACTCGAAGTTGTGGAGGGTTTTTGCGTATCTTGGAAGTTGCATTAGTTCCGATTGTAGTGTGATAGACGAGTTTGGGGCTTGGCTCTCCTTCCAGCATGAGAACTGCCCATGTCCCAGTGCGTCTGGTTAAAGATGCTGCAAAACGTGGCTGATAATCGATTTCGATGACGTTCTTATTGTCAGTTTCTATCCAGGTTGCCTGAATGAGTATCTGAAGGTGTGGACACCTAGGCTAGCACTAAGGTTCTTTCCTGTCCACGTTTGTTCGTTTCTTCAAAATAGGGCTTTCAAATAAATTATGGTTGTACCGCCGCTAAGCATCAGCGATGAACACTGATGTTATGCTGTCGATGACGGTGATGATAACGCGTAGTACATGAACCCAAAGTTTACGCATTTTACGACGGACGTTCACTCGCACACTAATTTGGTTTTGACCACGAACTCAAAATAATTCACAGGGGAGAATTTGTGTGCGACATTTTTCTATTTAATGTGCTGCGCAAAAGTTACCTCATGTTTCATTTCGTATGACAATCGGGATATTGCAGTATATTTTCTTGGCACCAACACACTACTTAGCAATGCTGCTGGAAACTCCTAAGCAGATGCGACAAGCAGATACGCAGCTCTATGTAGTCACTATGGCGTTTTTTCATTACCCAAGTTAGCTTACACAAACGAGCTGAGTTTCAAGAACCGAAGATGAGTTTGTCGCCCACTTGAATCACACCAACTAACTAACTTTGGTGGCACGTATATCCTCCGTTCGGAATTCAGGTCACACGTTCTCGGCAGACATGTATTCGGAATTCCCGCCCTTGCTAATTCTCCGTCTGTCAAAAAGCAAAGCACCGAAAACATCAAATCAGCCAATATACTCATGTCCAACACAAAGTAAAATAACCATATTTCCGCAGGAACCAGTCCAAACGAGGTGTAGGTTTTGATGAAAAAGACCACACTTATGAGCCCGTCAAAAGCGACAAAGTGGAATACCTTAAAGTACAGCAGGGTGGGATAAGATCTAATCATATTTGCGATTATTCTTCATCCGTTAGAACTCTTAACACACATACCAAAAATCACACTGATAGGGCCCTCCGAAACTTTCGCAAACCGATGTCGAATGTCGGCCAGCTGGCGTTCGACAATCGTCATTGAGCATTATTGTACTGCAAGGAGAAAGTGCTCATGCAGTCTGATAGTCAGTTTCCATTTTGTGCGCATCAGGAGGGAGAGGACGCTCCCCAATCACACTAGAGTGAGAGTGTTTTTACCGAAGGACGGTAGTGTCTTTGGTCAGGCTAGACCAGACCAGGGATGACCTGCTAAAATCGAGAGTATCGGTGACATATACATCGCTTATCCTTTCATACTGGTCAACTAAACAGTCGGAGGCATTGACGAGTATCAGCAGTCTTCAGGAGAATCCTTAGTTTCGGGTGCACAAAGTGAATCTCAGTTGGTTTTCGGAGCGCGCTTTTGAAAAGCACGGCTGTTCACCTCACAGCTATCAGCAAGTGCCCTGTGAATCCTTAGTTTTGGGTGCGCAAAGTGAATCCCAGTTGGTTTTGGGAGCGAGCTTTTGAAAAGTATGGCTCTTCACCTCACAGCTATCAGCAAGTGCCCTGGTTGCCCCGTGTAACAAGCGGTCTGCGCTTTTTATACTAGCAGATAATAAACTTGGAAAAACACGTTCCTTCAATTAGGCACAATAATGACTAGCACTGATAGTTTGGCAAATTTGACAAACAAGCCGTTTCTATAAATTTCGCCTTGTGATGCGGAGATAACCAGGCTGCAACCTGAAAACCATGTTCATCTTCGCAGTAAACAAAAATATTTTGTTATTTGTGACATGTTTATGATGTTCTTCCTGAGGTACACAAACTTATAACATTGTTTTTGACATTTTTGATGTCATACATGTTTTTGCTGAAGTGATACATTTCTACAAATTGCATTCAATATAAGTTAAACGTAATGCAAGCAAACAATTACAAGAAACGGGTCTCTCAACCAGCTATTGAGGATCGAAGACAGCTGAAAGTCACAACACACAATGTTCCGTGACATCCCAGACGCTTTCAGATCATTCGTTTATGTATTCTCAACGAAGTGAGTCTGCTCCTGAGACAAATTGGAATGTCAATACCGTTCTGCGGATTCACGAGAGAGTATCAATTGGCTCTCTGAAAAACACGAACCCGGAGGCTAATCCACAGAAAAATCAACCCAGCAGACACACCGTATAATTTGTTTCCAAATAGCGGCCACTCTTGTTAAATGTCGCCGCCAAAAATTGCTTGCATACCGTAAATTTAGAAGAGCTGGAAAACACCGCATCACCGTAGTCATTACCCTTTGGAGATATCTTTGTCACAAGTATCCAGGTGTCCTGGCTTTGCCCCCACTTTGAATCTGAATGAATGCATCATATAATTTGCGGGTCAAAACCTAATCTCCATGTAAAAAACAACAAAGAAATATATTATTCTTCTGTGACGTAATCCGGGAGATCCTTTACCACAGTAAACTTGCAAGCTGCAAAACAAAAAAGCGTTCCCTTTTTAATGTCATCTCTTCTGAACTGTTGACGGAGTAGGTTTATTTAGAAAAAACTGAATAATAAACCGGATATCACATCAGCTCGTACACTAAGTTCCTAGGATGAGAAACACAACAGATAATATATTTCAAAATACACGCCGATTTGCTACCCCCTTTGGGAGATTTGTCTGATTCCAAGGTTCAGGGGAAAACGTCTCTCAGGATTCTGGAAGAAATCAGTCCTTTGGTAGTCTAGCAAAAAGTGATATCAAAATAGACTTCGACGAAAATGACTTTGATTTTCTAACAGACACGGACTTCTCAATGTTGAGCAATTCTAATTGATGGGGGCTCCTCAATGTTGAGCAATTCTAATTAATGGGGTTGGTATTTCAGAATATATAGATATTTCAAGCTAGTTTTTGATGGCCAGCTAAATTACTGGATGTGACATACTGTGGTCCTTTGTTGCGCCTAACCTCCCAATCCTGGTTTGACACACCACACTCTTATCATTTGCAGTGTAACCAAACAAGACTTGAACACAGTCAAACAACCTGGATAATACAAGGCCGATGTGTACCAACACCAGGATGATCAACTGCAGGATGACAATTCTGATGACTCCATCCTTCTGCTTCAGAGATGCACAGATGCTGTGGTCACTGGCGTCCTTTGTGACAGTAAACACAGCCCTCAACATTGAGACATCCAAAGGGTGAGTAACGGTTTTAGCATGTGTGCCTTGGCAAGTTCAAGGGTTTTGTCCGTTTTATCCTTCCGCTTTTTTCGTGTAAGTCTTACCACAGTTTCGTCAAAATCCCACCTATCCGAGAAACCATTTTAAATTACTAAATACCTTCAAACGACACACACCTTCAAGTGAACAAAATCACAGCAAGCCAAAAACATTCTCAAATGGTTAGTGGCTGTCCTTGGCCGTACTTTTCAACTTTGTTTACTTTGCGATAAGTCTCGGTAACCGGATGGCAGGTCAGACACTGCGAACTTCCGAACCGACTGAAGTGACGGTCAGAACCAGTTTTCAATTCTGTCCATTCGGTTGCTCAAAGTATATGTAAGATCGGTGTTTGACGTTTACCAGCTTAACCGAGACCACTGCAGAACTAGAGGCAAAGTTAGCTTATTCAGTTATGTCAATTGCGATCATTTATCACACTTATCTAATTCAATCATCCCGCGTATGCGACGACGTGTGACAAGGACGGGGTGGTCGTGCTTGATCCATGGGATTGAAAAAAACCTTTTTTGCAAGTTACCAGTTCAGTACATTTTTCAGCAAAAGCCTGGACTATAAGAAAATCTCACATTCAACCGTGTGACCATCCTTCTGGGTTAATAAGCTGTCTGAGAGTGTAAGGTGGATACTACTGATGCGACATGCGAGTAGTACGTGATTTTCTCGGAACTCCGCCTCGCGTCTAATGGAAGGTGGGTTTTTATACGGAATCTGTGCAGCTCTCGTTTACAATTGCGCGGCGACAGTTGATGAATATCCACGAAAGTGCAAGACGCCGCGTGAGGATGTTCTGTTTTTTTGAAAATAAGGTGCATATGAGATGTTTACTTTTCTGTCCAATAGTCTGTAACTGTTTGGTTGGTGTTTGCTGATAAACGACTTCACGAGGAACGATTTTCTTGCAATAAAATCTGCCGCCTGCACCAATGCGCCCACATTGTCCTGCATTAATGAAGAAAGTCGTTCAACCGCCATTTCAGTTAATCTCTACATGCGGTCAATTAAATTCACATTTCACCTGAAGCTGTAGGTAAAATAACGGTGAAATCTCCGACAAATAAACCCTTATCATAAGTCAGAAACGTATCGCTTTAAAAGACACGATAGATGAAGCAGCTGCAAGAAATATTTTTCCGTATGATTCCTGCCCAACATTGTAACTCTAAATCCTTAGTTCGATTATCCCCGTTTCTCGATTCCTCATTTTTCATTCGTTTCATCTGTATAAATTTACTTGAAAATGGATCACGTCACATGTGAACGAAATCACAGCATTTGTCAAATTTGATAAATGCTGTTCAACATGAACAATATCATGTTGTACGGTAATAAAGTGATGGAAAGTGAATGGGAAATGTGCCATGTGATTGGACTTCGGATAATTTTTAAACAAAATGGGATAATCGGAAAAACGGAGGGAAATTTTCTCCCCGCAGAAGAATTCTCCTCCATTCCCCCTAAGATCAGCCTGGTATGCAACCTTTCAATTCGTTATGGTCGATTTGTATGGTAAGGGAGGGATTTTGACACAGATTTATCTAACTTAGGCAATATATGAGGTGGTTTTTTTTCAAAAAGCCCGTATATATAGCAAATTTTGTTTGGATTACACTTTATAAGGTCATCTTTTCGCTGGTATTAATCATCAGAGGTATTTAAATGGTCCACCTGGGTGTCCCATGGACACCGTGACTTTTTGCGCTGTCTAGCAAATTGTAGTGGCTAGTGTGCTCACCAGCCCCGTCAGCAGAATAAAACGTGAATTCAGTACTCAAATTTAACCACAGATTTAGAGGCAGAACGTAGCCGGGTAGTGAACTATATTCGTAAACAGGGGACCAGATTTTATTTTGGCTACGATAACATAAACATCGATATTATGTGCTTCACTAAAATGGTTTGCTGAATAAATTTCTAGGAATCAAACGACTTTTGCAGCATTCAAGACCCAAATTGCAATTGGCGTAAAATTCTTTGTCCAAATGCCTGTACAAACAAATATATTGTTGAAAATGGAACACTGGGCTTGGCTCTGTTCAGTGTAGACGGCATACTTTCGCCAATAATCGTGGACAAAATCAAGCGAGCTAAACAGACTATACTATGAATATGAACAGCGGTTGCTGAAGGTTGAAGAATCATCCCATCTGTAGTGGAACACCGCTATCTCCATGAAACCAACGTACGCTTTTCCAAACGTTTCAACGTGACGACATAACTTGCCAGAGTTTATCAGCCAAATTATTATAGGAGAACCGGTTGTATTTCACGTTACGCAGTATCCTAGAAACTAACAACTAAGAAAACATGACTCACGCAGAGAAATGAACAACGAGCCATGGCCATCATTTCGCGTCGGAGCATTTTCGTACTCAAACGTTAGGCATGAAGTCAAGCACAACGTATTCGGTAAAAACGCAACGTGAACCGTGACCACCGAAACCGCACAGCGGTCTGCTTAGCCGATAATCAGCGTGCTTTACGCCGCTTTCATCCCTCCACTGACGGCCGACTAAATGCAAAGCGAAAGACCGAGGGGTTTGTGTCAATCAAATAAACCAGATTAGTTTTATTCTTTTCTGGACCAGAAAACACGGAACTTCCATCACCCACCTATTGTTATCCAGTTTATCATCATTGTCATTCGTGTTATCCAGCCAACCTATGAAGGCAATACTAGCCGATTCTCTACATCTGAACAGGATATTTTCAATAAAATCATACGTGTCTAGATCTGAAGTTGGAATATACCATAGGTTACGAGATTACTTAAAGACGTCTGAAACCTAATATTTCGGTATTACGAAATTACCTAAAGACGTCTGAAACCTAATATTTCGGTAACACACTCTAAGATGCATTATTTCTACCTTGAGCAAATAATGTGACCAGTCCATTGGAACAACTGCAGTTTTGCCTTCATTAATACCCATAACCGTCCGATTCGAAATAAAACGTGTGCAGCGCCTCCTTCTCACCTGTTTGTAGGTGTACGCTGATCTCAACCTGTTTACCAGCACGTATTCTTGTCCTTGCTTTTTCGGGTTCTTTTTTATGTTTCACCACTTTGATTCAAGCCATAGAGACCGCATTTTGTCTTAGTTTTTCAAAACGCTGCCCAGAATCTCATTTATGGGTCGTTTTGGTTACCAGGATGACATACCTCATCATCAAAAACCAGCTGAAGTGTTCAAAAAATTTGCAATTTCTGTCCGGTTTAGAACAGAAATAATTGTCTAAACTTCATTTAAATAATTGAATTAAGACTGTGCTCTTGTCAACACTGAATCAGCGCGAAATCACAATGACAAAAAGGGCAACTCAAACCTTGCTTTCGGCGAGTACAATCGCGCCCTTGCACCGAACATGCAGGCTAGGGCATCAGATGTTTTGACCAATCCTCTCGCTGTCTGGTTTGCCCAACTGCTGTGGGGGTGTGACGCCGACTCTGACCAATTGCTTGGGACACAGACGCAACAGTACAGCCCAAGTGTCACTGTGTGCTACCGGTTGGTATTGACTAAACTTGGGACAAGTAGAAAACCGAGTAATCGATTACAAAAACAGAGTCATGGTGGATATCAGTAGGTTACGAAGTACGAAGCCGTTTGAAGTAACGTTGTTCAATAAACGCATTCCTTCTACAGCGCGCTTTGAAAGGCTTCAGGGTTATTGTGAGAATTTTTCGCTTTATTAAGCGGGTATATGACATCTTAATTCGGCAAGTGTGCATATACCGCTTTACGTGGGCTGTGTTCTACAGGGCTTTCCCCGATTCTTCGTCTGACGTGCATATACCGCTTTACGTGGGCTGTGTCCTACAGGGCTTTCCCCGATTCTTCGTCTGAACGTGGACACCAAACGACGAGTAAACGAGAAAGCCAGTTTAAGATATACTTGTTGGTCGCGGTCTATGACAAGGTCCTGAGTGAGTACAGCGCAAAATTGGAGTTACGCTGACAAAACCAGAACAGAAAACCTAACGACTGCTAGTTCGCAGAAGCTCATACATTTAAAATTCGCGAATTTAGAAAGGAGAAACACATTGGCCGATCTACGACTACCGAGGTTCTACTCAGCACTTAACCAAATCCTGAAACCTATCACTCCCTACCCGTAGCTAAGCTGTGTAGGAGGCATCACAAGTCACTGCATAGGTATCACCAATCTAGTTCTAAATTTTCACTACCTACCTAATTATCGATTAAAATTAGTTGACTCAAGAAGGAAGTCGAGCACTTTATTCAACTCTTTCTGTTTCTTTTGTACACAGAGGAAGATGTGTTCAGCAGATCTCCACAGCCTGACATGCCACAACACGGCTTGTTTTTACTTTCCAAGTAGATAAACCAGTGCTACAAGTTCACTCTGGTAGCCTGTTCTGACCACAGGCATGTAAACGCTCATGTTTGGATTACTGTTCAAAAATGTTGAAACTCCATTCGGCATTGGCAGTTGAATGTCTTAAAACTCACCACCTGATGTAAGAGTACCGCACACTCCCAAGCCATGATAGCGGGTACCAGCGAAATCCACTTAGTGTTGGGACATACCCGATTCTATACGGACCAGATTCATGAAACCTGGTTGAACTCCATCAGTTCCCAGTAAAACTCCTTGTAGTCTCCATCATCCCTATTCCGTTGCCGTTCCGCTAATATAGCTGCTCTCTTCTTGCTATCCACAAGAACATAACTATGATAATACCTGCGAAAACTGCTACAGGAGCAAAAGTTTTATACAATAAGTCCTGCCTACATCTATCCTTTTCTAAAATAGCGGCAACAGCACAATGTCGTTCATAAACGCAGTGCTAAAGATTGTCATAGTGATACGCGTGCAGCCCCTCTGAAAGCCTCATACGCGTGCAGTTCGCACAACTATGTGAGCTCAACTCTGTCGTTCATGATGAGCCAATCAAAAAACAGAAACGTGCAACTTTCAAGGATCTATTACGTAATAGTTTGTATACACTCCACATGAATATTCACAATAGGAATGCAATAAGAATCTCATTGTCACAGAAGAAATGCACGGGCAAATCGACAAACAGGTTCAATTGACAAAACAAACTTAAGTTTGCTTTCTAATTTCCCCATCTAATTCAAGCAGACGTCGCTCTGATAAAGAATGGGGGAACCAGGTGACCTAGTCCCATTGATATAGTCTGATAAAATGATGATCAAGAGCAGTTTGAAACCGTAATCGACATATTGGATCCATAATTTTCCTGTAAACAGGAAGCGTTGAAATATCTTATTTCCTTACTGTATATAGTAAGTAACGATGCCTAATCTGATTTACTATATACGAAAAGGGTTTTGTAACTGGCTGGTTACTAGATCAGAGCTGCTGTATGACTTTCTGAGGAGGTATGAGGTTCGCATATCCAGCCATTCCAATGTATTTGTCCATTTACCTAGCCGCGAGTTGTCGTTGTTTTTTTTAGCTGCAGGACTAATTCGGTGCAAGTTTCGATGCTTAGGAATCAAGTCCCGCCGACAGACGAACAAACATGGATCTACAGTTGTCTTCAAGCTTGCAAACACGTCGGGAAGTATGCTCTCGAACAAAAGGGCAGATTGAATTCAGTAAAGAAGACAAACGTGGTCTACAGACTTCAGCGTAACGACAGCGAGAAACACTATTTTGGCCAGACTGCAAGAAAACTTGCTACCAGAATACACAATCACAAGCTTGCCAGCAGAAGAGATGACTTAATGTATATTGTCCTAATCCACGAAGACAGAGATAGGCATCAGTTCATCTGGGACTATTTTGAAGTGCATGCTTACGCAAGAACAAAACGGGCGTGAGAGTTTGCTGGCAACCAACGACAACCAACAAATCAATGGGGTCAAAGAGAGAAAAATCATAAAAATAGAAGGCCAGTGAATCAACCAATCAACGAACAAATACAGACCACAAAACAAGAAAGAAACGGCCCAATCACAACAAAGGAACAGAAATGTCGAATTGAATGCGTCCAATGAACCAACCAAATACAAGGGTGTGAGACCCCAATGTAACTCAGATCCCCAGGTGACCAACCAAACTGCGCAATGACCGCTTGGGGAAAACCAATAGCTTCAGAGCTACCAGATGCTGTTTAGAAACTATGTAAGAACAGGCAGAAGAGGGGAAATTCATCCATTTAACCGCACACTAACCATGTCACCTCGATTGGTGACGAAACTCTTTCAATGCCACCGCCAAGGTTGGCGAACTGACCAAAAACCAAGCAGTACACCCGATCTACCTATATTCTATAACCTTACCAAGGTGAGAGAGAATAGGTGGCAGGTGAGCAATACAGGTAAATGAGTTATCAAGTCATGGCTTGATTATGAAGAGAATGCATCAATTTCAAGCCAACCTTAAAACTTTGGAAACTTTGACAAACACGCGGCACACCATCAACAACAAATGTGTATACACTCCACCCTATGTGAACGCGGTGTGCACTCATTCGTTCTACGTCGGAATTTGGCGCATGCAGCTGGTTCTCTGCTAATGTCATTTATGCTGTTATCCCACTGCATCGTGCGCATATAAGTTTCACGTATAAACCTTCCGCATAATCTTCATGGATCAACAGCGATGACCACCAAGTTTTATCCAAACCAATGCTAAAAGTGATGGGTTACGTCGATGTGTATTCACTCAAACCCAGGAGAGCCGATCAGCATTTGGTAGAGTAATTTTCAAAAATTGTTATCAAACTTCGGGAATTTGTGTGCATCGGATTTTTTATTAAATTTTGACGAGCTACTGAAGATGCAATCCTGTCATTTTGATTAAAAGAGATCGATATCAAATCGAGTTTAGGATCATCATTTAAGATGACGTCCTTCAATTGAGATTTCCCTCTGTAAGTGATGCTATTCTAGGGGGATTTCGAATCACTGAACTCGACTGGTAGATTGAACACGCAACGGTTCGATCAACAGCAGTTGATCAACTGTGTTTAACGCGCCAGTAGAAACAGTACAGTGCCACTCATCCTTCGAATACCAAACCAACATCCCTTCGTCACGTATTGGTCAGCTCCTGGAGGGAAAACTTTTCAGATGAAACTTCCATTTGACTTTTAATTGCTCTTCAATCTGAGCTGCTTACGCATATTCGACAGCGTGGGAAGTTTTAAAAATATGTAATGAATATTTCATCCCCTGATTGAAGCCAGTCTGACAGCTGAACGTCAAGAAACTCCGTGCCAACTTTTCAACCTTATTGCCCGTTATCAGTAGTGCACGTCCCACTAAACTCCAGAAAGTTTCAAATCTGAAACTGCCAACTGGTAGTTTGACTGTTCGGCCAACAGCACTGATCGAAACTACGTTCAACCCGCACAATGAGACTATGGGAATTCATGCTACATTTTCATACTTGGATAAAACCAATTCGTGACTTACGGTCGAACAAGACTTTCTAATATTACGTGCCTTCAGGCACTAGTGAGCACTTACTGTGGTTCATTTCCATGCGTCCATGATTACACGTTAACAGTTCACATTTGGGAAATCTTGTCCCAATTGGTTTCAGGTGGTGACGCACTAAAAATGTTTGATCAGTTCCTCCTTGTCTTCTAGTACTTTTAACGGAATTCTATTACTGTGTAAAATAATTCTATTTGTAGAGACCTGGTCATCAACATGAGCAGCGCAGTGGAAGCACATACTGAGGCCTTCTACTAGAAAATGGAAAGAAAGTATAAAAAATATATGAGTACGAAAATGACTAACTATCATAGAGAAGACGATCTAGAATGAAGTGTTTAAACCTTTCAAAAGCACGCTTTTAACGATCCGTGCATTCCTTTCGACAGTCATCATCATCGTTGACGGTATGGAATCACTGTTCCACACTGATGCTAGGCTGCCGTATGCTTGAGAAGAAAGCCATCCGCGGAATGAACATAACAGTTGTGGCCCTCATGTAAAACAAGCCCACAAAACGGTGCCAGATATTTGTGACGATCGAGTGATCCAAGTCGCCGGATAATTTTTCTGTTTTGTTGTAGGTGCTTGGGGATTCACGTCGCTCTCGTTTGAACAAACAAACAAACAACAACAAGAATTGTCCAGCGGGTCTCAAGCTTTCGTGGAGCTACCTGACAGGGAAGTCCCGACAGCTGGACCGATAAATGGTCACAACCGGAACTGTTACTGGGTCGTTTGCTGGAACGGGAGGGGTATACCAGTCAAACTGCACAAGCGCAATCATGTTCGCTTGCTCAGACGTGAACATTCAGATGCACCCAGCGTGCACCGGTAGAGTGGTGACAACGCGCTTGCCTTTCATGTCAGATGTCCAAAGTTCAGACCCCGATATGACCAAGCATATGCGTTACTGATGAGCTCTCATAACAGTGTCCGATGTTTCCCTCTTTAGTGTGCACTTACCAGGACAATTACTCCAGGACGGTTGGACGGCTGCGTAAACGTGAGGAACGTGAATGAGATTGGTTGTTGATCAGGTGGAAGTCCGTTCTACGGCACTGCTTATCTAGTTTGCGATAATGCGCGAGATCAACCTGGGTCTTCCCAAAACAAAAGGCTTGAAATTCCCATAGGAACCCACTGTTTTGTCGCACTTTTCGTATAGTGTCCTCCCTCATAAACACACCGAAAACGAATAAAGTTCTATTTTTAGTTGGACTGTGGTTTCACATACTCAGGACATCTTCCAAAATGATAAGCAGTATTTTTTGCCACCGTGATCGTGAAAACTTGCCAAGTGCTCATCTTTGTAAAGTCATTTAAAGGCAGGCAGGACGACCCAGTTTGAGGCAACAATTATCGAGTATGTGAATGGAGGCTATATGCGTTTAATCTTTCAAACTCTAATATATTTTCAGTAAAAAGCCTATAGGCCATCGTGTGTAACATTCTACGGTTATTTTGGACTTCAGCCGGGCTTGATTTGTAACCTACCTGAACTGAGGTTGGAACCACTTCGGAGCAAAAGGGAAGATGGTTCCCTGCCTAAAGCAATTATGGATGTGATCCGACGACGTTCAGGCTACCGCGGTTTTGTCCTTAACAAATCACAATTAAGAAGAATGTGGATTGATCCGACTTTGATATATTTTGGTGCCCCATGAATACTGAAGAAATCAATGCAAAAGCGACTTATATTTCCTGATGAGTTGTTTACCGTACAGTCCTCGGATACTATTCTAGGAAGCTTATAACACGAGGGAATCTCCCACGGCTGTGTTCATCTGTAACGGAAACGAAACCTGAAGCGCTATGTAGCCCTAAAAGCTAGGAGACTAAATCTAGATGACGCCTTTTAAAGCGAGTTAGATTTCGTCACGGCTTAACGAAGGCGCCTTTGCAACCAAAAATGCAAATTCTGGCGCTGCACAGCCCCGATGCTTGTTCTTAACGTTACACATTCTGTCCACGTTTTTCTACCAGTTCAGACATCCAAATGGTGCTAACTGCAAGGGTCATGCCCATTGGAAACCCCTATAGCTGATCACAGAACACTGGTTTAACTGACAAATTCTTGAACTCATCTGATTAAGAGGAAACCCCACACACAGTTTTACTACAGCATTTCAGATCTTTTATCAAGTGTGATGTAACCAGAACAAAGCAGTTTGTTAGTATAGTTTGTTTTATTGTTGGTCTGTGCTCCCAAAATAAGTACACGCATTGAATTGGTCTGGTGATGTTCACTTCTTCAACCCGATGCAGACACTCCAAGCCATATCCCAGACGCGATGCAGGGAGATAGTTTTACGATATGTGAACTTTGATCCATTCAGCACATTTGATAACCTGTTTTCCTAAATAGGATTTGCGCAAACCTGAAAGACTCGGATTTACCTAATATTTTTACCTTTCACATATCACTGAAAATCGGAAGGCATGATATTACATACCCCCATTTATTTCGCCAACCGAATTCGCAAGTTGTAAGCTGTCCGAGCGCCTTAATTCGCTGTTTTGTTTCGTGCTAACTATCGATTCGTTCTAAACGCTCGTGACTATTCTGTTCAACACTCCATTCCACAAATTATTTTGCCTACGGAACCAGCCGGACTGATTAAGCAACCATGCTGAGTTATACGATCTCCCTGTACAGAGAAGGTTGTCTAATTTAATTATAAAGTCCGTTTTTGATAGTCAAAACAATGTCTCATGCTGTAGCCACACTAGCTTTGTTCAGAAATTGATGCCTTGATCGATTCAGAAAGCAGTTTTTATTACTGTCAATTTCTGTTAACTGAAGGTGAAACTTATTCGACACGCTATTTCATAGGACTCCGGCTAAGATAGTGCTGTGCTCATGGAGGTCAATGACAATATAGCCTCGAACCCTTTTCAAGACATCCTGCTGGGTACGGGAAGCTAGACTTTGAGTTGTTCGCTGACCAGCACAAACCAAGCGGTTACAAGTTATCAGAAACAAAATGAAAAACGTGATTTGAACAGAGGTCTTGAAAACAGACATCAGCGTCCTCTCGAAATTTCCTTGAAGTTTGAATAGCAAACATTAGTGATTTGTTAAGTTCCATGTCAACATTTTACGAAATGCAAGGACGGCGTTTTGACACCTGATCTGACAGTAATCGCACGTCTCATCAGTAGTATATACCGTTATGCTAGTGATCGATGGGCATGCGTCGATTTTTCCGTCGACACAGGCAATAAATTAGTCAAGTCTGATCTTACTGTTGTTGGCTTTATGTTTTTTCTTCGTGTCCAAGTTAAAAAATACGGTAACAACCCGATTCGGAGTGGCGGAAGTAACAGAGTGACGGAAGCGCAATGGTGGCCAACCCTTGACCTGGCAGAAGGGTATGAAAGCAATCACGAAACTTTTGGGTGCTGTCGGTGCTGCCCGCCTTCCAGGATGGGGACCGTGTGATCCTCACTCCTGCAGGATAGGGCTTCCAGCCAACGTCAGTGACGATCTTGTTTTCAGCTTTTATCCAGATTGCCCGAATGAGTGTTTGGAGGTGTAGGCACCTCGGAAAGATTGTAGTAAGGTAGCACCAAGTCCCTTTCCTATCCACCTTTATTATTTTCTTCATAATGAGGCTTTCAAATAAATCATGGTTGTACGGCAGCGAAGCATTGGTGTTGAATACTGATGTCATGCTGTCGATGATGGTGATGAAAATGATGACCAACCCGATTAACATAGATGACCTCGTGGTATTCATGGCAGGTCGCCAAACAGGTCGTTTGAAGTCTCTGGGTTAGGTGAAATCAGGATACGCTTTAGTTTCATTCCGGTGGCAAATCAGAGATTGTGCAAGAACTAAAATGTTCCAGTTCCGAATAACTGAACTGCAGACGGCGGTAAACCGTTTTCCTAGGTGCGTAAATACCCAACTTGACCCCCAAGCAGGAAAAAGTAGTGCCATATTTAGGGGAACATATCCCAAGATCTTTACAAGGTAGGTACGAAGCAGCCTGTGCTCGATTGAGGAACATTATTAGCAAGGGTGAGTTGAGAGTTGGTTGAGTTGTCTAATAGCACAACTGCGGTTTGCGGATGTGTTCACTTTGTAGATATTCAGACTGCTCATAGAGTGCATAACAGCCGGCTTCGTTGATTCGAAAACATGAAGCACATACGAGATCTAAAATGAAACCTTTTGTATCAACTTCAATCTCTATCCTCATGAAGTTGCATCAGTCCCTCCGTGCTGCTAATAGATTGAAGCATGATAAAAAGACACCTATAAAATTATTTTTATTTTTTTCAGTTAACTATGAGGTTTTGAGCCACTGGTGAGTGTAAAAATATAGAGTAGCTCACTACTCAAAGGGACAGTGGCTCTGTTTAGACGTACTTCATTATTAATAAGATTATTCTCAGCTTCTTCGGCAACCCACGACCGGTTTCGTTTATTTCCGGCTCATCAGGTAGGCAAGGTCCTCAAAAGTTCGGCCACATTAGTGAAATACACTCATTTGCATGCCAATTTAATTTTGACAGATGACTAACCTGAAACCTAGCTGAATCCCTCATTTATGATGTTTTAAAACTCTGCTTTTGTCTTGACGACTTCTTCAGTGGACCAAACATCAAAGGAAGGAAAATGTCTCGAACCGCCCAAGAAACAAAGTTTTCTATCCAGTTTCAATGACAGATAACAAGGATTTTACAGAACGGTAAATCATTTTTTCAGAGTAAAGAACAAAAAACTTACTATTTCCCAAAAACAGTTGATGAGCCATCTTCCCCAAACTATTTGAGCTTCCTACTGGGAACGAAATCAAACACCAGCAACAGAAATAGTCTTTGCATGCGCTTAGACATGATCTTAGATGGAACCACGACCACCAAATTTAGCGCACCGAACTCAAGTAAGTAAACTAAACCATCTGCTGAACAGTTCGTCATCTTCTGAAATTCCCAGGAAAGTGAAAAACGAAATTTGCATGCAAAATATGTCGGAGAAATTGGTGTGGAAGGGAGAACAGATCAAGTGATTGGCTCAAGCCATATCGCAGAGTCTCAAGGAGATTAGAAGATAGCCTAATCTGTCTGAATTGTGAACGGAACTGATTGGTAGGCAAACAGAAGCAGAGCAAATTACCAAAATATTCAGACAAGCTAAGTGAAAGCAACTTGCTTGAGAAGACAAATCATACACATGTATTTTGCAATAAATAATATTTACGTAACTAGGGATTTGTTAAGAACGGGAGACAAATAGGTGCCTTCTCTGAGGTTTGTCTTTATGGTTCGCTTGTAAATCAGTATACTTGCACAGTTTCTCAGACTTTCGGTTTTCTACCTGAGATTTACCTTGAAATAACACGTTTATAATTGGCGATCTCACTCGAAACATCTAGGTGAAATTTGGAACAGACCGATTTTCATTCCAATACAAAACGTCTGAGCGCCAATAAAACTGTAGTTCATATATCTTCTCTTAATGCCACATAATATGTGTACTATTTAATCCACGGTGTTTTCGATGATAAAAGGAGCCCATTTATCTTGACAAGAATGAGTGATCTACCATCATGCCTTAGAAGGAGTGAGAAAATATTCAGCCAAGTGGAAAATTGTTTTCTTATCGCCTTGACTCTTGGTTAATGATCATAGCAGGAGAAGCTATTTTGGCGTCATCAAACACTTGATGGATACACACCTCTTTATGGTGGAATCCGGAACCATCCAATCAGATTTCAGCCCTCCTCGCAGCCAATCAAAACAATTGTGTGACACTCAAGGATATTTTTTCTTTGTAAACGAACATAACACGCATCAGTTAGCTTTCACAAGAAGGTTGATTGTGTATGGACCGTTTGACCGTTGATAATAATTTTTTGGAGGATCTAAAATTACAAAACGCAGTCATGATGCAAATCAATAATCTGAACGCTATAATTCAAGAAAAGCAGCTCCGTTATCCGACTGGTCAAACGTCTGCCAGTATGTCGGTTCAACCTGCTGATCAGCTGGTTGGCGTATCAGTCAAGAACCACATGGAAACTGTCATCGCGACCACTGTTATGCTCTCACTGATCTCAGTAGTCGGAATTGTTGGCAACATTTTGGTTGTATGGGCATTTCGCTGCCACGCTTCTCAAGGTATCGTCACCAGTATGCTCATTCTGACTTTGGCGTGCCTAGATCTTCTGATTTGTGTCGTTGGAATTCCAAGTACTCTATATTTGGATGTGTGGTTGGGTGAGACGACTGACATCATTTGCCGTATTCATATGGCGTTCAAAGGATTTATTGTTCCTGTTTCGGCTTGTGTGTTGGTGTTTATTGCACTTGAAAGGTTTTTTCTCATCTGTTTTATTCCCGGTTTTGAACTGAAACGTATCCACTTGACGGTGGCTTTTATTTCCATGTTGTGCTTTGGAATAATGCTGGCCATTCCAATGGGTTTACATGTGAAATCAAGCGAAATCGCCAAGGACCGGGACGAATTACTCCACTTGGCGCTGCAATCAAGCAAAACCAATATGAATTCACCCAAGCAGACCGCAGTACATATTCCCAGGCGTTGTGTTAAAGATGATCGTTACGTTGGTGACACTATCTACTGGTACTTTCAAGTTGTTGTCATGTTCCTCTTTGCTTTCCTCTTCTTCAGCCTAGTGTGTATTTACGGAGTGATTTTTCTGTTTGTATGGCGTCACGAATCGTTAATGTTCGAACGATACGGGAAGTCAAAATATCGTGGCTACTGGATCCGTATACATGCGTCCTCCAAACAAAGCACTCAGCGCCCATCCCAATCAAAACATTCTTCAACTCAACCCAGTAAAGAGGAGAGCGAAAGCTTGAAAAAAGCCGAAGATAGTTGCGGCAGTAGAAAAGATCAAAAGTTGGAAAGAATTCGCTGTGCATGTCTGTGTGATTCAAAACAGATTGATGAAAACACAGAAACCCAGTATACCAGCCTACGAAATGTGTCCAAAGCGAGCACTGACTCGAACAAAAAACTCGGCAAAATAGTCGATTACGAAGCCAGCCAGAGTGAGTCATACAAAGGGCACAATGTCATTGAGTCGGCCAACTGGTTACCCGAGTCAAGCGCACCCTCTTCGAGAACGAATAATTCAAATCCCAATAAGACATGCTGCTGGAAATCCCCAACATCTGTTACTGTTGTATCCGGTAGTAATGAATCGGGGGACGCGGTGCAGCATCCAATCAAAATTAAAAATGAAGACATCAAGAGCCCATTTCCTAAGCATGAAGACTATATAGCCCGTACAAAATGGGCTGCACAAACGATGGAAAGGAGGCGGCGACCCCATGTACATGCGGCACAAACGTTTGCTCTAATTGCCGCTGCATTTGTCATGTCTTACAGTCCCTATCTCATATACACTTCAATGCCCGTGACCAAGCGAAATATTCGGACAGTGCATGATGAAGACCGTTGGTATGTTCAGGTGGGACGTGTTGCATTCTACATGTACTTTATAAATTCTGCTCTAAACCCCATCATTTACTCATGTACGAACAGACATTTTCGGACGCGCCTTGTCGAAATTGTATCCCGATTCAGAGATGTCTGTTCGGTTTGCACTTGCAAATCCCCAAATACGAAAGATGACGTTCAACAAAAAGGAAATTTGAAACAACTTGAGATGCAGTCCTTAAGTGGTGCACCAGATTCAACGTTTGAAAAGAGCGAGCGAAAGCAAACGGATCTGTGATTTGTGCGGCTTTAAGTGTCTTCTGTTCACAGCACACCACAAAATGAGTCAGACTATTCTGGTAAGTACTTTACCCTAGATCTCTGTCCTCTTACGCAATGTATGCAAATGTCCTGAGCGAGAGTTTGCAGTATAACCATTCCCCGATTGGAATTCGGCTCACTGATTGTGCTATGAAACAATCATAAGTGAAAAACGCGGTTTTATGAAAATGTGATCTCAGCTGTTCCGACTTTATCCACCGATTACCAATGGTAGCTTCCACAATTCCCGTTATTATTTGTACGATATTTTCACATATTCTGGAAGTGTGACCAGAGTTGTGCATGTAAAAAACACAGTGTTTTCTCCTGTCATCCTGATAGTGACCGACCGCCATGCATTTACAGGCCGAACGTGTTGCATCGGTCGAAATCCGTTATCTCGCCTTGTTGGTTGCGCTTTCGTTTGTGCAGAAAAAAAGCTCATGCTATTTGCCGAAACTTCTCATTGTTTATACAGGAAGAAGTGATTTCAGTTATTTGCCGGAAGGAACCGGGTAAAAAAACATATTGTATGCAAATATCCGCTGGCAGGATTCCATGTAGAAGTGCAAGCCAGTTTGATTATCATGCAAAGTGGTGACATCTACCAGTCACCAATGTGGATATTACAAGAACCGCGCTATGTAAAACTTCTAGTTTATTTGTTCACCAAACATAGTGGTTACAAAGTAATATTAAAAATAAAACAAATTAACAAAATTGCAAAAGAACTGTCTGATTTCCAACTTGGTAATTCAAGTTGATCTACCAAGACCCGGTATTGCAGCGGTAACACATTCAACTCAGACGATAGTTGAATGAATCCTAGAAGTTGATTTGGCCAGTATTACGGCTCACCGATTGGCCCCATTTACTCCGAAGAACCTAAAATACAGTGACCCAACGAGCTTGCCACTGAAGCCAGAACAAAAAATAAACATTTTTAGCCAACAGAGATCCGATAAACCTGTCGCAAAATGACAAGCTGGAGTGCAGTAAGCAATCGCATACTTATCAGGCAACATATCTGCCGTGCTTTCAAATTTCAGCTTCGAGCAAGATTTGATGAAATACTCAGTTTCCAAATAATGTGCTGAACATTTTACTGGAACGGATCAGAAAATCTGTGCAGCAGACTGTAAGGTTTGTTCTTTTCACGTTGGTCTCGAATTGGGCATTTTCCAAGATTTGCTGCAACGTTTGTGAACATTAGCAGCACACAATTTTGTTGCATACGCTCTACGCAACCATGACGTCAACGCAACTAATGTGAAGACACAAACGCCCACACCTAACAATGACCAAAAATGCAAAATAATTTTCCCATCTTCATTCTAAATTAATTTAACAATTTGTGTAAATTAAATTGTGCTGTTTGCTGGCGGAACGGCGTGAAGAAGGAGGCGTGAATAAATGTAGTTTTCAATATCCGACTCGAAGTGTGAGTCTATACACCAAGACTCACCTGATGGAGTTTCCTCGGCTGTTGATCCGCACCGTTTGCTGTGATGTTGCTAGACTTTAATTCAAATTTAATCCTGAGTTCTTCTCAAAACCATTATCCTGTAATAGTTCAGAATATCCTGTCTGAGCTGTTTTGTTCACAGACAGGCACATGACTCAACACAGAATGTAGCTATACCAAATGCGGATAAAGTTCATCCACTTTTCTGCGATTTATAGTTTATCAAACAATGTATTAAAACACAAAAAAGGCTAATTTGTTGCGCAAAATCTAAATTTGTGATCGGTCTCGATGAATTCAGGCTCCGTGAACCAGTTGTACTCCAAATTACATGGCGCACTATAAAAGCAGGGAGTACAAGGGAAAACTGAGGTTCTAGAGTAAATTTTTACAGTACGGATTAAATTCGAGATGGATTTTGCGTCATGAAGTAAGGAGATAAACTTACATAGTCACTGTTCTTTTTTGAAATCGCCTTCGTGGTTTGAAAGTTTATCATTGAGACCGGGAAGATTGCAAAGCTTGATAGCGTTCATTTCAGCCATGTAAATTGCATGAACATAATTCGTCTACAAGAAGTACCGACTAAATAAGGAGGTATATCAACTTTTGAAAGTTCCAAATTATTGCTTGGTCCTACTTTTAATGAAGTGCATTCATTAGGCCGAGGTTTTGCATCCTCATGTAAAATGACTGATGTTCAACAGGTGCTACACAGCTCAGGAGGCGAAGAGTCCAAGAGACCAAGTTCGACACGTGGATCCGAAAATCCCATTTAACTCAGAACTGTAGGAATCAGAACATCGAAAACATAAATCATTGTGGAGCTTTCGTCCTGTAAGTGAAGTTACTCTATGCTGGAAAGCCGAGAAGCACTGCACAGCGGTTTTATCCCTATTAGGAATCATCAGCGACGCGCATCTCACAAGACTCCCGAGAGTCTCGAACCCACGACCACCCGGGTAGTGGTTTAAAACACTTAACCGTTCGGCCACGAGTGGCTGACCAGCAGTGTGATTAAATCACACTGGGACAGGATATAGCGCCGCTCATCCTTCAAGCACGGGATCCACATCACGCGGTCACACGTGTTGACTGGATCCTCGAGCAACGACAGGCATTACTGATGACCAAAAAATGTCATCGGAATCGCCCGGCTTGACAAGCACAACGGAATAAATTTAAATAGATGAAACGGTGCCGACGGAACAGCAGTTGAACCGTTTTCAACGTAAATGGTGATTAACAGCGTCATCTTACGCATGAATTTCCAAAGAGTTAAGCTCTATAATAAGCTCCATAATACCTCACCCATATTCTTCTTAAATTTCAGAATCTTGGCTGCTGATTTTCACATGTTCCGGAGCACTGAACTAACCCTATTCCCAAATAGCAATGTCGCAGCGGAACTTTTTGAAAGTATGAGTCATTAGACGTGACAACAGAGCTTATGCGACACTTTAAGCTACTGCTTAAAGAAGGAAATTAACGTTACCCCGGGAATTTATTTGCACGCGACACCTTAAGCTACTGATTAAAGAAGGCAATTAACGTTACCCCGGGAATTTATTTGCAATTTCGAACTGGCACCCCTATTTTAGTAGTCTATCAAACAATACCAACTGGACGATCTTCTAAACTCTAAACTAAAGACAGCGAACACAATAAACAAACCGAGCTATTTGCTAACATAAAAAACACGCGTTTTTACCGCACGCCTGCAAGCGTATGTCACCTACACAAACGGTAACCCCCGCACCACATCGCGTTAATAACCTGAAACGAAAATTCTTTTGCATAATAACCAATCGGGCGAGTCTGGTTTTGCGTTTTACGTCTTGAATATTGGAACTGTAGAGATCGGACAAGACACCCGTAAGTGTTCAGTCCCGTCTCAGCTGATTTCACAGAGATGACCATGCTAAAATTAAACTTGCCTGTCAGTCATATTGAACGTTTGCATAAAAAACCTGTCAAGCGTATCACCACACACTGCGCCCGATACATTGTAGGATTTTCACGCCAGTGAACACGTGCTACAACCAACGACATGATCATGAATTTTCCTTGATCATTAAGTATGTCTGTATCGTCAAACGGGGGTAACTGTATTTGAAACTGGGGAGTAAGGCCTTAAGATTCCAAATTAAATTACCCGGTAAAACCAGTGGTATCGGAAATTTATCCGAAACATTTGCCTAAGTCTCTAAGGAAAGATTTGCTTATTTGTAAACTAGGATGGTATGAACAACATAGTCATCTTAATATCTGATTTACAAGGTGTTTACCCATGAGTTTGTTGCATAAATCAATCTATTAATTCATAATTTTTATTACAGATACACAACCGTTTATGGAAAAACAATACCTTTAATTAGGAACTGGAATACTAAGAGGTCCCTGCCTTTTTAGTTACCTCATTTTTAGAAATCTTGTTTGCATCTATTTTGATAAGGTTGCCGAAACAGAAATAAATGTCAATCGGGGAAATTTTCACTAACCGGGATCAATTGCAGGACGTCAAACATCATAGTAATCTGCCACCAAAAACTGCGAAAAAATAAAATGACTTGCTCATTTAATTACAAAGCATATGGTTCCTCACAACACTCACTTTGTTTTGTGAACGTAAGTGGGGTAGAAAAATTAAAAACAGAGTACCTTATGAATCAACAGTGAGACTTTGATCTGTCATTTTGAGCGGGGGAGTATTGGCGTTTCAACCATTGAAAGTCTATTACTACCATGTTGAAATATTTTGCTACTAAATCAAATTCATCTTTTGTTGGTCTTGTTATCTAGTTAATTTCTAACACGGGAGAGGGTTGAAAAATGCGGCTGAATTATATGTATATATACATTAAATTCCTCAATAGTTCATGTCATTGGCAACCTCCCCACCAGACCTCGACTTACCCCCAATCCGAAAGTTTCTTGGCCGCGTTTATAACATTGCGGAAAGTGTCCGCTAACGGAAACGTTAACCATTGCACCAAGTAGGAGGGATAATTCAATCTTCAGTGAGCAGTTTTACGCAACAATAATAATTTGTCGAAAACGACGGTCCTGAAACTTTTCAGCTTATCTTCTACCTGGATGATCATGGACGAGGCAAGCGCTCCCCCATTTTGTGTCCGCTGCTTGCTACTCACCATGCAAACAAAACAGAGTTAGTTATACGAGCTGTTGTTATGATATCAGTCAACGGACTTAACTTCGAAGAAAATACACGTAGTTTGTTCTGGTCAGTCACTTTTTGAAGCCGTCAAAAGCCCAATTATCGCCTCCATTAGAGGAAATTGTGTTGACAGTAGCAGCCAGTGCGAAGGTCGGATTTTATTTGCTGAGTCCCGTGTTGATGATCATTTCGAGAAAAGTCTCGAATCACCAGGCCCGGGAATGTGGATTTGATTTGAACTCCTTCAAAGGAAATTATGCCGCAAGCATTCCCCGGTGTGTACACAAAGATCGAGAGTGAGATGTTTCGGAATCTGTTTATTCGAGCACTTCTGAAACAAAATTTTGCTTCAATTTCCGGGACATGTATATTAGGCTCAAGTGCGAGCTAAATGATAATCTGGTGTAAGGGAGTAGTAAACATGGTCAAACGGTGGTGGACCTTCTCTAATTTCACAAGGTTATGTTGCAATCAGAACTGCCTATCGCTGAAAAACGAAATTTGTAACCAGTATGCGAACACTCTTTACTACACTCCAGCTGAGCGCAATAAACCCTTTCTTACCGCATTGGAGTGCACTGCTGACACAAGTAAACGAGCTTATTTGTGACTGTGTTTGTTTACATAACTATAGCTACGACTAATGGCATCTCGTATGATAATGTATTGATGGTAATCTGAAGTGTTTGTTCGCGAAAACATTCAGACAAGCGAAAATATCCAGTGTGACCACCTCCCTACAGTTCTTCATTCTAACGCCCTCCTGCGGCCTCCCATGGATGTCCCAGAATCCACGAGGGCTACATTTCTTTCTCGTTGAACGATGATTGCGCGGATGATTCAAATTTTTCAAACCAGCTAAGATGAGTCCAAAATATCTGCCACCAATAAAGATAAAACAGCGGGCTCCTTCGCTTTCCGCATAGATTGGCTTTATTCATATGACGATGTGTCCCTCTTCTAGTGGTTCTTCCAATGAGTCCAACAATTTATATGACCTACAAACTTTGTTCGTTCGCCATGAAGGCAAAATCCTCAGCGATTCAAATTATGAACACAACCCTTTTTTGACGTTCGGTCTGAGGCATTTCAAACTCACCAATTCTCCGAAAGGACCTAGTCGTTTATGTGATGTGTCTTTTTGCGCTCAGTCGGTCGTTTGGTCCAGGTGACGAATACAGTAGGCTCGCGGAACTGGTGGTTGTATAGATCTGAAGGCGAAAACGAGTCTTCGTGTAAACTGTTCTGAAAAGCATTAAGTCATACCTTCATTGATATGTTTGATTCATAAAGGTGACCGACCGATAACCGTGAATCCTATACACTGGGAGAAACAGCTGGAGGAAAGATGGACACGCCGTCTGAGACGTATGGTTATTACTTCCTACAACCAATAAAAGCGCAAGCGTACACTCAACATAATTAGCCACTACCTACAACCAATGAAAGCGCAAGCGTACACTCAACATAATTAGGTTCGCCGAAACATCCCAGAGAATTCACGTGATTACTGTTTGAAGCCTAGACCATCTATCCATCAGTCATTACAAAAAATCGCTGAGGTTCATTCATTTAAGCATATCTTTTTCTAATAACCTAGCAATTTTCTGATAATTCAAGGTATTCTTTTTATTCAAATTCTTCAACAGTTTTACCACAGAGGTTGGTTGAAGCACCTGGAGTACTCAGGATCACTAACAAAACTATGACGGCACAAACGTGGACGTTATTTTGCTAGTAAAAGTCAATTTTCAGCACGCGCCCCTCAGATATTCTTAAAAAACAAGCGACCATCCTGCGGGAAAAGATTGTGTTTAGCGTCTACGGGTGTTCCTACGCACTATAGATGTACGAATATTTCATAACGAAACATCAAGATATAAGTCTGATTGTTATCTCTCGACTGTAGAAAACAAGAACGCGTTGGCTTCTACCTAGCTGATTGAGAAACACATGTTTACAATGAAAAAATGATCACTTTTCAGCCAAACAGTGCACCGATAATTCCGTTCGCAACATTTGACAGCAAAAGTAACCCTTGCATAATTGAAAGTTTCTATGTGAAATCGAAATTCCCGGTTGTCTAAACCAGTGAACATTTCTGCAGCCTCCATTAGTTGGAAACAAATTCCCAGTAACCCTTGGGCTCAAGCACTTTTCCAGGATCCGCCTCGACCACTGCCGAATACAGGTAGATCGGGTGTGCTGTCTGGCCGTTGATCTGTTTGCCGAGAGAAGCATTTGGCCTGCAAACGTTTCGTCAACAACCACGCTGGCAGCTTCAGTTAGTCCCTCGTCACGCAGACCCGCACTGATGATTTCAACTCGACTGGTGACGAGAATTTCGTAATCCAGCTACAAAGACCGGCAAACAGAGCAATACCAGCCAATCGAGTATGGCAGTTTTTTCACCCTACCTCCATGGTGGGGCTTCTAGAAGAGTGTCCCATCTTTTTTGAAATTCACCTACAAGAGGACAAATTTCACTGCGAGCAGCAAACACCTTGCTGTTTACTATTAACTAAACGCTGCCACATCTTGGCGAAAAAATTATCAGAAGCGAATTACGTATGGTTGGGTTTTATGGCCTGGATGAACTGAAACTTCTTCGGCACATAATCTTTGTCGTGGTTCACAAACAACAGAATCATGAAAGACGTGCAATTAGTGACAAAAAACACAACCAACCCAGCTGGAAATGTGTACATGTTGTCCTACTATTTTATATTTAGGGGGCGATGTTGTGAGAGCGGGAATTTAATGACCGGAAGGTCCGTGGTTCGAACCCGACATCCGCCTCTCGACTTTCCCTGTCTAGGCTTGGGCAACCTGGCGGTATCCCAGCTTCCGCGCTTCCTTCGGGGTAGCATGGCAGCTAAGCACCAAAAAGGCGTTACAACTGAAAGATTTTGTAATTTAGGGGTCTTGCGGGATAGATATTTCGCTCATATTCACGCGTCTCGTTTGAACGGTCATCCTTCTGTTCTGGCGTAATTATTCCGGTAAGTCCACACCAAACGGGGGAAGCACTGGACTCGAGTTTCGCTCTTATTAGAGCTCATCAGCAGTGCATATTCAGTGACGCCGGGATTTGAACCCCGGACATCTGACATGCCAGGCGAGCGTGTTAACACTACTCCACCAACACACGTTGGACGGATCTGAATTTTCACGTCTGAACAGGCGAACGTGTTCACACTTGAGCGATGTGATTGGTGTGCCCGACTCATCGAAGGACGATCTAGTAACTGTCCTCGTTGTGACGATCGATTGTCCCGCCAGTCAGGACGTCCCAGTAATTGTAATTGTTTAAAATATCATTTGGTAACCTTTCAGCTGCGTTTCTGTAATCGAAAGGACGATGGGTCAAATATATAAAAAAAAATCAGTCTGCCAATCTATGCACCCAAGTACCCCACTGGTCTATCCATTTTTATTTTCGGAAGAACAATGGAGGGGATATTCTCAGTGACATAAGTGCATTGCCGAACAGTGAACAAAATCTGTCGCAGACAGACAATATTCCCAGTAGTACGTCAGTCCTCTTGAGAGTCTGTGAGTTCTTCAAGAGAGTGAAAAGAATCACAAGGCAAGGCATTAATGCAATCCATAAAACAATTACATTAAAATAATGAAAGGGAAATATTTTTACGGGCCTGCTTCAAAGATTAGACTTCTATTGTTTTCAAAACCTAGATAAGAGATTTACACAATGTGCTCTCGTAAACACGCGTTGAACGTTGATCTCACAAGCACACTATGATTGATGGCACCTAACCAGACAACTCCTTTCTGAATGCTCCACTCCCGTTTCACGTATTCCAACATCCATAACAAGGGCTTCATTTGACCATAGCTTATAGGCATAGGGAGCAAAATGACAGAGGTGCTGAAAATCAACTGTCACAAAAATACTGGTCAGCTGATTCGCTGGCGAATGGAAAGTAAAGCAGTTGGGGGGTTTAAAGCGTCTACAGCCGGGAACATCTTGAGAATACATAATCTGGGCCTAGTGTCAGAATCAGACACCATCGCTACACTATCCTTTTTGAATGCTGTGCGACATAATCAAGTTACAAATCAGGACAAAATCTATTTTACAAACGAATTTAGCTAGGCAGTCTGGTTGCGAAGTTACTATATACAGGCCACCATCGCCAGTAATGTAGAGACTCAAGCCATTTGCTAAAAGAATCACGTGAGCCACAGTCAGGAAATCATAAGGATCGTGAAGGCCTCACGATTTTCCTAGTTCTTATTATTTTCGTTACTCATGAACAGTTTACCTGCAAAGATTTAAAATTTACACTTCTTATGAAAATGATGCTTTGGTGTAGGTAGCAGAGGTCTCAACCTCATTAGTATCCGACGTTTTGTTCGATGCCGTGGTGATTCCAGTCTGTCGCTAGATATCGCCTTACGTAATATTTAACTTCCCACATGTGGCAGCAATCGAGAGTGATTAAGGAAGTGACGAACAATTTTGTGGGGTAGCAATCGATTATCCGCTTAAGTTGTGTTCCATATCAGTCCAGATTCAAATGCTTATCCACCCGGCTGTTATAGAATGAGTTTTTTCTAGATATCGTCCTCGTAGACGTAATTCACAAGTCTGGTACTATGTAACCCAGATTGTTGAGAAACGGATTTTTTGCAGGGATTTTTTGAGGACCAGGTAAGATAATGCACTTTTGCTCTATTTATAAATCAAAATATCCCTCATTGTAACGAAGGTGGTTCAAAGAGAAAATTCATTTTGAACCTTTCGGCAGGTCGTATCTTGTTAGGTTTCGTACTTAGCCCCTGAGAATCCGATCCAGTATGTCTTCCGAAAAATGGTTTGATTATTATCATTTCTGAGAATGATCTATGAGTCACACACAACAAATTAGTATCTGTCTTCTTAAAAAACACTAACGTCTCAGGAGGAATCCCCAGATAACTTTCGGTTAGAATGCTACACAGCAAAAAACCGGGAAATCTCTGTACGCCACAAAGTCCAGTTTTATCTCACACTGATGACCCGATAAAAAGAGTTATGTTCATGAAAGCGTCAGTCGTGACAACTCAGCACTTTTTCTGGAAACAAGCTTTTCTGCCCAAACAAAAATCCAGACAAAATTGTTACAGCAACCAGCTCGTAACATATATGATTCATAGTAAGCAACTGGCATGAATTCGTTTACATCTCACACACTCTGCCTCTTTATTTTCAAGCAAACACCGCTTGTCTACATTTAATTCAGAAGTTTTCACCTTCACTGGACAGTTTCATCATTAAAGTTTCAAAAAAAATGGAGACAGTCTGATAGTTATCGATAAAATTCTAAAAGATGTCGTTTGTGTTTTAAAACCGGACTCCATATTGTTCCATCAGTTCAACATTTTCTAACGCGAGTTGACAAACTCATTGAAAGGGCAGACTTTGATCCCGAAGAATTCTCAGCAAGGATTCTCCTAAAAGGCTACGACAGATGCTTAGTAGACGACTAGGATAATGCTAAGAGACTACCTTGATAAACACGTTTTTTTGCAGTGAAAACAGTGATATATGTAAACAGTGTGAACAATGTTTAGTGCGTTCCGTTGGTTTCATTCACATTTCGTATAAACGGCTTGGAAAATCAAACTAGACAACCTAAGTCGAGTTAAGGATTGCAATGAGAGACTAGTTTCCTGGAACAAAATCTGAGAACTGGTCAGTCCCAAGAAATAAAAATACCCTCAAACTTCAAATGTCTGCTTCAGTAAATGGTGCGCAAACCTGATTAACAGCTGTTGGGCGTGACGGTTGATTAATCTTTTAGGGAAAAAAGTTAACCATTCGTCTGGAAAATCGATCGTTTTCCTGGTCATTATCATCACCGACGGCGTTGCATCAGGGGAACGATTATTTTTGTCTATCAAAGCCTTTGGCTCAAACACGTTAGATCGAGACGGCGGTGGTCTACAAGAAGCCGCTCAAATAATTCAGACTATAAAAAACGGTTTGTCACACAAAATTAGCGAAATACACTCGTTTGCAAACAAATTCGGTTTTGCGATAGACTCATCTGAATTCCCAACTGATTCTCTAGTTTGTGGTGTTTCCAGGCAACTGTATGTGCTGCACCAGGCCGTCTCATGTTCCAGTTGCTTCGATATTGGAGATATCGCGATGCATGTATATTTGTAATGCACTACTCATAGGGTTACTAAAATCCTACAATCAACAGCGAGACCGAGAAGGCTGTCAAAAAAGGCTGCTTAATAAGAGTAGGGCTTTAAAACTGTCTTTCAGTCGAGGAACTCTTGATCGTCTCCGCTTCACAAGTCCCCGCAGAAAACCTTGATGGATTTCAGAATTTGCGAAGATCATTGCTTTAAATTTCGTAACATTTGCTGACACATATTTCGTTCCATATGCACACGATTCCCCCTCAGGCTTGTCTGGCAAACCACGTTTTTAATCCTAAACTCAAAGAGCCACGGCAAAGTATACATTGAGATGGCTAACAGAGAAAACTCTGCGAATGTTGAACTGGCATCCTCCAGTTTAGCTCAGTGGTACACTGAGTAGTGCGACCGTTCACATTCCCACAAGTCTAGATTTTTACAATGGTCAAGAGTTTTCCTGGAGTACAACGTTGCGAGGGCGGGACTACGACAAGACGCAATCGTAACACTATTTGCATTTGCCTCTGCACGCGGTTAATCATTCTCATCTTTATGAGAAAATGTTTGTTAACATTCTACAAAATTTATCGATTTATGCTGACTGGCTTTCATTTTAATAAGGTACAATACGATTGTAAACGTTTGATGCTGTCCCATCCTGAGCAAGCGACATTCGTGATCATGTGCTTTCAACAAGTCGACACTAATGAATGCGCACATAAAACGTCTACCTTGAAAACAAGTCACTCTTGATAGCGCACAACAATAGAAAAATATCGCTATTGCCGTCCACCACTGCCTGTCTGACGTTTCCCATCACCGTCCGTCTAGTAACTCCCCCCTTTCATGTGAGAAGCGCTGAGCTGGACTGGTGAGAGAACGTGCTCGCACACCTGCTTATAGTACTCGGTGAAACTTTAGAAAACATGCATCCTAAAGTACATAGCTGCATTTGGCTACAATGTTCTGGAAACCTACATGAAAGCGACAATCGTTTTCGTATCATATACGCCATTTCGTAATAAACTAGCGATGCGCAAACGTGTTGGAAGAGTAACTATTCATCAACTCGTGGACTTTTGGAAGCTTCCTATCGCATCCGCGTCTCTAAAGACCATGCAATGAGATGCGGAAAAAACAACACTGGTACACTGGAGGATATGATTCCATCAAGTGTTTCTGCATTAGCAAGCATGTGCAAGCAGGTGTCAGGCACGAGCGTCTTGAACTAAAGTGGGCTGGACACGGAAAATGGACCAAAATTTCCACCATCATTTTTCGTTTTTTCTTCAGTTCTACGCCACTTGGGAATAGCTGACGGTTGAAAGGAACATAAATTTAGGCGAAATTTGCGTTTCCTAACACAGGTTTTGTAGTTTCGGACTGGAAGCTACAAATCATGTACACAGGAATCGAGAGGACCATATGTACTTGTTACCGCCCCCGCAGAATCACAAGCGCAATCCCACAACAGGTTAGTCTACACGTAGGTTAGCACGGGAATAATTATGCCATGCATGGCCTTTGAAATGAGAATTCCAGAGCGGAACTGCGTGGCTGGGTGCGCCCGTGGAGACCAGAAGTATTTACTCGGGAAGATTGTGGTCCTTCAATAGTACATCGAGTTGCGTTTCGATATCTGAACATGAATGGTCGAGTTCCTGTATTCTGAGACTAAACCTGGTCTCAAACGACCATGCTACTGGTTCAGATTAACTTTGTTGTGTACCTTCCATGGAGGATGATGGTCGTCAGAACGCAATGTACTCCAGTTCTGCGCTATTCCAGTCGTCAACAAACGGAGTTTTATGAAGTGGAAATTGGCAATAAACGAAAAGTTGGCAGTTCAGATTTGAAAACATTCCTAGCCGAACGTATCTCACTCACAAGAATTCACGTATCCAGATCCGGTGAAACGGAAAGTGCTTTTAGCTTCCAGACGACAGAAAAGCTCATTAAAATCTCAGAAACTGTCAATTTGAAAACCAGCTTCTTCTCTTTCTGGATTTGAAATAATTTTATAACTGACCATAGCTATGAGTGGTATTCCGGAGGAGGATTTCAATCTATTGGAGTTTGATTGTTGAACGAACTGGGGGAGGAAAATTTCATTTGATTATGGTCTGTGTTATATGTGATTATCAAACTCCAGGCAGGTGTCACCGGCACAAAGGGTCCATAATTTGCTCGATTGCCACTGACAAACAGATATTGGCAATTCAACAATAACTTTGACGGATTTTTATCATATTTGTATCACACACGTGCATACCTTCTGGTGACCACCTTATGCCTCTTTTTGGGATAGGTAAGAATACATGAACTATTGCCGGCAGACGGGGAAGTATTAACCGCTAAGTTTCAAAAGAAACGTTGTGTACCTTCAACACTATCCAGCAGCTCTTCAAGAAAAGTGGACCGCACCAAAGTGCTTCTAGGTAAAGAACTTGTCACGCCTGTACGCTTTCATGAAATACAGTAGTCTGCACCTAAAATGTTTGCCGTGCCGCGAAACGTGCGCAGGACTTAGATAGAATAAAAAAATACTTCCAGCTATTTTTAGAATGAGTGTTTGATCACAAGACCTACGCCAGCTTATCTAGTCCGGATGATAAAGCATTTTTGGGTTTCCGATATCAACCAAACGACCAAGATATTTCTCTTTGGTAGATTCAGCCACCAGTTCGAGCCGGTCAGTCGTTTTTCACGGTATTTTTAGGGACGCCCAAGGAATGTATATGGTAACGTAATCGAACATTACGTTTGTTTGTAGGGCATTTCAGCAGCAATGCACAATCTGTGCAGCACAGTTTATCTTCTCGTTTTGTCTTGTAGAATACGCTGTTCTGTGTACCACCTGAATTGGCCTAATAGCCTTCTGGCATCCACCCGTGGATTTACCCAGATTATGTCTACGAATCACACGTTGGAGCATTCTCATCTCTTCGGCTTCTCCAACGACTAGTTGTCTAACCACGACTATTTACCCGTTTATTACGTTCTGGAGTCTTGCTCTCATAACCTTATAAGATCTGAAGCACACATCTATTTTCATGTGCTTGCATACCCCGAATTCTCCTCAGAAAAGTCAGACAGGAACTGAAATCTGTCCGAGTTGTAATTCGGTCACGAGTGGTGCAAATGGGTCCATTAAGAAAGGAAATTCAGGTGAAAAAGACTAAATTCTAGTGGTATGCTTTGCAGTCCTACTTGGAGATCGGCAAAAGCAACTTGCAAACACCATTTTGACCAAATATGTGTAATTTGTACAGTTGTGCCTTTCGTGGACTGTTTGAAGAGATTGGAACAACAGAACCGATGCCAATATCAGCGTAGCCCAGCAGGGAAATCATCGTACTTTTATTCGGCAATGCACAAGGTTGAATGCACAATCGTGATTGACTGGCTTCTCTGTCGGAAGTGACAAAAACAGTTTTTGTCAAAAAAGCACTCTTGTTTACGGGTATCCTAGACAGCTGATCCCGTTTAGTCTGTAGGCTTGAAGGAATTCAACTCGTCAATGATGGATGCACCTAGAAACCTGACAAATTGACCAACCAAATTAAAATTCTCGTTAGAGAGTGAGCCCAGACCATCCAGCTGAAACACTGGAGATTATTCCCCAGTAATCTTATTTCAAATTTAAGGCGAGCGTTTCATATTAGCCCCCTTGATTGGCTATTACGCATTGAACAAAATCTAGCAAAGATTCGCATTTTGAGATTTGGCCAAGAATGACTGCCCTGCGAGGACCACTCGGGAATGCCTTCGAGAATCCGTTTTACATGAGATACGTTCGATTTTTTAAATATGGATTAACAGTATTATCACTAAGCCCATTTCCAAAACAGTAGTGGGAGATAAATTCAATTAAGTTACCTAGTGTAACGCCGAAAATGACGTTATTCTCACAGAATACTTTACTCCAGTGGATGCAGATATCCAGATGAGTTTCGATTTCGACATAGTTTGCTTGCCTGAATCGTGGATCAGGTTACCGTGATGTCGTATGAAAAATATATTCCGCAAAGAACTATACCACAAAACCAAATCGATGCCAGACAACAATATATCGCTAAAAATAAAACAATCATACCACTTCTAAAAACGTTGTCTTTGGTTGAGATATTTGGTTTGCGTTTACAGAGCATGGTTTCATCTTTTGTGTCTGCATTGCTGCCAATGTCCTCCCATGTCAGGTAACAGTGTTCACACTTGTCGAACACAACACCACGGCCCCCATTCAGCCAATGATATCGACACTAATGTATGGGAACGGGATACACGTGGGGACGCTGTGGCCTACGAGCTATTTTACGTGGCATCTAAAATGTATTTCCATGCACAGGCAACACCGATTATCAGCAGAAATCGGTAAGTGATCCACCGGCCATGGGGAAAACTGAGCCACTGCTGGCATGCGAAATCGATCTAGAACTAGTAAGCCCGAGCAGAAAGTGCTTTAGGAATGCAACACGCAATGGGCCAGACATTGTTCTTCCATTCTCTCGCCGTGTGTATATACAAAAGCGGTAAGCAGTAAAGTCGACTTTGCGGATCGCGGCTTAATGTTGCCAGCTTTACAGAATGCTGTTCACCTTCTTCAATCTCTTGAACAAATATAGCCCCTTTCGGGGATCTAGTAGGACGAATTGTAAGAAGTCTCCGCTCCCCTCTGGGTCACTTAGAATTTCGTCCGTCGAATCATGGGACTAGGAAGAGGTGGGGCTCCAGAGGGAAGAGTGTCTATTGAAAGTGGAACCACTTCATACATGACTTCATACATACCACTTCATACATAACATACATAGTTGGGAAATTAATATTGCGTTAAAATATTTTTATTGATATCTACTGATCACCGTTTTGGGTCGTAACTATCAAGCCTCCAGCAATGAACAGTCAACTTCCCCCACATCTCAGCCGAAGTGTATTTGACCTGTGAGATTTCCACAGCAGATCACTCGGTTTTTCGTCAGCTATCTTGCCGCTTTTTCTAGCTATGATGAGGTACGGGCAGTCACTAGGATGTTTTTCTTGGTACTGACCGGATGATTGCGGGTTCAAAGCTCCCTGAATTTCGTAGGCGATGTACGGATTGATCAACTTCAGCGACAGGACAAAACCTCAACTGAAAATAACCAACCCCCTCACACTACCATCACGGGTAAGGTATCCTAAGCAAATACTCGAATAGATAACACGCTTTTGCCAACGAACTTGATACAATACGCAAGCAATCCTGCATAAAAACGAATGCAATAGCTTGATTGGTCATCTGTTCCCAGATAGGTTTGACTTACGTCGGTGGTTCACTGGTGGTTTGGCTGATTTGTACTAACTAACGTCTAACGAACAGGATTTATCGTCTGGTACGAAACCTGGCAAGCGAGATTTTTGCCTAGCTCTTGTGGCTGGTGATCTTGTCGCGGGTTGATCCCTGCCCAATCGTACTTGGCATTACCATTCAAAAATAAATCGAGAAAACACCTCCGTCCAAAATCATGTTATCATCAGTGAGAACTACCTGCTTACGGTGAGTCTGTCCTTGCCCACCCCTCCGACACCATAATGCTGTTTTTCCTGTCGGACGATGAAATACATTTCAACGGGGTGGGCAGTGACTTTCATGAAATAGTTAAGGACACTTGGAAGTTGCAAATGTGGGGACTGCCACAAGTTCACACGTGTTGAGAACATTCAATTTCAACATGATAAACGCGTACTAAGTAGTGTGCGCGAATCGCGGAATAGTGAGTTGTTAATTTGACATTGTTTGGAGAAGTACGTAGTTGAACGGAGCTTCCAAGCAACTCTCGGTTCCATGTGCTTTGAGTCAAAATTCATCTGGACACTGCCAAAAAGGTTAAAAAACGTCTAACCCGACGAACTTGGTCGTAATTCATCACGGCAGTTCGTCTCTGTTCCAGAACGAAGACATTTTGTAGGCTTCTTTCGCGTTCGACAAATGATGTTATATTATCGGCCAGACTGACTGTCCACAAATTCGTCAGACTTGTTCACCGAATACCTGACTGGCGTTTGTTTGCTGTTTTGTCGTCAGGTGGTTTTAATGGTGTTCAGGCAAATACGATGACGTTAAACAGGAGACGTCGTATTCTACTGCATGTATCGGCCCATTGTGTTGTACCTTTCTTAGGTGCGTGTCTTTGCACAACGTCCAAGCACTGCTGATCAGTAAGTTAAACAAACAGGAAAGGTCATTGTCTCTACGTGCCTACAACGAAAAACACCCATTATTGATCCATATTCTCTCATGGGTGTACTGTGATCAAATTTAAAATATCTTCATGACTTCGCCCCTGTCGACGTTCAGTAACACCAGGCTTCTCATGTCTCACACGTCAAAGTTACACAATCCCTGCATCTCCATGTTTTGCTTTCTGTCGAAAACTTTTGTACACCACGGTGTTTTTGGCTTTTGTATTTTTAAGTGTTACGCGAAGTTTGGTTCGTAGCGAAAATGTTCTCCTGTACTCACTGCTAACCCTTAGCTCGAATTATACATCGTTAAAAAGGCCAAATGGATTATGGATTACATAGGTAATGCACTACTCATAAGGTTGCTGAAAACTCTTCGACAGCCTGGAAACATCACAAACGAGAGATTCACCTGGGTTCCAGAGAAGTCTCGCAAAAATCAAATTTGTTTGCAAATGAGCGTATTTCGCCGACTATGGATTATATTGTGCTGAAGTGAATGAGTCGCAGGTGTTCTGTTGGCCAACGTGATCAAAAGACTTGCATCATCACGTGGTGTTCTTAAGCTGGCTGCAGGTTTGAACCGGAATGACAGACAGTTTTTCGTTGATAAACATCAAAAGTGCACATAAACTGCGACCACCGACGTGCAGACCACTATCAATTTGGTGACCGTCACTGGGTATGGTACATACGTCTATCGTTCCACGGACTGCACATCACTCGATAGTGTCCAGGCGACGAGTCTTAAGTTTAGTCAGGCGATGGATTTCCCCAAACAACAACCGATGGCGGGCAAATAGAAAGTCCAAATGTTCCGACTGCATTCACGACTCCATTAGCCCCACTGTTTGTTTTCTAATTAGGGGTTGGGAACAAATGGACGACGGATGATGTGTTGAAAATGCCCATGTGATTGTAGTTATGACAACGACCTAGGTTAGATCTGCACCTGGTCGACGAAAACACAAATCTGCATAAGTTTCTGAATGCAATGGATAAAACTAACCCACGCTTTTTGACGGAACAAAGCCCAAGTGAATTAGAGCGGGACTGGGAGGAATATCGACAATGGGATATCCGAGTTTCGTGTATGTTTTATGTGAAAATGGAGCCGGATGATCCTTAAATACATTCTTCCTCAAATGAAATGCCCTATTTTAAATTGGAGATCATTATTAACGGAAGTATGGTACCTATATCGGAGGGCCTCATGATAACTGACAGCAATCATTGTCATTAGGGGGTTAATTAAGAGGGTTATTTAATTTTGAGTTTATACGAAGCTTTGAATGATAAATGTTGCCAAACCCTATGGCCTTCCATTGGAAGCATCAAGACCTTTGCATTCTTCCTTAACCGGATGCACAAAACTCAGAAAATGCCTTTCGCGGTGCTTTATTTTGCAATCAACTCCGAAATATCTCTGTAGGCTTTGCCTAATGTTTCAGTCATATCCAACACTAATCAGTCAAGTCTTTTTGCAGGACTGATCCTATTAAATACTCCCGATGCTTCTGAAAAACGCTGAAACAAATAGAATCATAACCACCGAGCAATCAGTTTGTGACATCTACTTGTAACATAACACAACTCCGCAGCAGTAAGTAAGTAATGGACAACAGGAACTTTCAACTCACCCCCATTATCGTACATATATGAAATCCATCTTTCCCGCAAGCAACTACCTTGCAAAACTTCTCTGCACAAAAGTTTACAACTATATCACTGCACCATCTTACACTTTACTGTACTTTTGAGATAAACGGCACAATAAATGGGATATACAAGCGATCAAAAACAAAAGCTGTATTCAAACCAAATATGGTAAACACGGGTGAATTTCAAAGTATTCACATAAACAGCATACCAAGCAGGAGTGGTTTATTCCTGCTGACCCCAAGGGGTAGTGAATGCGCAATTATTTTTTAAAAAAAAACGATACAAATGATAAATATGAAATGTTGACGAACAACTCATAGACAGAGAGAAGAGGAGAAGCATGTGGGCCTGTGTGACGACCCTTTAGACGGTAGCTACACTTATCGCGTGAATGTGTTCTTCCTTCAAACTGTTTGCGAGTGGTTGGTAACCTACGGAGAATTGAGATATTCAGCAGAGGTTTTGTCCTGAAAGTAAAGGGAGTTGGATGATGAGAAAGTTATGCTTTTCCGCCTTTTGGATCAGATGGGCCTCACTTGCAGGATGAAGTCCTCGTAGAACTGACCCTCAACTCTCCTCACAGTACTACCGGGAAAGAGTCGGGTGATCCGTGAACTAACTATCGCCTGGAAGGGCTAACATCGTGTTGTATTTTTTGTTTTGTCCGACCTTTATAAGAAATAATTCTGTATGGATCAGTAAATGACTAAATCGCTGTTCAGGTATCTGAACATTCGCATTTAGGCGAATACAAGTTGAATTCCAGGAAGATGGATTTGATAACTGATCAGTAATAGCCCCTTATGAAGTGTGATACCTGCAATGCAAAGCAGTTTCAAAAGCAAAGTGTTTGCTGTTCTTTGCTTCTATTCGGGTGCAAAACCGACTCACGTAAGAATGACGTAAAGACCATATTGAAATTTGATACCCCTCAGAAGAAAAGATATCCGGTTTTTTGTAACTTGGCCTCATCTTGAAATGCGATCCTATCTCGAGTTGAATAGGATTTTGCAAAGGATCAAACAATGTTTGCGCAGTTCTTTGAACACTTTAAACCAATGGATGCAATTCTTTTAGGCGTAGGTGTTTAAGGTACCCCGGATTCACAGTTTCGTTAGAGAAACCATTTCCCAGTCGATGCATTTGTTGTGGAGTACCTTAGAAAAACTAATTAGTTTCGGCCTTCTGTCGGTGGGTGCGGATTCATCCAATCACCATACATATAAGCAGTAAACCATCTGAAAAAGATGTTGCGAAACTTTCGGCCTGTTCGCACTGCGAACCAGCGTTCAGTCCACAGAGTCAGTGCAGCCCAACCGAAACAACATATAATGCATATTCTTTAGATAAATAAACAGCAATTAATTAGTGATGAACCGTCAACATTCAGGCTGACTTGAAGAGGTTTTCTCAAGTTTCCATACATAAATTTGGTGATTCAACTTATGAGGACTGGTTTCAAATTTCCAACACTTAAAGTGATTTGACAAGAAACTTCGTCTTTGCTGCGAGGTTATTTATTAGAAAACACCAACTGAACACTTGCAGATTATTAGACAGGAAAGCAAGATTCTCATATGCATATTGGTTATAAAAACTGAATATCCGTCTTTTTCTTGAACACGCCTTTCTAAAATTTCCTGGATATTCATTGAGTGTCGCGCAGATATAAACGAATTTTATAAAGCAATTCCACAGATTCCCTAATAAATCCCACTTTCCAATAGACGCAAAGCGGAGTTGCGAGAAAGCATATTACTCGCATGCCTGATCAGTAGAATCCACCGTTACACACCTTCCCCATTTAAAGGTCGCTCGCATGCTTTCGATTTCCATTTACCTCCGTTAGATCGGCTCCAGCAGCTGATCTATTCAGCCACTCTTCGGGTGTATCGTGCCACTTCGGAAGCTGAGTCCCATTTACCCTTTTCGATCCCCGAAAGTCTTGGATCGTATAGACGTTCCCCCGGCGATCGGCAACGACACACGGACCTTGCCGTCGACTGCCCAGCTTCCGCGACCCAAGTGCACTCCCTCCAGGATTCTGGTGATTCTTCCACTTGACCTTCAAGCTTATGGGGAATGGTCGTGCTTTTCTACTTGCCGTTTTCTCTCTAGTGCCTTCCTGAATGGCGGTCAAGTTTTCTCGAGCTTTTCTCCTTTCCTCTCCTAGCTCCCTGCCGAGAGAAGCATGTTGCCAGCCAAAACCCAATTTTCTGATCAACTGAATGGCGTGGATGTCGACCGTATATCAGCATGAACGGGGACGTGCCTGAGTTTCTGTTCAACAGTTGTAAAACTGACTGCTACACAAATACAAATTTTATGTATCACGGGGTGGCTGCAATCTTTTGTAATAAGCCTGCTAAATGCAAACATGAAAGAGTTCAAAACGTGTTTCTTTTAGGAAAACAGAGACACCCTCTGTCACTGAAACAGTTCCACAGAAAGTGACTTCTCACTGACAGCGAAAGTACTTTAGAGTCATTCCGTAAATATTATGTCAACCATGTGGTCATCTCGGCGGTTTTCCCGGAAGAATATTTATAACTGAATTTTTCTTTGTTATTGTAGATATGCATAAGCACGAGGAATGACCGAATGTGTTCCCGCCACTCTTAGGATAAAGAACTTAACTGACAGAAAATCATATCCCTCCAATCACGAGTAAATTTATACTGTTTCACGCTTGCATAAAATTTACAATTCCGAAATGTGTATAGACAAATTGTTCATCACATATCAACTTGATTGCACTTTAGTTTGAAGGACTAACATCTACCACTGAAACAGAGTCAAATTAGTCATGTGAACAGGTTCAACAAGCGTACGCCAGTATCTGACTGGACCTCTCCACAAGGGAACAGCCCGTACACATGAAACAACAAAACAGAAGACGAATGTATAACGCCATTCTGATCCTATAAATAAATTGAAAGTGACATAGCGGAAATTGCTTGTCTGCACTCGTTTTCTCAACTGAATTGAAAAGAATCCAATTTGAAACAGTGTAGCAAATTCTAATAGTTCGCCGAAAGACAAGAAAGCAAGTAGTTCTTTAAACTACTAGTTGCGAAACGAAAAAACATGGACAAGTGGAAGCAAACTTTTTCAAAAATATCAATTATTTTATTTTGTAGAATTTGTGAAATTCGTCTGAAAAATTACGGGACGTTCGTGTGTTTATAATTATCATAACAGAGACAAATTTTAGTCTTAAGAAAAACGCAAATTTGAGCCTAAGGTAAAACGCTAGCTACTACTGTTGATATTTCCGCAGCAAAGTAAAAACATTGCAGTACATTTCTAAGTTTCGAAAAAAAATTAAAATAAACAGCGTCAGATATTCACCCGCCATACAATAACATCCACTTTTGACCTTCTTTCCTTGGGCAGCAGCAGCGAGGATTATGAGAGCATAAGCAGCTGGTCCATTGACAGAACAAGACATTAGGTTAAGAATTGATGCGTGGTAGTCAATGCACGTGGGCAGTATCAAGTCCCAAGGCTGGACTAAAACAAACTCTCGGTTCATCTGCAACGAAACCTGCCTCCAAGTGTCCGATACATCAAACCTTCAGGCTACGCTGACCCACCTCCTGTTGAGATACCTTTTATACAATTGAAAACTTGTCTACATGGCCCCCCAAATACGGATTTTAGCACTATTCAATGATGCAACATAAAAACGAAGCGTTGCGAGTGAACAAAAACAAATAAATGTACTCTTCCGCAGTGAATGTCTGCATAAGTGAATATGTAACATTTTGTCAGCCTTTGTCATAGTTATTTTGGCTAACCATGATTCCCCTAAAAGTTCCCAAATCATTTGGACAAGTATTTGACGAATTTTACCTGGTAATTCGCTGCTACTCAGCCAGAGGTGGAAAAAATAAATTGTTCGCTAGAAAGATGTGCAATTTTATAGGAAACAACCCGAGAGAAAAATAAGCCGGAGTTAGGGAAACGATAACCAAAACAGCCTGTTTATCATATTTTTCGGGTGATTGTGCTTCCCAAATGCTGGTACGAAGTTCAAGCTACCGAAGTACTTTTTCTTTAAATTACATTATTTACTAGACTCCTAAAAATTCCTAGCTAGTCCACTGTTGGTCATCATATTCTCGGGGCTCATCCGGTAGGCGTCATTCACGAGTCTTCATCAAAACTTTGTTCGATTCGTGCACCAAACGGTGATTGCTTGCTAAAGTCACTCGCATGTAAGTGAGTTGGATTAAAGAGAGATTTAACTGAAACTCTAAAATGTGATGTTCTTTATCATTGATGCAGCTTAAAAAAGAGTCTAGGTTCACGGGGACCCCAGCCTGGAGGTCAAGGAAAACAAAATAGTTGACAGCATTAAACTTGCATGCTAGCTGATAAGTGCAGACTTCTTATTGCGGGATTCAAATGGGACTCAAGCGCGCCTTGCTTTACTGCCTTTCAACAGATCAGAGGAGATTATAAGCACAGTGTCAATTTTCAACATATAGAAATGGTTTTCGTGCTGCAAAACCATATGTGGATTTTAAAAGCACCTAACAATCGTTTTAAAAATACAGTAAATCAAAAGTAGTATTCTTCAAGCTGCGGATGCGTTTAACAAACCGATAGTGACTTAGTGGTGCTATTAGGAAAAAGGCGTTTTCAACATCCCAATTTACCCATTATCATCACGGCAAAAGCGCAACGGCATTACATAGCAATCATATTTGGGATTCATCTCCCAAATTAAAGGCATCAAGAACAGGCATCCGCGGTCGGTTTGATTTTCATTATTGCGTATGCATCGCACCATTTTCCCAGTTACTTTCCACAGGCGGTCTTGTGATGTTCACCGGAAGAAAAATCACACAAAGTTCTCCTTTTTTGGCTGAAAAGTCTTTCTTACTTCAATTGATCCTTGATTTCAATCCATCATTCAAACAGGTGAGGAAATGTCAACGTGACTTTGACGAAAATTGCCGGTCAACCGTGAGGTTTGTTCGCCCGTTTTAACGGATTTTGCCAGTAGTTTAAGGAACGGAATTATTGACGTTTCAGAAGTCATTCTAAAAAGATTTACGCTGAACAAATTTGGATTTGCAAAAGGTCTGTGTTTCGAAACAGTAATTCACCCATTTGTGAAAAAACGCAGGTAGACATCATTAATCGTATAAGGCAGACTAATTATTATCGTTTATTTTTGAAGAGCATGGTCACAGACATAAAAAGTGAATGCAAGCGACGAATGCGAAAGGATTACAGGAGAAGATGAGATAAAAGAGACAAATGTCTCATTCGAAGTCATTCCGCCAACAGTTCCAGTCAGATAAGATGAATCCCAACGTACGTGAGAATTTTGGTATGGAAACATGCGTGTAAAGTCTAACAACCGAAAAAAGGACAAACAATGCTGAATGCTCTTCAAGGCGCGGTAAGCGCTAGCACAGTCAAGACTCGCACATCAGGCACAAAGTGTCCGTCATACTGGGTCTGGTGTGAGATTCAATGGCAAGAATGTACATTCAACGCCATAAAAGTGTCGTACGTACGCAGAGAGCCCACAATGGCGAGCAAACACAAGTCACTGACTGTGACTTTAGAAAGTCCCAGTCCAATAACAGCTTCGGCGGATTGAGGAAAGCAGATCCCTCGATAAGAGATGATCATCGGTTGGTGGACCAAAAAGTCCACACCACAACCAATTGCACGTAGGGCTGAGATTATGGCGAGGGAGAATTCATCAGCACCATACTTCTGCTTTTTCCTCATTTGAATTACCGCTACAGTCAGTAGACTTCTCACAGACGTACGAAGGACATTTGCACTTGCTAAGTCGCATCTAATTAAACATTAGAAAAAACCAATGCCCTTCAATATGTGTCTGGATTTGCAAGCTTACTGTAACGAAAAGCGACTGTTATCTTCAGCAACAACCTTGAACTAAGCATCACAACACCCAACGTCCTATAATTGTCACCGTTCGGCCTGACTGATGGTCAAGCAATAAGCAAAACGGTTTCAGAATTTGCTGAGGCTGCTGGGGCCAGACCCACCATTTACTGGCTTTCTAATGATCTTAAAGGATAATCAATTGAGAGCGTTAATCCCCAGTGTTGTGACTTTTCCTTAATATGGAATTGCATAATTCCCCTTCAGAGGCAAACAAAAGTAAGGTGGTTAAATGATGGAGGAGAGTTTTTGGATGTACGCGGTACTTACCTTATTGCCAGTGATTACCAAAGGGAACAGCTATCCTATACCCGTGCTGAGACTCTTTTTTCCTCAGGATCATACTAGTGAAGTTTCACTAAACTAAAGACTGCAACCCAATGTCACCCACTTACTACTCATAAGTAGCGGCCCAATTTGAGATGTACTAAAATGGGCACACGATGCAACACGATGCATTTAATAATATGATTGATTTGCATTGTTTACGCGCCTACTAATGCCAAACAAAACGGGTTAAATGTCACAATATTTACTCAGGATATTTTCGACTGCTTCAATGCAACAGCTGGAACTGGTGAAAACCCATTGTGTGTAAAACGGGACAATTTTCAATCTCACAGCAACGCTCGTTATAGTCTGAAAGAACGTGATTCGCTTTGAAAGCACGAAAACAAACGTTATTTGATGATATGGTATCGTTGTCATCACCACCATGGAGGGAGCGACACAAGTGTTCAACACTAATGCTTCGCTGCCGTACGATCAGACATTCCATCTTTGCGCATTTTGTGCGTATTGTGAAAAGCACACTAACTGTGTTCAGAGGATGTTTTAGAAATGTTTATGAAAAGTACTGAATTTAAGTGCACTCGTCGCTGGTGTTCTATGATTTATAATCCACGTTTGGTGGCCTTGATTTCTTGACATTTAAGAAAGGTTACACGTGAATTATTGACAGGTACGCCGAGTAATCTTCAGTTGCCTCAGAACTCTAGCCTGTAAGACAATAGAATATATAATATATATATATATGTATATATGTATATACATATACATACATATACATATACATATATACATACATAAACATATACATACATATACTGGGTACCCATAATGCATTCTGTGAAGACGATGTCCAACAGCGAAAACCACATGAACAATTTATGAACAAAATACCTATCCCGCAAAACCCCAAATGCAACTAAAAATATCGCCCATTGGGTTTCAAGCGTGTGTCACGCTACCTGACTGGGAAGTCCTCACTGGCGGGTCAATCGATCGTCACAACCAGGACAGTTACTGGGTCGTCGTTCGATGAGTCGGGCACACCAATCACATCGCTCAAGTGTGAACACGTTCGCCTGTTCAGGCGTGAAGATTCAGATGCGTCCAACGTGCGTTGGTGGAGTAGTGGTAACACGCTCGCCTCGCATGTCAGATGTCCGGAGTTCAAATCCCGGCACGGCCACTGGATATGCACTGCTGATGAGCTCTAATAAGAGCGAAACTCGAGTCCAGTGCTTCCCTTTGGTGTGGACTCCCCAGAATAATTACGCCAGAACAGGAATACGACCGTTCAAACGAGAGTGGTGTGAATATGGACAAAATACCTAACCCGCAAAACCCCAAATTTAAGATTTGAATGTAACAGCCGCTATGAGAATTTCGCATCTTTTCACCAAGTTATGGTGGGTGTCTCCCTATAAAAATGAAGACTGTGATTCCAGGAAAGAAAACTTGAAACATACTTTGCAAACACGTGACATTTTGACACAACTGTGTAAACTCACAAAGAGTCATAGCATTCCATTCTGCAACCTACTGTCACTACATATAAAGGTATATATATGCAAGAATGTGAAAAAATCGGGTCCTACAATAAGCACCAAATGGTACGAGACCAGATAGGGGACACTGTCATGAAGCAACTCTTGTCCATGGGGTTGTTTTCTGGATAAAACATCTTGCACCACCTTATTGGACTGACTTGGCTGTTTGGCATTAGTCTACGAGGGTGCACACCTCGGCAAGCAACTACTAATATCATTTATATTTGAAGAGCATAGTGGTAAACATAAACGTTAAATGCAGGTGATGGATGTGGAAGGGTTACAGAAGAATATTAGATAAGAAGAGAGAAGCGTCTCATTCAAAGTCATGCGACCAATAGTTCCAGTCGGACAAGATGACTTCCAACGTATGTAAGAATGTTTGGTATGGAAACATGCGAGTAAAGATCAAAAACCGAGGAAAGGACAAACAATGCTCAATGCTCTTCAAGGCGCGGTAAGCCCTAGCACAGTCAAGACTCGCACATCAGGCGCAAAGTGTCTGTCATACTAGGTCTGCTGTGAGAGTCAGTGGCAAGAATGTACACACAACGCCATGTACCACGTATAAAAGTGTCATACGGACCAAAAAGTTGGCATCACAATCGATTGCACGTAGGACTGTGACGATGGCGATGGAACATTCACTAGCACCGCCACTCTGCTTATTCTCACTCCATACAGTCACTCCGCACCCATCCAAGATGATGCGTACGTCTATTACAGTTGTTTGACGCTCCCGAGCAGCGATCTGGTCAGGGTTGATGTAAGACGTCGACGTAGATGCTCGCAGATTGTATTTCAGAGGCATTGGAGACGTTTCATGAGTTCCCTTGAAACCCGATTATGGTGAGCACATCTAGCATCATGTGGGATTCAGTAGGACTGCAAAATATGCATCAAATTCTCCGGTTGACCATATTTCCACGGCACACAGCTCCGGCCACCATGACAACGCCAAACGCTTCTAATTCTCGTAGCTGGATACCGCAGATAAATATCCGAGGAAACACTCGTTCTGGAAATACAAGCCGTCCGTTTGAAAGAGACGAAGCGACCAAATCTCGTACCGGCAACGATGTTGTGCAGGCTAGCACCCAAGCAACCATCAACTCTTCCTTTGTGTTTACGCATGCACCTCGGACTCGGATAGGAAGGCTGAGATCCCGAACAATCTTTCCGACTGCGGAATCGTCGACCACATTACGTAGTGCTTGGCACTGAATAGAAAGGAGCTTTTGCATATGCACTGTTTGCTGCATCTGGATGGTTGTACTCAGACTTGGGATATCAAGTCCCTTATGTTGTTTACCGGCATAGATATGGCTTACCGAGGTGATTTTCAGTAGCCGTAGCCAACCTTGAATAGATTGCCTGATGTAAATGTCCAACATTTTGAGGGTCTTTCGGTGGGCTTGGCCGAATATGAGCGAATCTGACAGTCCCGTTATTTTCATTGTTTGATGCGCCTTTAATGGAGCACGCGTCATCTGACAATCCAGTTTGACCAGCTGCTGTCGGTGGCATAGTGTTTTCCCCTGGAAAATAAGGAAGTACCCAGATTTGTCACGGTGTCTGTCGGACCCAGAGGATCGATAAGTTCTTCGGCGAAGCGAAATGGTGCGACTGAGATTGCTTTCGCCGGATGTTCCCCGTCCCCACAAATCATCATCGTTTTCGACTTTCGGGCGTTGATCTTTATAGAAGATCTTTTCAGGTCGACTGCAGCAGCTTCAAGCTTCTCTTCAAGGTGAGCCTGACTTTCTGCACACACGACTCAGTCGTCAACAAGGACAAAGCCATCCACCAGGGTGTCATGGAACTGGATTGCCATGATTAACAATAATGCGGAGAGTGGATCTCCCTGCTTCATGCCTTTGTGGCAGTGAAGCACGGTATTGTGGAAAACTGCTACGACATTCTCATAGGACTGTGCGATGTATAAACTAGAGGTGATGGCGCTCTAAATATCTCGGCAGACCTGACGATCGTGCCATGGGAAACCGAGTCAAACACTTTCGATATATTGACAAACGCCAAGCTGATTTTAGAAGCAGTCGCTGAAGAGTGACGAATCAGGCCATGCGACAACAATGCAGCTTCCAAGCAACCGTCCTGATTTACAGATGCAAACTGGAGTGAAGGAAGTTACTACGGCTCCAACCATCAGCAAGCACCTTACGAAAGCATCGGACAAGAATGGATGACACGGAGATCGGTTTCAGTTCGTCCGGTGAAGTCGAATTCGGGACCTTCAAAACTAAGGTATTACGAGCACGACACAGATGTGGGGGACAACATCAAGCTGATAAGAGTAAGTTGAAATACCCAGCAAGCGCGTTGGCATTGAACCGGCGGAGCATCCTGGGCGCGAGCTTGTCCAGACCTAAGGACGAATTGCCCTATCGAACCGTATCGGTTTCATCATTCAGGGACCAATGAAACATTGACAGAATCTCGCAAGGCAGGCTTACCTGACGCGTCCCAAGAAATGGGAACTAAGAAGCTACATCTCGTGCGTCACAATGAGACGACCTTACGTGGCATCAGGGTTCTGTGCTGCAGTAATCTCGCGAGTAATAGTGGCTGAAATTTCGTTTCATGCCAGGAAGACCAATAGGGAGTAGCCCGACGAAGAATAGCGGGACTAATCGTATTACGTGGCAGTCTGGAGTTAAAGTTGTACTGTCCTCTGTGTTTTGTGTGTGAAATAAGCAAGGATTTTCAGACCAGCATGCCCACATTTATGCTCCTCCCACCCCGAGAAAGGACGGGTTAGAAAAAGTCGACCGTAAAACTGCACATCCTGATCACCCAACAATCGACTGTGACCATCGGCGAATTATCCAGTATCATCGAAAAATAAGAATAGTCAGGGAAATTGCCAAGTCAGAAAATAATCCAGCAACTGCACCCGGCTTATAATTTAGATTGCACGGAGAAATTTTTGCGTTCTCTTCGGTCGTAAATACTTTCCAGTGAAACAATATGCAACTCAGACAAGCCTCATTCATCCATATTTTCCTGGGGGTACCATATCCCCTTCAGCGGACTGGACCACAAAATCACAATGAGTTGAGTTCTTCACTAAATATCTACGTCAAGTGCTACCTTTCATCAATCAAATGATGTTGGATTACCTAAAAACAAACTTTGCTCGCAAGCCACGCAGAGCGTTAGTACCGCGGATCGATTCAATTGACAAGTTTACCATTTACTACCCTCTTTCGAGCTAACCTTGTAAACGATTTCCAGTTCTTACTTTTAATTCGAAGCGGAGCCCTGGTTTATATAAACAACATCAAAACCTAGACATGGTCACATTAGCTATAAGAACGTTTCTCCAAGCGTAAACTTCAGAATCATCATCATCATCAACAGCACTACATCAATGTTCAACACCCATGCTTCGATGCAGTACAACCATGATTTAGTTGAAAGCCTCATTGTAAAGAAAAGAAGAAAGACGGATGCGGAAGGGACTTGGTGCTAGCTTACTACAATCAATCCGAGCTGCCTACACCTCCAAACATTCACTCAGGCAATCTGGACAGAAAACGACAACAAGATCGCCACTGACATCGGTTGGCAGCCATATCTTGCAGCGTCTCCAACCAGGCGCAGTGAGGATCACGCGGTCCCCATCCTGGGAGGCGAGTACCACCGACAACACCCAAGCGTTTCGTAATCTCTTTCATACTCCTCTGCCAGGTCAAAGGTTGGCCACCTCTCTGCTTCCGCCACTCTGAACTGAGCATGGAAAACAGCACTCTATTCGGCAAACGATGGTTAGGCATACACAACACATGCCCCAACCAACACAGCTTCTGGTGCTGGACACATTCTTCAATGAAAGTACCCGTTGCACAACCCAAAACTCGCTTTCTAACTGCCTCGTTACGGATACGTCGACACCAACCCACACGAGCTATGCTTCTGAGACAACGATTGTCGAACACCTGAAGACGTCTCAGTTCCGCTACTCGAATAGGCCAAGTCTCACAGCCATAAAACAAAACAGCCCGCACTGTAGCTTGATACACATGTCCCTTCAGATTCAGGGATACACCATTCTGATGCCACAGGTGTCTCAAACTGGCAAACGCGACCTGAGCCTTGCAGATTCGCGCATTGACCTCATCTGTCACACTACAATCAGAACTAATACAACTTCCAAGATACGTAAAACGTCCCACAAAATTCAGAATAAAAATCTATCAATCACGAGCAGATATTCATGCCATTATTTGTCCGTCATTACAAATATAATGAAATAATCGTGGATTCAGTGGTTAATTAGTCCTATAAAACTACTGTGGCAATCACCTCGAAGGGTTTGGAATACAATACAGCAAAAAAAAACAATTACGTAGCATTTATACCCATGCTTTGAACTAACCAATTCGAGTCTGTGAATTTTTTATCGTTGCATTTGAATTAATGGAAAACACGAAGTATTCGTTTGTCTCAATTATGAATGGTGCGCCTTTCATGTAAACCAGACATGCTTCCGGGAACACTGAGTTCCTCCACCTGAGTTGTTCTCTAATCTAACTCACAAGAACACCAAATGGTACAAATCACCGTGTGATAGCTGGAAAGGAAGGATGGAAAACTCAGTCCCAGCCACTTCTCAGATTTGCATGCAGCTCCTGAGGGATTTGTGTGCGATTCATTCCAATCGCGGGAAGAATTAGGTCGGCAGTTTGTCGACCTAAACACGGCAAACACGACAAAATGTTACAATAGTGCATCGATTCAATGGGGTAATCATATAACACGGAATGTCTTTTTAGAAGAGTATTCTACCTAAACCTGCTTCAATTCTCCTTGACGACTTGCAAAGTTTCCTAGTGACAGGTATCCTCGTTTTCGCGTCCTCGCCATTAGATTGCGAGGCATCTGGTTGGTAAATAAGAGGTAATTATTGCGAAGAAATATTTCAAAGAGGTTATGCAATTAGAAAACACGGAAACACAGAAAACCGGTTGTCACCGGGCCTCACCTCTAACTGAACTGTTTTAGGCGACCTAGAGGGCCGTTGAGAGTCTGGACCGATAGATTCGTGTAACAAGGCACATTTGGGTCCCACGTTTCGTTTGCAACAACATAGTACCAAATTTGGTAGTCGTACTGCGGCTGCTCCGGCTGTGGTCAAGCAACACTTTTGGGTCAATATCGGCGGACCCTTCGGTGCTCCGTAGGCAACGTGGAACAACATGTTTGAATCGATCACGTGACCGATGTCAAAAACGTGTGACGCAATCCAGTCTTTGGCCATGGTACTGGGCCTAATGTGGTTCCGCTAAGAGAGTTGTTTGCCTATTCGCTCGGCAGGTTGCTACTTTGTGTGTCCAAAATACACCACTGAACAGCAGCTGAACTACCGTCTTGTATGTGAGGTTTAGTTTGAGAAACGGTTGACTGTAAACCAAAAAGGCAGAGTTGCAGCCGGCAACGTACCTGATAGAGAAAGACTGTGCCTGCCAAAAGATTGCCGTTATAGAGTAAACTAAAGTAGACTAACCTCTCTGCAACGGTCGTAGCAAACGGTTAGATGGAACGTTTAGACAGACTTTTGGCTATAAGCCCCTCTGGATGACCATTAACTCTGAACGCGTTAACGATGCGTTTTAGTCCAGAGTTTGGTGTATCCACCGAGCAGACTCATCTGTTCGGTTCGTTAAGCTGTAAATGGTAGTTCTTTTCTGCCTCAATTGTATAAAAATATAAATGATTTTTAATCGTTCTCTCGACGTAGATTTCCGTTGTTAGATCTCCCACTTTAGTCCGTGTATAGTTTGACTAATTTAACGCCCAAGAAGTGGAATACGTTGTCACTTCAGGCTTCAAACGTGGACCGAGTGGAGGGATGCCCTCAGATGTAGCTGTCCAGGAGATTTCCTTCCGTGGGGAAAAATTCCAGCAAGGCAGGGTCCTTCGCAGATACAGAGGTCAAAATTTAACGCATCAGGAAAACGCAACACTTTTTTCTCGAACCTAGAATACTTTCGGTAAATAACTGCTGGACTAGGTTGTTTGATTACTTGTTGTTAGTTTTCCTGGGATCGCAAAGAATCCGATGTATTACATAGAGGCTTTGCAGTCGATTTTGCTAACATCATTTATAAGTATTTGATCAAGTGGCTGTTGATCTGCTCTCAACTGCTTGCAACTGCAGATATCATCGCGAACACGAAGCAACTTAGGGTAAATATTTCAAAAACATATCCCAAAGTGCAGCTGCAGAGCTCGTGAATTTGTAGACACGTTAGTGCTACAATGTGTCATCTTAGAGTCAGCGGTAAATCCAAAATAGTTTAAAAGTATTTGTACATTAACTAATGCCGGCAACCCGGAGTTCGCTGTGATGATTTATAAAAATTTCTTTTTTCTCGAAAATCAGTTTCTACGTGGATTTGTGGCATGCGCGCAACAGTCCGTATGAACGGTCAAATACCTGGTTGCTGAGAATCTGGTAGTTAGCTTCCCACATCTCACAGATAAACTTTAGTGGACTTTAAAGTTTCTTGTTTCCTCAATAATGGATTAAAACATTTCGCCGTATTTGAAGCACTCATGTAGGTCACGAAAGCCTGCTTCGTCTGTGGGCGAGGTGGAATTTCAGTGCCAGCTGAGCTTCCAATTTTTTTACTGTTGAATAAATGCAGTCATCTACAGTGCCACATATCAGAAAATAAAATTTTGTCCTCATTTATGTAAAACATGAATACATAGATCAATACGAATAACACACTTGAGTAGTAATATTCCTCAGATATTTGTAGGTTTGAAGTTTGAAAGATGAACCAGTTCTAGGCTGCACATACGCCAGTGGGAAACAGTTGGAGCACATGCGTCTTGGTTAGTCACACCAGAAGTTCGAATATTCTCAGTCGAGTTTTGTTTTTCATTTGGTTACTAGCAATGATCTCCACTGAACTCTGTTCGGTAATTGTATTGTTGAAATGTAGGCTCCGCGTGCTGTGTTGCGTTGAGAAAACGGGGCAAGTTCGCTTGAATGGGTAGGGTAGCCTTCTTGGGAAATTTCAACTAATCATGAAGGAGGGAACCTACACTCCCTGAGTGGTCACATGAACCCTTTTGTTTACCACTCAAAGCCGCAAGCAACTTGTATTTCAAACCACCGTGGCTAATACGCCTTTTTGAAAGATGCTAAAGTTCAAAAAATCTGGTGCAAAATTTGTCATTTTTCATGCATGTCTGGACGTGACACATTAAATTGTGTCCAGGCAGTTTACGAAAGAATAACGTGGGTGATATTTGATTTTATTTGCCATGCCTCGGTAGGCCAAGATAGTATTTAATTCGTCAACTATCGCAATCTTTTAAAAAAAAAACAATTTTTGCTCTCTTGTGAAGGTACTGGTGGTGATCGGGAACGGTGAAACGAGATAATCAAACCGTGGCAATGCAATAGGTCCAACGAAGCTTAATTACGTCACCAAAACGACCAGTAAAGTTTATCTAACATTAGTTCACATGAAGCGATTGAAGAAAATGATAAGGAGTTGGCAATGTAGGTAGCTCGGGTGCGCTGATTGATTGTTGGTCTGTTCGCCGAGCTTGGCAGTTGGATTGCAAACGCTTCATCACCAATCGAGGTGACATCGTCAGTGCGCAGTTGAGTGCGTAAATTCCTCCTCTTCTGCCTGTGCTTATATGGCTCCTAAACAGCATCTGGTAGCGTTGAAGCGGGGTCTTCGCCTAGCTTGATTGGACCCTTGTGAATCTGACCTGGTGTCAATCTCTTGTGTCTGTTTGGTTCGTGGATTGACACGAAGACAGAGAAGGACACAAGTTCAATTGGAACAACGTTCAAATACTTGCTCACGCAAGAACAAAACGGGAGCGAGAGGTCTTGTTTTTTTTCTGTAGTTTTCTTCCTTTGGTACCATTGGTCCGCTGATTGTCGTTAGGTTTCTTGGTTGTCCATGTGGCCCAGAGTCCCGTGACCGTGTAGTTCTTTTGCTCGTAACGGCTGATAGACGGGGTCAATGTCGATGTGTTTATTGATCGACTTTTGTGTGGAGTACCACGCCTCGGCAAACTCTCGCTCCCGTTTTGTTCTTGCGTGAGCAAGTATTTGAACGTTGTTCAATTGAACTTGTGTCCTTCTCCGTCTTCGTGGATTGAGACAAGTGACATTGGGTCATGCCTTCTGCTGGCAAGCTTGTGTTCGTGTATTCTGGTAGCCAGTTTTCTTCCAGTTTGGCCAACATAGTGTTTGTCGCAGTCGTTACACTTAAGTTTGTAGACCACGTTCGTTTTCTTCATTGCATCCAAACTTCCCTTTGGTTTCGAGAGAGTTCTTCTCAACGAGTTTGCAGGCTTGAAGGCGACTGTAATCCCATATTGCCGTAGATGTCGTGCAGTCATCTCCGCGACGTTTCTGATGTATGGCAGCGTAACCTTCTTCTGTTCTGATTGTGTTGGCAAATCCGTTTGGTGGTGGTGTCGTAAGCATCTCCGTATGAAATTCTTCGGGTAGCCGTTATTTCGGAATGTCTCGTAGAGTCTTTGTTCTTCTTTTTTCTTCGCTTCTGTTGTGTTGCAATGAGTCTCGATCCGCTTGAATAGGGTTCGAACACAGCTCCGTTTGTGGCAGTTCGGATGGTTGCTGTAGTAGTTCAGAATCTGGTCTGTATGCGTTTCTTTCCTGTATACTTCAGTCTGCAGTTGGCCGTTTCTTTTCCTCGTGATCAGCACATCTAGGAACGCCAATTTGTTGTTTTCTTCGGGAGCACGTTGCTCAGCAGTTCATTCGCCTGTGACAAGCACGTTCCATAAAACTCCATTTAGAGAAGCAGACTGACTTTCGAGAAATACACTCATTTGCAAATCAATTTGGTTTTTGCGAGAGACTCACCTGGAACCCAGCTGAATCTCCCGTTTGTGATGTTTTTAGGCAACTGAATGTGCTGCACCAGGCCGCCTCATGTTCCAGTTGTTACGATATTCGAGATATTGCGATACATGTATATACGTAATGCACTACTCATAAGGTTGCCGAAAATTCTTCGACAGCCCACGACCGGTTTCGCCCTTCTTGGGGCTCATCAGGTAGGCGCAGTCCCCGAGTTTCCGTCAACCCTATGTTCTACTTGAACCCAAATTGCACGAGCGAAATCAGACCGACTTTCCTTTTTGTGCTACGATTTCCCACGCAGCAAGCCATCCCAATGCCACCGCGGTAATTTATCATGTTCTAGGCATGGTTATTCGGCGACAAATTTAACATTCTCATTTTTCCTCCATCCATAATTTTTGGTGTTTTTCCACTTTCCAAACCCAAATTTACAATTTTCCTCACTTCGCTAACCTACTTCATCAGCAAGCAAAATTAATTCTGACGGGTTCGGAAATTTAAACGCTGATAAATCCGTCAGTTGGTCAAGAACTTAAGCAATTCTGTACGTATCTAGATTATTTGCAGTAAGTTGCAACGTAGAAGAACTGAGCTGCTGCCATGAAATAAATCGGTGAACGTTGCCTAAAGCTTTAACTTAGCCGACTTGTGAGAGAGATGAAATGGAAGAAGCATTAAACGGATGGATGCGACATGTTACAGCGTACCGCACAACCAGGCATGATCTAAAATGAGGGGAACATGCGTGATTCAGCTGGATTTCAGTGGACTGTTTCGTCAAAAACAAGTTGATATGCAAACGAGTGTACTTGTCAAGATCTGTCCAAATCGGGTACAAGTAGGACATAGTGTTGACGGAAACTCGGGGACTTCGCCTATCTGATGAACCCCAAGAAGGGCGAAACCGATCATGAACTGTCGAAGAGTTTTCATCTAACTTATGAAAAGTGCAATACGGGAAATTGCATAGTAAAGCAGTCTGCTTGGTCGGCTAGTCTTGCTTCACCGTTCGCTTTTTAAACTGACCGATGGTTTTCCCATCGACCTATTCGGCTTTACGGTTGGTTATGGAATTTTACAATTCATTTTAATACGACAAACCAGTTTTTGTGTTTAACAAGAAGGACATCTTGGGCACCAGGCCATGAGTTTAGAGGCCGTAACTACAACCTTGAATCCATCTGAAGGGTCGAAATCAGTGTGTAAGGGAGGGAGGATCGCTGCGTCAGGACCACTGTGGAAATTGGCTCATCTCGTGTAACCAGGCACGACGAAATGTCCTTATGTTCCTGCAGGACGCATTTATTCGCCTGAGGGTTATTCACCAAAAAAGTTAAGTTTTTTTTTATTTTCATTCCCAGGGAAACGGAGGGAAGAGGGAATACTACATTTGTGAGCTAATTATCATCAAAACTGCCCCGAAGCCAAATAGCAACCGCGCGTGTGAGAGTGAATTCCGTTCAGCATAGACATAGTGCGTTTTTATCCTGTCTTAGTTAACTTGAACGTCGTTTTGTTCCACTCGTATTCACGGTAATCTACTAACTCTTTATCTTTTATCGAAATAAACTGTGAACTTTCAGTCGTTCTGAAAGGATAACTTAAATTCGATATCCAACCAAACATTCCAGGGCTTTGATGCACGATTGGACTGATATATATATATATATATATATATAACGCCATAAAATAAAAACCGGTCAAAGTAATTTTTGTACTGCAATGCAGAGAGTTTTAATGATATTTGTGATTTCTGTCAATAGATTCCAAGATATGCACTGCTGAAGTGTGAAAAGGTTACGTTCCATAAACCAGCTTCCAACGTTTCGAGTTTCAAAAAATTGTGCCAGCCAGAATGTCTTTCTGATTGGTCCGACTGGACAGCGACGGCGCAAAATCCCGAGTATTTCCTTCGGAATACAGTAGACCGATTCTCATGCCTATAGCAAAATGAACAGCAGCTGCGCTTGCATCGTAACGGAATTTTGGAACGTGCTGTTCGAAATCCAAAATGGGATAAGTGTACTCAACATTGTGCAAAATTACAAGCGATTCTTCTAATTACTCTCCGTGTTCCATAGTCCCCTGTTATCAGAGATGCTTCGTCGGAGAATGAAACTTCTGCACAAATGACACCACATTAATTGACTAGCAGTGAAATTCTTTGAATAAAAATGACATTTTTTGATATTAACACGAAACGATAACTTTCCTTTGTTCTATCCTTGGAGTACTGTTTTTTACAGATTTTTCAGTACTTGAGCCAATTACGTTCAACTTTTAGGCCTGTAGCTGAAATGAATTATTTTCAGCGAGAAAGTTGATTTTGTCTGATACTACAGTGGTTCTAGTCCGTTCTTAGACCTTCATTCCAAGGGCACAGAGTAACAATACTTGGTTACGCTGCATTGGAGGAAAATCAAAATTCTTTAGTCAGCGCAAGTCGGGGAGAACTTCATTTCGTTAAAGCCAAGATTCAGTAAAGCGAACGCGTCTTTATCGGGCTAAAGACTAAATTTTAGAACCATGGTGCTGTGAGATTTGGACTTTGATTTTCGGCAAGACTTTTGCCCACTATAATTTTCGTTACCATCAAATAAATAACAAAAAACGGCCAATTCAAGGTAGCTGAAAAACCCCTCGCAGATTACAGATGTAAGCAAACATACAGTTTGAAAAGTCTCTCTACCCACATAAGCTGCAGTCAAAAAGTTCACCACAGCGCCTCTCATTAATCGTAAAACCAGAAGAACGGTAGGCTCAAGAATTGAATAACGCCTGTAATTTGAGTTGAAGTATTCGAACCTGATGCGGCTCAAACTCATTATCAGGAATTCAGAAAATGCCAAACAAAACCTTGCCGAGAGTACACGTACAAGATAATCCAGTCAAACAGATTAGGGTTTGTGGATGCTCTGTTAGCTGGCGTCCTATTTGGAAAGGAACACAACGCTTTCGGAAATCGCTTTATGGCTTAAAAATACCGTGTCACTTACCAGCTACAACATCCAAATCCAGTTTCCCTCGAAAGATAAGGGGAAACTAGAGTTGTGGATTCAGAAATTTTACGTAAAATGCGTCAGTTGCTTACACACACAACGAAACATGTTGTAAGCATATGGACACACGACCGTGTTAACTGTACAATGCTGAGGATCGTTATACCAAACAGATGTACAAGTTGCCATCGGTAGTTGGTGGTATAAGTTAGGTCTTGGGTTTTGTTCACAGACTACATTTCATTCGACGGGAGGCAAGTGAGCTTCCCGTTCAGTGCTTGGCTTTTTTCCTTCTGTATCAGTTTTAAATGGAGCTTCGTTCTATAGCTTTCGAAAGGCAAGTGGTACTCTGAAGCTGTCTTCTCTCTATGTGAGGCATTGCCTGTTAAGAATCTTTAGAAAAGTTCCCACAAGCGACCTCCTGACTACTAGTTGCCCGAAACAATTCGACCAAAAGCGGGGAATGGCCTTGCATTCAGACTGGATCTAATACCGCTCATGCTTTAGTCACGGAGTTCATATCACAATCATGCTTTTACTGACTCACTGTATGCAGATTTGAACATGGGTACGACGAAAGGGGTAAACGCAGAAGAATGTGACGTGAGTATCGGACTGGACTTGATCAAAAAGCGATTCACTAGTTGAGCAGTGGGATTTATGTGACGCCCAGAATTCATGTCACTCTGTTATCTTCTTGAATGGCTCATGGAGGGACAGAGATCTCCAATGGCTGACTTGGCATGTAAACTTCCGAAGAAATGAGAACTGCATACTTAGGATAATCTATGGTAATGGAATTAACATGGTTACAAGTGGAAAGTCTGTACCATTCTTGAGTGTTTAAGGTTCACTATGAATCTAATATAATTCCACCATACAATTTATGGAAACACGATTTTACGCAGTACAACCTGGACTATTTTTGAGTTCAGTGGCTAGTCTCCCTGATCGTACATAGCAGGTCTAACTTCGACGATTCTACTTTTGTTGGCGAAATGGAAACACATGATATCAGTTTCCATAAAAGTACCCCAGAAAAGTCCGGAAATGTGCCGAGTGATCTTACGGCTGATTGACCTTATTAATTGCACAATAATCGCGCAAAACACGTGAAAATATACCACAGCAAGCCAAGTCAACTTCCTGGTTGTTTGTTTTCCCCCATCAAGAGGGTCATCTGGAAAACATTATTCTTCAAGGAGCAATTTGTACGTAAAAGCCAAATTAACCTGCACTGTAAACCTTCCTGTGTTATCCACAGGCCGACATGATCATGTTCAAAAATGCATGTCCGAAGCTGCGGATTTGTAAATATAAAGGGATAATCTTTCAAACTCTACGTAATAAACGGCAGAAAATGTTCTCTTAAGAGTCACTAAACAACGCGATTCGGTGCATTTAGTCACCATCACGTGTTCACAAGAATAGCCCGCACCGGATAGCAACGAAGCAACCAGGATGAACTCTCCTGTTTCCAGGAGAAAACTAATCAATATCGTGATCCTATGAACGACGTGGATGATAAACAGCTGTAGTTTCGGATAGGATATGCAGCTGTAAATGTCTCTCATTCTTGCCTCATGTGAGTGGTACGAAAACGTCCTTTGTGAGAACAGATGACATCTTTCATTGGCATCCCCGTCTTTCATGACGGTGAAATTCGTCGGTGCTGAGTAGTGACCTTGCAGTTTTAGACCCTGGAGCACAGTATCCTTGGTCTCTGCTCGATAGATACATATCAAGGCAATTAATGTTCGTTTAAACCATTGTTCTCTTGTGAACTCGATATCAGCTTGATAGCTGCTGGAGCGTTAAAGTCACCTGTTTATCCATTCAACCGAATGTGTCATCCGCCCTTCAAGTATGAGGGACTGTTAGCCAAATCGATCCAAAAGGTTCAGTCGCTCCCCGCTGCCAAAAGTACAAAAGTACAAAGTACTTGTGTTATTCTTCACGAAGAATGTGATTTCATCTGCACGTCTGGGACAACGCTCTGAAAATCACACTATTTTCGACGAACTACATCCATGGCCTATTTAAGTTGAAGGCGACCAATAACTGTTCTTGTCTGACAACGAGGTTATAGCTTCCAGCAGTGCAACAAAAAAGGCCTTAAGGTTGTTGGTTTCGATCAGTCTGAGTAACCGTTGAGGTAGTTTTGTTGCGAAGGTTCAGCAAATGAAAAAACAATTCCGACATGAATCTCCTATTTAGTAGTTGAAGCACTTTTTGGAAAAGTCCCATGTACGAAGGTCTTAGCGGTGACAAAGTTTGCACGTCAGCTAGGCTATCTGATGGCAACACATTTGAATATTTTACTTTTGAAAATTCTCCAGTCTCTCCACCACCCAATATGTTCATTTGGCTAGTTTGCATTCTTCTGGTGCAATCTTATGTTTTGAAACGCATTGTGCTCTCCAATCGAGCTGTTATTTTCAAAACTTTTTTTCCATTATCAGATATAAAACGTTCAGTTTTCATCAGCTGAAAACATTGCCGCTGCGTGGGTTCGTCTTACACAAAACAAATTGTTTTTAAAAGGAGACACTGCTATCCAAAATCACGTGTCAATTTAAACAAGAATTAAATATGCGGGAAAAAATATGGCACATGATAACCTGTTATCAAATGACGTCCGAAGCAGTCATGGGACTGACCTTGTGACGTGAGTCCAAATAATAGACTGGGAAAACTTAGTGCTCTACCATGTAGATCCGACAAATTCGTCTCCACATCATTTGTAAAACGAAAAAAAATGCAAGACAACTTTTGTGACCATTTCCGAAAAGATAACACGGTATACTCTAAAGTTGCAATATACAATAAATTAGCTGTCTTAGCATGCTAACTCTGCGCTGGTTGCGAATTTCATGTGAAAATCTGTTAACAGACTAAAACGACGACTGGCGAGAGTATCGTTCAATAATCCTTCATTTTTCAAAACGAAGTGCACCTCCTTTAGTTTTTCTTCATTGGCGAAACTTCGTGGGTTATTTCTGGCTAGTTGGAAATATTTAAGAGTGTGTCTGTTTACCGGGGAGGCATCCATCGGTGTCGATGGTCTCTACAGAAAATACATCGATGACGGCCTCGTGTTTGATTGAGGACTCCTCTCAAACAGCGTTCATTCTGGTTTGAAATTGTGCCAAATTTAAAAGAATGCAAATTTGAACTGGTTATCTTGAGAGTGGTTACCGGCGAAGCACTTTGAAGTTTATTTCACGCTTTTAGGTTTTAAGTGCTTCACTACTCCGCCTACTGCTATTTACGGGGATTTTGATGCGCGTCATTGTGGTCTAATGATGCTGACACCCCAAAAAGGCGCAACTTCTATCTTTTCAAAATCGACGGTCAGTTGTAATTTTTTTGTTTTTTGTTATCATTTGATTATTTTATTTATTTACTGCCTTATTTAACTATGCAATAAAAACATGCTATCCGCTCACGCCCTAGGCATGTAACACCAAGAGTAACTACATACCGTCTATGCACGAACATAAACTTTGTCCTTCACATGATTCTGTACGGGAGAGATGGCTCAGTGGTTACAGCGCTATTTTACTCACAGGAAGGTCCGTGGTTCGAAGCCGACATCTGCATCCCGACTTCCTCTATCCAAGCTTGGTTAACCCGGGAATATTGTAACCATCGTGCATCCTTCTGTTGGCGTGGCAGCCAGTCATGAAAACGGTGCTACAGCTGAACGAGTTTTATTCATTTTTTATATAGCTCCATACAAAACGGCTAATGAACCTAACCTCAATCATCGATCTGGGAGCATTTCGTTGTAAAATACAATCCGGTCATTGTTAGTAAGAACAAAATGTCCGCTCAATAGACGGTTTCGGACCGGAGTTTCCCTAATGCCTTCTTAATACCGTGAAGCCGAGTCTGGATAGCCGCTTGATAGCCGGATGCGCTTAGCCAAACCAGAAAGCCAATGAACGTGCGAATCAGCTGATCTATCGAACCCTGACGCGTACAGGCATTTCATGTGCGGCCGAAAACGAGCTGTTTATAAAGCTCACGTGGAAAGTTCTAGGCGGGCCAAAAAGCGATGCTAAAAATAGAACTCATATGTCAAGGGTAACTGCAGTACAACCAGTTAAATCTGTCTCAGCGAAAACGGTTATTTCATTGGTAGTTTTGTAGTCCAGTTACGTTTGGAGCCGGGTCTTCTATTATATACACTCTTACAAATGTAGACATCTGTTATTTTTATGAAAAAAATTTTAGTAAATAACAAATTAAAATAGGGTGACTGCTGCGCTGTATAAAAAGACAATAAAAAAACAAGCTATTTTGGACTCTCACAGGCTCTCATCTGAAGAAATCTTCGACGTTTAAAATAAGTTTTCTCTTCCAACAGGGCTACTTACAGTCCGATGATGTGGTCTTCATTTCCTAGCCTGGAGTACGTTAATTTAAATGTTCTTAACGATTCACGAGATATGCACCGCCAATGCTTCTCAACAATGATAAAATATCTGTAGAGTGCTTCTTGGCTACTTATCGCAGCTCAACTGCAAATGTGTGATGAAGTCTCGAGACAAACACGCTTATGTTATAATCAGCATCGCTTGTTCGGTGGCTTGTCGTGGAGTTGACCGATTTTTATCGATTAGGTAAACACAGTGGCCGCATTGTCAACAGAAAACAAATGAAGCAAATGATCGCAGAAAAACATGATGTGTAACTTTTTATGTAATTTCCTGAGATTGTCCTAGTTTAATGTCTGAGGTCTATACGGGACTAAAACAAGTTTTACTTTCCACGCGCTTGATTGAGTGCACAATTGACATGATTAAATGGACGTATCAAAGGAACACTAATGTCGGAAATTCCCCAAGAAAAACACACGCACCCCCAGTACGTCCCCCTATTTTTTGGTGTGTTCTGCTACCTTAGCTAAATAGATATGTTCAGTTAGAACACAAATGCACCCTAATTTCTTGGTTATTAGCCAAGATTTTGTGTGTTATAGAGGGACGAATATCCTTAGCGCTTTCAGTGGTACTTTTGGGTGACGTGTGACATGATTCAACTTCCAAGGCAACCCTCGCCTAGTAACTTTGAGCTAATCGGTTTGATTGTCACCCTCGTCATCTGCTTCCGTGATTGCACAAAGCCCGTTTGTATTTCTAATCCAGGACTCGTTCGCATACGACTTCCTTCGTGTATGAACTATTTGCAGCTTAATAGTGTAACAGGAAAATCAATACCATAACGAACTCCAAATCCGTGCCCTGCTCGTCTGGACTATTGTTCTCAGTTGTTACTGTACGAAACGTGACTTATAGACTACTGACCAGGAGATGCAAGAATACTAGACCCACGCATGTGGAGAAAGTGACAGAACAAAGTGGAAAGTATAGAAGCACGGAGATTATTTCGTTCACTTGGGGGTTGTATGTTCTTCATGTCGATCTATTGCGATCATTTGCTCAAGATGTTTCTTTCGCGTAGAGTGTACGTGCCGAGCAAACATTCCATTGGCTTCGAAAATGGTGAATGCATACCCAAAAATATCTAAAATTGTATATTATTTTAGCGCAGTTCCCTCTGGTCAGTGAGCATGCCGCATGGGCTTAAACCAAATAGGATTCGGTATTCTCATGACGACTGACACGGTGGAATCGAGCTTTCCCTTAGCTAAATGTCCGGAGTTGTCTGCCCGGGGGCTCCGAGTAGCAAGCTACTGACTATCAAGAAACGTTGGTTTAAACCATAATAGATAGTAGGTGGCGGACCTGTTTGTGTACCTAGTAAATCGACGCCACCAAGGTATGCATACCACATTATGTCCCAAAACCTTCCAGTCTATTTATGCCACCCATGCCTACTTACTTTAAGTAAGTAGTTCCATCATTTTGCCTGTCCTACAGCACCTTGTTGCACTGGGTGAAGTACCCAGCAGTTTGTCAGTGTAGTCCCATTCGATAGTGAAACACCTTACTTACACATGTTGGAACCGCATCTACCAGGGCCAAAATCAGCCCGTTGGCTGAACAAGCCTCTCAAAATCCTATGCAAGCAGCTGTCAGCAGGAAACATTTGATTTCAGCTTCCCTCTCTATGAACTCCAGGTAGGTAAAAACATGTCTCGTTGCCTTTGCTTAAAATGTAGACAAGACTAAAAATTATACATGGTTTTTGTGATTTACTCAATAACGCCTCAAGCGACGTTGATGTTTCGCACGTGTTCATTTTTATGCGTAAAACGCAACAACCCACCATCAGTCCTAGATTTAAGCCATTTACATTTTAAGATGCAACGTAGATGATAAATTTGTGGTTTTGCAGTTCGTCTCTCACTGACAGTTACCTCAAACAATACCATGGAGAATACCTGTTCTTCCGAGGAAGGGTTGGCAAAATTCTCAGTTAGCCGCGCACGTCCCTTAGAGAAAGGACAATTGTTACTCTGTATTTTTGCAGAGAACTGACATGGGTGGGCCACTGCAAGAAATCTTACACAATTGGTAACGTTTCATAAAAATGTAATTTAGATCACTGTATAGATATTGAAACCAGAACTGACTGTGTAGATACATGATAAAACTGTAGAAAAAAATTCAGGGCACTCCGAGGAAAATTAAAATTTCTCAGTGATTATGTGCAGCTACTTCCAGTGACTTGAAAAAATATCATTGCAAACAAAACGCTCGACTGTAGAGAGCATTTCTTTAGAGGTCCGAGAGTAAGCTGGATAAAACAGTCCCTCAAAGGCACACTTGATACCAACTAAACAAAACGTGTTTTTGAACTTCAGCAGTGCTGAGTACAAGTCCCAAACACCAACCGACCCACGAAGAAGAAGGTTTGAACCATTTTCTTTGCATGGCCTGCAAACAGTATCTATCGAATCACCGAATTTCCTATTACAGAGCGTTGCCAAAAGTCCCTCAGAATAAGCGCGAAACATGAGGTTTTAGTACATTCCTGAAACATCTGTTGCACCGCAGTGAATTATTCCAGTAACACGAATCACTCAAGGACTGATCAGTAAAAATCGAACACCAAACCTGTCACATGTAGTTCATTGATTCTCTTAGTGTCCAACTTCTAGCCCTGCAGTTCTGCGTCCCATCACTGTTTGTATGCTCTTTCCAGTTTGCCAGTGCAAAAACCAACTAAACTTGCCAAAATCCGAGGGATTTTGTGGAACATCCATCAAATGCCACAATCCGGTAACGTGACAAAAACATGGATAATAAAAAGCCACAACTCCTTGCTTCATTACGTAATTTAAGCGAGTCTGATAACGGGTAAATGGTCCGGAACGAACTAGCTTTTTTTCTAGCTCTTGATGACGTTTGTTTACATAATTCCGCTCACTTCCTTTTGATGTCCTCAAAGAAAAAGAAAGATAAATTACCTTACGGATCATGAGTGCTTGATTATAACTCTGAAGCAAACCATTGTTGTGTTGTTTGAGTAGCATAAACATAACCGCGATTATACGGAGACCCTGTGTCCGTGAAAATTAAAAGGGGCGAGCTAGACGGAAGTCGTCTACGAAGGCTTCCACACTAATTTCGGACCAAGTTGTCCCTGTCAACTGGACAACAATCTTTGTGCATGTAAAATCTCATACTTCGGGCTGATAACGCTTTGGTTTTTGTGAGTCCGTCTGTTCTCGCGGAAATTTTTCACTACCTTCAGTGACTCTTGCTGTTATTTGTTTGTTTCTCGTTTATCTTATCCTGCATGTGACACAGAACTCCAGCGCAGACCCTTATCACATTTTGTTTTTTGGTTTCCCATTGCCTTATGAACCGTTGTAGAAACATCCAACTGGCTGACCTCAACTGAAATCTGGGCAGCGATTTTAGATACTTGTTGCATAAATTTATCTCTGCGGGGAATACTATGTTTTCTCGATTCTGGGCTAGAGAAGACCCGGCACACCTGTCCCCTTCTTGAAGCCATCTTTGATAGAAAGGTCATTACAATAGATTATTTTGCTTTGTAAATGATATGATGCCTCCAGTTGCATGGAAGTTTTATCTATTCTGGTTTCAGGCAATGCTCACGTTTCGATTAAATCGAATGTGGGTGATAAACGCAGAAAGGGAAATTCCAACAGTTAGGTTTACACGGAGCTTTGTGAAATGAGTATCAATAAACAACTCATCTCTACAGCTCTTTTTATTTGGAAAGTTTCTCCATGAAGGCTCATCTTAGGTCGTGTTTTCTTCTTAGATGAGGCGAGAAGCAAACCCACATAACTTAAGTCGATATACACACAGAATCGTCCTCCACTTCAGGGCAGACTCCTGCACACACAACAGTTTGTAAAGAATCTTTATTTTTCGTCGGGGTTGTTAGAATGGTTCAGTTTATCTGCATTTTTCTGGAAACCCAGTGGACTATTCTAATTTTTAAAGTATTCGCGACTAACTCCGGTTCACTCAAACGAACGAATCCAGGTTTAACTCAGACGGAGACGCAATTCCAACACTCAAAATTACAACAACATATCCGTCCTGTTAACTTGCGAACATTGGAGAGGCAGAAAAGTTTTACCACCAGCCATTCGTAACCGAAGTACCATTAGTAATATACCATGGCACCTGGCAGAAGACAATGCAACCATTTTCTGTAATAGAGCCATGACAGCACTTTGTCTTCGGATTTTTTATTGATAGACCACTGAATATCTTCACGTTCTCATGTAAACTACTACTGAGATGGCAACAAATCGAATCATTGCACAAGTATGATAAAACTTAAAAGGCATAGCTAGCCGGACAATTTCATGCGTTTACAATCCGCACCGCATGCTAAAGTTCTTCATGGGTTTGTTTCTCATCTAGTATGGTCATCTCAGCTGATCAGCGATGTATCTGCCGTTTCAGCTTGCTTAAATTTGGAGCTGTGATCTAAGAGAACGACACTGGCATGATCCTCGAGAATGGACTGAGAGCCAGAAACACCGCGTCCATCACGTCCATCAAACCGAATGACTCACTAAGCAAATATACGATGACTTAAGTCGAGTATGGACGCATGCGATGTCGTTCCGTCAGATAATGGACAAGTGTAAAAGGTTTCTAATAACTGCTTACGAAACGGGGAACAATCACCATGAACTATCCAAGGTGACGTTGGATGACCATTCACTCTACTGCATTTTAAAACGTTCGTCAACGTTAAAATATGATCGTCTCCGCACGACTAGTGAAATGAACAAGGAGACAGTTTATTACATGATGGGTAGCGACTTTTTGCACATGTAACAGCTTTAGTTTGAGGGAGTAAAGTGACGACTGCTTCAACGTGCTGGTAAACAAGGTGCTCCCAGAGTGAACCATTTCTGGTTAGTTTACGATCCGTGGTTGAGAAAGAAAAACACTTATTAGTGAGACCGAGGGTGTTGCAGAGCTGCTCCATCCATCGCACGGGGCTCCTGTGAATAAGATGTCTAAACGCGGAGATAAACACTTGCTTCGGAAATGATATTTCTCGTTAAAAGCATGGAAGTTTTGATGCGAACTCCGTGTAGCTGTTTGTTGGATACAGTTATCATTCGGTATATCTTCTTTGGAGAAAATCGCTCCGCAAACAATTACTTGGAACAATTCCACAAACAAAGAGGTGCTATGCCACTCCAGAGGTAAAACCCAGCGGTCTGTGCTTAACATCACCTTGGCTTTCAGCATGATTTCAACAATAGAATCAGTATTCAGTTGCTCAGCTGGGTTGGCCGGATGGTATCGTTCATAGCTTTGCACCCGGAACAATTTTATCGATTAGTAAAGTCTCAGCACAATACGAGATGTGAATCTGCTTCTCAAGATTTACCGAGACTTGTCACAGTGGTTGCTTTTTACTCTGTCGAGTAGTGAACGGTACAGAATGCGGATCATCTTATATTTCCATAAGTAACCGACAGCTTGATTTGACTACGCAAGCAAGCAAAAGCTGCGCTTCTCCTACAATTCCGCGACGCGTAAAGTTTTAGGTGTACGCAAGCATTGCGTCAGTCGCATCGTCTGTGACAACTTTCGGATCGCAAACTACAAAACAAGAGTGCGTTATTACTGCTGGCATTTGCGTGCACAAGGGGTTTGTCCACTAGGTGCTCTCCAACAGCTTCGGTGGAGGGAAATTGTAAGAAAGCATTTCCCAACTTACCAAATTGTCTGCTACTTATCAGCATTTTGAGCAGGTCAGATATATCCAATAAAATATTCCTTTACTGATATAACTCTCTCTAATTAGGAAAAGGTATTTATTCGTTGATGGTCAGATGAGAAAGGCAAATATCAGGACAGCCACTTGTGATCACCAGCTACGTGGTGCTAAATTTCTTCACTGGATCAAATACAATGTTTCGAATTCTACGGAGTAAAACCCTGACTTAGTTGAAGTTCACTGAATCTGCTGCCTGAATGGTAGTCCATTATCTGGTGGTTCGATCAAGCGACTCAAATTAATGTGGACAATTAGTTAACTAGCACGAACGTATGAATTTCTGAGCAATTGATTTGACCGCGCGTTACCTCAAAACGGAGAGATTATTGAAGAACTGGCCAGTAACCCTGCCTACTGAGGTGTCAGATCCAAAAAAGGGGACAGCAATCCAGTACCTGTTAGCAACTAACTATACCACTAGTGAAAAATGCTTCGCACTAACTACCTAACATGAATTTCTCTTCTAAGGGATACAGGAAAAGACATTTCAGCATTCCTGGATATTCTGCTCAAAGAAACTTCCGGGAAACTCTCAGATGGTCAATATGTTCGCTTTTTCCATTTCACACCTATGGCTTGTAAAACACGGCTCACAGCTGACGCATTTCTACACCACTGCTGGCGGTTTTTTTGCAGACCGTTTTTGAGAAATCCCAGAGGATCACCAAAACAAAGTTGCCTGCTGAAGTTATTCAAAGTTTTCGCAGCTCACTATTCGTTTTTAGAAACTTTTTTCAGATTATCCGAACAAAGTTGCATCTGGAAATTGTGTTTGTACTAGCAAATTCAGTTACAACGCCCATGCCACGAAGAGCAATCTGGAAACCTCCAGAACATTTCTAAACCCTCAGTTGTAGGATGCCGTTTGGCTGAGCATCAACTCAAATGCCATTCTGCTAAAGCATGCGCGGAGACGTTTGCCAAACCTGTAGTTTAACTAAGTTCATTACCCGGGTGTCATCTTCATTGTTAGATGTAGGTATTTACCCGCCTTCATCTCATCGGAGGTGTGTGGAGTTCCGTTTGTCTTTAGGAACAAAGTAATGAACACCGGCTTACTTCGGTTCATTTTATTTTGTTGACCATTTCAACATATGTTTTCATGAAAGTACTATGACAAGACTCACATGAAGGGACTTAGTCTTGATAGAACAGACTGATCGCGATGTTATAGAATATAGATGGCTCCTGTGCCCTGCGTCGTTTGCCCAGCTTGGAAATCAGGTTGCGAAATGTCGTCAACACTCACGGTGATATGGTCAGTGCGTAATCGCTCGATACCGCACCGACGATGTCAGCTCGATTGGTGATGAGAATTTTGAAATTTAATTTCCGCAGACAGACCAACAAGCAGAACATACTACTGATACGGTTCCTGGAAAACCCAGAGGTTAAAAGTAAGTCCCTCGACAACAAAAAAGTAATCTCCAGCGAGCTGTAGTTTGTCAACGATTTGAGCTTATCTGCTCCGAGGCTTCCACTTCCTGCAGCTCTTATGGTGAGGCTAATTGCAATATTGGGAACACTGTACTTTGCAAACGTTTCGTCCTCAGTCGGGCAGACATCGACAGTGAGCAGCTTGCAAGCCAGTTGCCAAGATTGCACAAGAGATCAATATTCATGTGATCAACCACCAATCAACAACCAGGTTTTAAGACGCAGGCAGCAGATCATCAACAATATCTGATTAAATTCTTTGATACCCAACTGCAACACAACTTTGAAGGCTGTCGTCTCCAAATAGTCCATAGAACATGTATCCAAAAGTAATAAAGGCATCGTAAAAGTGCAATTACTCAATAATGATGAGTAAAACTCTCCAACCCACCAGTTGGTTGGGCGTATAGGTTGTCGTGTACTTTGTACTGGTGATTGCCTAGACAGCTGAGGGAAACAGTGACACTACCGGAAGCAGCAGCTGATTTCAGAAACCTAAGGTTCTGGAAGCACAAACGCGAATAACTTTATCGTTCAGCAAGTATTATGAACCCCAAAGCTTGGACTTAAATGCATCTCGGAGTGAATGTGGCTGCACGTCAATCATCTTACTTCCAACCAGTGCTTTCGCCTTCATTATGGTTCGTCAGTTAGACTTGTGAGAGCATGTGTTGTAATTCTCTAAGGTCACCAAATGGCCCTCAATAGGAACAACGAGATACAGTAACCGCGTTTTCGAAATCCTGTCACCACTTGCCAAGTGCTATCTAATAGTGGTTCACTGCGCCAAAACAACGACTAGTCAAACAAAACATTTCGATTAATTATCAATGCATGATTGGTTGTTATTCTAGCACAAACCTCACAGATTTAGTTGTTTCATTTCTGCATGAAAAAAGCATAAATGGTTACGAATAAGTCTAGCGTTTGGTAAAATCCGTCGTAAGAAGTCACTCTAAGATTTTCACCATCATTTTTTAGTTAGTTGACACGTGACATACCTCAACCATGTGAATTTGAAAATATTATTTCTATAATAAAAATACATTGACATCTGAATGCTTTTCCGGACTTCAACTCGCCGATGAGTTACTGACATCTCCCGTCAGAGTCAAGCATCTGATTGGGCGTAGAATAATCCTTCAGTCTCTGATTAATGTATTTATCGCATGTTTGTGAATGTAGTCAAACGAAGCTTCGAAACCCAGTTCGTGCGTTCCTCGCTGCGCTTATGAATTATTCGATATCAAAGCGAACAAAGTGATGACGTTTCAAAACTTCAAAAACTAAACTACAAATTAAATTAAAGTACACGCGAAATGAGATCTGGAAGTGTTTAGGGGTGGAGAAGACGGGTGCATCTCTCATTTTTCTAGTGGTAGGACTTTCCGACAGATAGCAAAGCAACTGTTTGAGAAAACATACTTCCTCTTGCACGTGTAAAAGATCATGTTGCTCATATCCTGCCGCTTGTAGATAGTTTATTTGATGACATTGAGATTTCTATTTGTGTTCCACGCTCAGACGGGAAAAATGTTGTAAACATCGGGTAAATCTAGATTTGTAATCGGGATTGCAGCGTTCACGTAAAAGTGAAAAAGAAGGACCGGGATGTTTTGTAAAGCGTTACGAGTAGTGTGTCCTATAAAGGTGTTTTTATCTCCCTTGGAATTCCTCAGCTGATAAATCTCCATAGGCCTTCGAATTTGAAAAAGTTCGATTTACCAGCTAAGTGTTACGTCAATTAAGAATACATGATCTATGGTTAGTTGGCTTTCAAAAAGTCCAATAAGTTAAGGGGCTGTCGAAGCGTTTTCAGCAACCTTGTGAGTAGTTTCCTTTATGAAACTATACTGCGATATCTCAAAGATCGTAGCAACTGAAACGTGAGGCGGCCTGGTGAAGCACACTCAGTTGAAGAATATCATAAACGAGAGATTCACTTGAGTCTCCCGTGAAAACCAAAATGATTTGCAAATGACTGTATTTGTCGAAATCAGTTGAATTTGGGTTCAAGTAAAACATAAGGTTGACGGAAACTCGGAGACTGCGCCTACCTGATGAGCCCCAAAAAGGGCAAAACCGGTCGTGGGCTGTCGAAGAGTTTCCGGCAACCTTGTGAGTAGTTTCCTTTATGAAACTATACTGCGATATCTCAAAGATCGTAGCAACTGAAACGTGAGGCGGCCTGGTGAAGCACACTCAGTTGAAGAATATCATAAACGAGAGATTCACTTGAGTCTCCCGTGAAAACCAAAATGATTTGCAAATGACTGTATTTGTCGAAATCAGTTGAATTTGGGTTCAAGTAAAACATAAGGTTGACGGAAACTCGGAGACTGCGCCTACCTGATGAGCCCCAAAAAGGGCAAAACCGGTCGTGGGCTGTCGAAGAGTTTCCGGCAACCTTGTGAGTAGTTTCCTTTATGAAACTATACTGCGATATCTCAAAGATCGTAGCAACTGAAACGTGAGGCGGCCTGGTGAAGCACACTCAGTTGAAGAATATCATAAACGAGAGATTCACTTGAGTCTCCCGTGAAAACCAAAATGATTTGCAAATGACTGTATTTGTCGAAATCAGTTGAATTTGGGTTCAAGTAAAACATAAGGTTGACGGAAACTCGGAGACTGCGCCTACCTGATGAGCCCCAAAAAGGGCAAAACCGGTCGTGGGCTGTCGAAGAGTTTCCGGCAACCTTGTGAGTAGTTTCCTTTATGAAGTTAAGGTTGAATTTACATCCCTACTTCTGTTGACCAAGTGTGCATAGACCAGGTCCAGCCAAGCACAACTTCAAATTCCGTGTGCTCTACTCAGCATCAAGGAAAATACGTTAAACCACGAAAACAAGAGATCTGATCGGTTCTAGAAGCAGAGCCTATCAGGGTTTCATCAAAGCACTTTGACTGAAGTCTGCATCGCGTTCCTCGTTCAACTATTCAGTTTTATCCAAGTTTCTGATTGTTCCAACTGACTGGGGCATTCGAGAAAATCACTACATTGAGATCCTCGAGTTTTTCTGTAGAATATCAAACATGTTTTGTTAAGTTCCAGTCACCATGCCTACAAAAACGATAGCTCTTTAACTGCAATTGTTTTGCCACTCAGAGTAACGTTGAACCGAAAGCGTCAGCCACCTTTGTGAGGGAAAGACACCGAACTTATCTCTAAATTGTTAGATGGTTATCATGCATGACTAGCCGAATATCCGTGTTACGAGTTCACGAATACCTGTTCCTCCGGTAGTCGGTGCCAGAAGAACTGAGGCGGTTTCATCTAGCAACGCCTCTGTAAGCAGCTTGCAGATAAGCTGAACATTGATAGGTCGTCACATTTTATTTCGTGTGTCTGTTGGTTGATGTGCTCTCCTCGTTTCCACCGTTTGAGTCAGTCTCTCAAAATTTTGAAATGACACTACTTTAGGATAAACCTCTTTTACGCCAACGTACATCTCAGGTGGAGAAGCTCTTCAAGCTTGTCCTTATGAACAATTTGCTTTAATCTATAAAATGAGACAGCACTGGCACCATTCAACAAAACAACCACCCTGCAAATATCCACCTGAAAACAGAAAACTTTCCGATGATTTGGTTGCCGAATAACCTTGCCGTAAACCGCACTTATTCACGACCACCTGTGTTGCTTCACTGCCGACCAAGGCGCTAGCCCAATATCGTTTGAGCAGTAATGCTGATGTGGAATAGAGTAGAGAACGGGTCACCCTGTATCCTCAAAAAGTTTTTCATGCTTTCTGACTCATTGATCTCATCCAGTTCTGGTATTCCTCCTCTAAACAAGTGCTCAGAACATGACCGAACCCACTCCACCCTCCATTCCATGGTCAGTGTGAGTATACCCAGCAACACAGGATGCAACTCTCCCGACATCTGCAGATTAAAAGTCTACTTAACTCAAACGGCAATGGGTCAAGAGTTATTCATCACTGACTCAAGGTTAACGATTCTTTTTTACCGACCTAAAGTTGTTTTCCCACTGGAAGCCTAATGTTTGTTTGCTGAGCTTCAAAATCCTGTCGGTGGTGTCGAACAAAAAACAAACACCTACACACAACTGCTCAACCAACGATGTACTGGGCTGATTTGACAACCCATACATTCGCAAGCTTCCATGTATTATCCAAAATTTGACACGGGTAGCTTCCGGCTACCTGTGTATGGACCACCAACTTCTGCTGCAGTTACCCAAGCAGCTTTTTATTTTTTCAGCGGTCACCGAAAGTCTTTTACTGAATATGATTATATATATATATTTATGTGTATAATAAGAACTTTATTCAAGCTGCTCCTCATTGGGAATCAGCACCAAAACGGCGGGCTCCAGGTGTGTATTTCAGCCTCACTTCGTTAAATTCTGAAATCAGCAGACCAGTGAGTTCATCAGTTCCTAAACCACAATGTTTAAACCGCAATCAACACGCCGAAACTAGTTGATCACAAGAGCTAAACCCTCCGACTGACCTGAGAGAGTAAGAACTTCGGGATAATTAGCCTCTCGTTTTCAGATCCTGTGCCATACAGTTGCGTCCCTCCGCCTAGGGTCGCCGATAACAACGGACAAGCAATCTTTCCACCAGATTCTTGAAGAACGCTCTTAAAACGACGCATAGAAGAGGTGGCTTCTAATCACAGTTTTTCATTCCATGTTTTGCTCCTGCAGAAGGCTATACCACACTCATCTCTCAACGGTAGACGTGCTTCATCACACATTTTTCGTAACTCAAAAGTTGTACTTGTATGTGCGAAATCTCATTCTCCAAAATGAAGCAGTTTAGTCGTTTGTAACATTTTGGAATTATTTATTTGAATACGTGGAAGAAAACTGACGTTCATTTTCATTGTGGACATATTCAAACTATGCTCTCGAGCCATTTCCATCACTTGTTTGAGCACACTGGTCCACACCTAGCAACCCAAAGGAAAACCACGCGCTATAATACGGAAATACAAATCCAAGAATTATACCAAGCACTTATGATTCTTGGAGGCCGGTCACTAGAAGACCACCGCGCGACTGGATGATGTTGCTTGTGTTGTACCCTGTGGATATATTAAAAAGTCCGGTGACTTATGGACGCTCCGGAAAAGAATGGAACAAAACGACTGCCCTATAAAAGATGCCCCCAATGCTTCTTGAAACCCATATTTTCAGCGGTAGCTTTGGCAATTCTTGAGGTAAACCCTATTATTCCTACTAATTCGGGCATCTGTGATTGCCAGTGGCCTGAATATTGCCCGCTTTTATCTGGACAGCATGCTGGAATAGCTTCGCTCTACCCGATTCTTTCCAGACAGATTGCAATCTCATGCGCTCATTCACCTGGGAATGAACCCTTGTGTTTTTGTGCTACAAAACATGAAAACTGTGATCTTTCAGATGGTTTTGTCAAACACCGAATGAGTGCTTTGTGCAGCTACAGATGAGCAAGCCAACCTGCTACACCATGAGCATCTTGAGGGGATTGTAGCTTTTTATTGACGGTAGAAATATATTTATCTAAGTTATGAAGCACCGCGGTTAGCTAAACAGGTTATACGTTAAAGTGTCACGCAAACGGCTTGGACAGGGCGGCAAGTTTCGAATAACCTGCACATGTAAATTCGTTGCTAAGAAATGCCTCAAAAGGGTTAATATTTTTGTTACGTAGCGAAATGGTATAGAAGGTTTTCGTGAAAAAAACCACGAAGACGTATTATGAATAGGTATTAACTCCAAGGCCCAAGTTTGACCCCTATCAATGCTTCGTTTGTCTTACCAGCTTATGAGCCTTCCCCCCTGACTTCTGTGTATTACGCCCGTCAATGCACTCCGAAGTAAACTTATGGTGTAAAGTTCCGGCCCTTTGTAAGGTCCAACTTTACGTTTGAAGCTGAAGACTCTGACTTTATCAGCAAATCTCACATTTGTCGATCAATAAAATCGAGGCAAAAAAATCTTGGTAAACAATTCTAACCAAAAAATATAGATGTAATCTAACCAATTGGCCAACCTCGATTCATGTATTCGAGAATGCTGTAGAAACCATGCCGAATGTTACCTCATTCTTCAAAAACCTCCAGAAAAATTGGGAAACCAATAGTTGAAAAGTAAATTATTAATGAAATTAGACCTCAGATGATGCTTCAACAATAAACCGACCCATTTATACCAGCCCACCGAACTTCATTCATTCAGTTCAATAACAAACAAGTCTTTGAAAATTATAGCCCGTCATTTTGTATAACGTCAAACATTCGTCAAAACTATCGCACTTAGACAAAATACTGTTTGATCGAGAATCGGAAAATCAAAGCATACTGCAGATCACTAGTTAGTAGGGCATTATGAGCCTCAGCGTTTTTTAATGAACAAAATCACGTACTTACGTAATGGACTACTCGTAGGATTGCTGAGAATTCTTCAACAGCCTGGAAACATCACAAATGAACGATTCAGCTGGGTTTCAGGTGAGTCTCTCGCAAAACCAAATTGATTTGCAAATGAGTGTATTTATCAAAATCACATACCGCTTATAGAGGTGGACACACACAAGCTTACACACCTCTCTTCCAGTATACGCCGTGTGGTGTACATGACGAGGGTACCCTTAGATCTGTAAAATCTCCAGTATTTGGTCGTTCTACCTGGTAAGTGTACACCAAGTATACACTGCCGCACGTTGATTTCTTTCTACACTCTTCTTCTCGTTTTCGTTCGAACAAAATGACGGCTATCTGGAATGACGCGAACAGAAGTTAACAAGGCAGTGTACAAAACTTATCCATAAGTTTCACACTGCCAAAACAAAGTGGAGCGCCGTTTTGTTTTTGACAGAAGCAGCGTTTGGTGCATGGCATCACATGAGTATGACTGTGGTTCTGTCACTCTTTTCTTTTCCAATGAACCTACCGATACGTTTGACTCTACCGATCTCTACCGACAGTGATAACTTGAGGTACTGATGCACTGCTAAATCAGGAGTTGGACTGAAAAAGTTTTCCTCGGAAATTTGACGGACGTTTCCTACTACAAAACACCATGTGCTTTGCATTTTGGGTCACTGCTTGACTAATGAGTAAGTATCCCCCCCGTCTTCTCAGTGCTAGCGTCTTCTTTGAGTGAATAAATTTGCTGTATGGGATAGTTTATGATTCAAACGGCTGACACTACCAGATGCTTATCGGTTTACGAAAACGTGCACCGGGTTTCTATCACTGTTGTCAGTTATCACTTACTTAGTCTGTTCATACATGTCTTCCTCGGAAGAAGTCAGATGACCCCGAAGAGCATTGCATACAACAAATGTGTACAAACCGTAGAGAGCATGACCAATTCCAACGCTTGTCCCAATTCATACCAACCGAAGTGTGGTAGTTGAGGTGACATTTACAAACACACTCAGTAAAACAATGCAGTTCTGCTACGCATCCGCCAGCACAACGACGACTGATCAAGAAGGTAAACGTCTCATAGGCATCAACTCGTTTTGTGTAACGGATGGCGAATAGAAAGAATATAAAGTTGTCAAGAAGGCGTGTAGTATTATGCTATTATTACGTTGATGTCAAGCCGCCATAACTGGAAGTGGCGTAGTCCTGCTGCGTTCATTTTCCCTCTTGTCAAAGCACCATGTCTTCAAACTCCTTTTTCCTTAGTTTCTTCACACGCAGTTTGGTGTTTATTTCATTCTGTGCTTTTTTCATCTTCTCTGTGTTTAATGTGATATCAGTCTACTGATTCTGCGGAGCGGGACAATCGAGACCGCCGGCACCGGGATTTCAGTAACAAAAGGAGAAACGAGATGTTAACGGAGCTCCAGTGCCAAAAACGTAAAATGAAAACAACGGTTTCAGTGGGAATACTGACCAGTTGTAAGAATTTTCTAGCAGCCGAATTGGATTTGCCCATCTTCAGCAGTGAAGCTACCGGAATTTTGCATGCAATAAATGGCCGCAGACAGGAGAGACGAACAGTATCCTCGCGTTTACACACCAAGTTAACTATACACAATCTGGTGGTGTTCCACCAAACCTGTGGCTAGAAATGTCTTGACCCTTAGGGCGATAATCTGGGGATGGTAATCATCAGAAAGCTGAACAAACCCACCTCGGTTCCACAATGTTAGACGCATCAGGTGGACCAGTGTGTACGTTGATAAACTAGGCGGTTTATCCTGTCATGACATTTGCGTTTAAATATTGAGCTATTTTCGATGGTTAGGGCTGCATTGAGAAGATTTGGTCTTCTTCGATGGGCTCATTTGTCTTTCAGCGTTACAGTGCACTGGCCTCAAAGCTCCACACGCCTGATTGCATAACTTGTTTCCTGCCATTCGGTCAAGTTAAAGGACCTCTCATAACTTTAAATGGGAGTTACAATTATATATACGTAATGCACTACTCATAGGGTTGCTGAAAATTCTTCGACAGCCCACGACCGGTTTCGCCCTTCTTGGGGCTCATCAGGTAGGCGCAGTCCCCGAGTTTCCGTCAACCTTATGTTCTACTTGAACCCAAATTGGACTGTTTTCGAGAAATACACTCATTTGCATATCAATTTGGTTTTTGCGAGAGACTCACCTGGAACCCAGCAACCTTATGAGTAGTGCATTACGTATATACATGTATCGCGATATCTCGAATATCGTAGCAACTGGAACATGAGGCGGCCTGGTGCAGCACATTCAGTTGCCTGAAAACATCACAAACGAGAGATTCAGCTGGGTTCCAAGTGAGTCTCCCGCAAAACCAAATTTGCTTCCAAATGAGTGTATTTCTCGGAGTTACAATTTCTTCAAAATTTCCTAAAAACTGTACCACTACTGGACTTCCCCCACTGCGAACTGCATTATCCAACTGACCACACACAAATTCTTTTGGCACGCGGATTTGGGCAATTCACTTCCAGCAGCAGCATTCGATTGCATTCAACTTCAACAGTGTTTGCTTTCCAAAAGCCTCCATGGTTGACGGTTGAGCCACTACATTTCATCCAAAGAATTTTGCATAAACATTGCAAGTGGAACCACATCGGAAGGGTTTGATGAGGTTTTTCAGGAAGGCACTGCAGCCGGGTACAGTGCAATCTTGTGTCCTCTATACTTATGCGATAATCACCGCAAACACACTTCTCAAGATGATCAAATTCGGTACTAGCTGTAGCAGTTCCCAGGTTTGTTTCGTTTCCTCACGTCTATACAACATAAGCGAGTGCATATGTCGCAAAATTTCCGAACAGCACATTCCAGGATAAAACACCGCTATTTACGCTGACTTATGTGGTAGATACAGACAGGTACACAGAGCCCAGTAGAAGGTAACAGCAAATGTGTAAGATTCATTTGGGTCCAATTGTCTAGGTCGGTGAGATTACACATGTGTGTGGAACCACCGGTATGCGCGAAACAACAATAACCTTAGCATTGGTTGAGTTGAAGAGTGATTTATCGTTTGCCCTGTTCAAGTTTACGTCTTGTTGGTGAGATGATTGCTGGCCTGGAAAATAGCTTGTAAGTATTTTTGCTCTGGGAAATAGCAACTCGCCAATTAGGCCCGACTATAAAATCAAGATGTCTCTTCAACTGCGACAAAACGCCAAACCTTTTGAGTATAAAGGACTACCTGATCAGCAACTGCATTCGAGCATTCAGTGCATTTCTGTGAGTGCTAGAAACCATGCAAGGGGGAAGTTGGTCCAGTTCTACAACTATGCTATGCGAGCCAGCAAGGGTTGCACAGGCAAACCCTGTAAGACAAGAAACCGTAAAGGTTAGTTTTCACGAACATCCTTCATGATAGAAATAGAAAACAACATAACGTTCACCACGTTTAGACGATTAGTACATAGTGTTAAACTTTCCGTCAAAGGGGTTTGGATGATGCTTGTAACATAAAAGCAGTGTTCTGGGATGCTCGACATCTGATGGGGCTGGTGGTGGCACAATTGATATCTGACTGGGGCAGCACGAGGGCATTCGTCTCATGGTCAAATTGGAGCACGAACCTCGGAATGAAAAAAATCATCCAACGTGACATAACAAAACGGAACAATTTTCTCCTGCTTACTGGCGCTAAAGTTCTGGGTTTGGGAGGCGCAATTCCTTATTCTTACCTTCCCGGAGTGACCAATGGAGAATCACCCGTTCTAGTAACTAGGGTACTGGAGAGGATGCATAAATGTTTGGAATTTCTGTATGCCAAAGCTAATCAAACGCCTTCATCATATCAAGAGGTACCTTTCTTTATCTGCACAGAAAATCAAGACAAATGTTCGGTAAAATAGATCTTCGACATCTGAAAGCCTATTGGGGGTAAACTCATTGGGTATTTGTTTATGTCAGCGCTGCTTTTACGCAGAAGGTTGTTCCGAAATTTCTTGGTTAGAAAGACCGCGTCCTGGAAACTTAAGGTCACAAGTCACTTCAGGGCCTGAAAAATTCCTACGGTTAAGATTCCTGACAAACCTAATTCGGGGGTGAGTAGTCCCCCAGTTACAACTAACGACGGGCAAAGTTAGTTGCATCCTTGTAAGGAACATGTGGGACTATCAGCGAAACCCAAAAGTCCTTTAAAAGAAAATAGCAAACCGTGCATAACTTTTTAATCAGGCATTGGGATCCTTAAGCAGTTCGCCTACTCTCCTTTGAACCTAAGAAGCTTGTTTGCTCAAACCGAAAAACTATGGACAAAATTCTAGATTTTAGTGATTCTCCTAGCCAGTGGGAGAACTTAGCTAGCATACTGAACGTTGGGTTTGTGTAGGACTGGAAAAGGAAAGCGGACGAAGCAAGCTAACAAGACAAAAAGCAAAAGAGACTAAAGTACAGAAGAGCGTCCGACGTAATCAAATGAATGCGGTAAAAAAATGTTGATGCTTGATTAGCGAGCCTTAGCACTCACAGTTTCATGTAAGAGGTCAAACATACTAAATAAGGAAGCTTGGTGCTAGAAAAAACTCACTCCGAAGACCAGCAGGATTCGTATGCCAAGGAGAAAGTAACTTCTCACTGTGAAAGTCAACTGCAAAATTAAATTTGAAATTTTGAAATTTATGTAATAACTTTGGAGACAACAAGAACCCCGTTGTTCTTTGGACATTCTTCCACGTCTTTAAACAAAGACCAGCACGTAAACTCAGTGGCTTGAAGTGGTTAAACCACGGAGGCCGTAGTTTCCCGGATTAAAGTGTGTTGCCTGTCAAATGGGGATTTAGCGGTGCAAATTACACAAATAGATGTGTTTTACAATAATGTACCCTTAAACCTGTCTTATTTTTCCAAGGTAAATCACTACTTTTTGAGCGAAATTTTAAGTACGTCCTGAAATATTGCACCCAAACTTTTTTCAAGGAGAAAACTCCTCTCTAATTGAAACCCATTCGGGTAACACCGTAGGACGTTTTTCGCCCGCTGAGGAGATATTTGTGAAGCGCACATTTTAGATCTGCCAAAATCTTTGTCAACTAGTAACCTGATGTTAAAAGGTTTTAAATCTCGAGAGTCAGCTTATGTGACACGGCAATAAAGGATAGTTTCGCCCCTGTCTAAGCATTTCCGTTTATAAAATCTCTTTTGGTCCGTGAGCTTCCATACAGTAAAGCGTTTGACCGGACACATATTTAGGACAATGAAATGATGCGCAGCTTTGAGGATATGGCTACCAACATTTCACAGTGGCGTTCAAGCAATGCGCCTCATCCAAACTTATCAGAATATTGTCGGTTATTCAAAAGTTATCCCCAATCAAATCGTAGATTGTTAATCTACGTGCGCAAGTGACCGCTTGTAGGAACGTCCGCAATAGTTTGTGAGATGCGAACCGCCGACTGATCTCACCACGGATAAAACAGCTACTCAGCAATCCGATATAGATTAACCTCAAGTAAACGAAAAAAAACTTCTAGTTATATTATCCAAAGTTGTGTTCCCATGTGTCGTTCTGTACGATGTTTTTCGGTGTCCTTGAATCAAATCTTTTTTCGCCATCTATTTGTTCTCGTTTTGGTCCAAAATCTTTGCCTATCTGAAGTGAAATGGCCTGTTGACAGCTGAGCATGACAGTTGGCCTTAGCTTCACTGATGAGAACAAAACAACCGGAGTTAATTTACTATGCAGCCTCACGTTTTCGAAGTGATCCATCAAACTGCTGATTTATTACCTTGAGTCCGCCGTTCGCTGCTGGAGGGTCGAACCGTGACGGATGTTTCACTCGATTTATTCGGTAAATGATGCACTCAATTTTGGTGCATTTTTTTCGCAATAGCGATTTGTAAAGGTAATTACGGACAACACAAATCGGGGCAATGTACTGGAATCAGCGAACTCTTGAATCAGTGATCCGGAAAACTACGGGGACCTAGCATGAAGTTACGGAGAAAAGGGTAGTTGATAGAATCTCTGAAGCGAATAGTCAAGATGGTTTACGGCAGAATTGTTCCAACGCCTATCAGTGGTCTGGTGTAGTTGCCAAGTCACAACAAACCGTTAAAAGTGTGGCAACTTGAAGTATTTTATCTTCGAAACGTGGGACTGATTTTCACGAGAGACTCTGGTGAATTTATTGTTCTTGATTTTTTTTTCAACTGAACGTACTCCATAAAGGCCACCTTATGTTCCAATTGGTACGATATTTGAGAAGCCACCAAGTCCGCTAAAAACGAATGCGTTTCATGTACGTCCAATATGGCTGTAAATTTGGAGGAAGATCCCCATGGTTGAGTCAAGTTTGTATGTTCAATTCATGCTTTCCTTTTTTCAGAAAGCAGCACCACCTAAGATTCTGTGAAGCAAAATATAGAACTGGCAGCAGTTTGTCTGAAGGTTTTACCCTATTCTTCAAGTGGACATACCTACAAGCATCGATTCTGAAGCGACGCAGCATCAAGCGGAAGAAACCTAATTAAACAGAACTTACCTTCAATGACGATCGTTCCAAGTATGGTAGAGGCCCATGAATTATTTGTCCCATACCCTTCATACTCATTATATTTAATGCATTCCTGTTTTGACAACACGATTTATCCTTCTCGATTTGAGAAATCCGCCTCTTCTCCAGTCACCAAAAACGTTACTGAAGCAGATGCGGCAATCATCGTGGGATCACTCTCATGGATCTTGGTGGTAAGAATTTTATTCTTATCTCACGAATCATTCCTAAAAAAAATTGCGCAATATGTGAATTCGACTAAATGAAAGTGACCCACGCCGGAGAAGAAACTAGTGTGGCGTTTTGTACCTCTATTTTGCTTTCATTATAACACTACGTATTTCATCAATTGCATAATCGTTTTTTGTTTGAATACGAAAAACTACAAAAACGCGCACTTGAACAATTTCGCGCAATACAAACGTGGTCACGTGCTTCGACTCTCTCTTCTGATTTCGCTCGCGCTTGCAGCGGTCATTTGCGAGTCTCATATGCTAACTCTGGTATCAAAGCAGTCAGACCATCTTCGGAATCTATTATACGTGGGAACTGTTCAGAAGAAGACCCCTGGAACACCATAATTGGATTATTGTTTATCCTCTGACCTGGGCCAACGACGAACTATTTTAAAGAGAACAATTATTAGTGAGCCTGTTCCATCTGACCTCTTTATTAATGTATACCCAACCTAGCATTATTATTTTTATTTCCTTGCCACACACTCCTGATGAAGTAACTTATTGGGTAGTCAGACCACTACACTAGATCGACAAGCTCCCCATCTTGTGGCCAATGCTGGAACATTTGGCTCATTTCGAGCCCATCACTGACCGTTTTACCTTCTTCCATTTCATTCATTCTCTCCGTTCTGTTGACTGAATATTTTTCCGCGGATGGTGTTCATCAATGTAGCAATTATGTAACCAGTGTCTGCTACGAAAGTTCACTTTCGAATTCACAGCCTCATAATCTCTAAATTTGATCTTACCTTCGATGTTAGCCAATATACAGCGTGCAACGGTTACTCAAACACCAAGATTGTTGATCTCAAGTATTCCAATTCCAATCTAACAAAACGCGGATCTACAAACGGCTTTTGACTAATCCCTCCGTCATGCATAGCTCTCCTCCACAAGGCACATGTTTTACAAGGCGTCCTCCATATAAGCTGATGAAAGTGAACGCCTCAAAGTATTCCTAAATTAAGGCTCAACCTACGCAGTTAGCTGTCAGTCTGTGAGGGGATCAGCTCCTGTAACGGTGCAGTAAAGCGTGTATGTGTGTGCGTCCAACTAATAAAGTCCTCAGTAGAAAGAGGTGAAATCAGCTTTTACACAAAGCCGTATACATTCAAAAAGGAAACCAGACCACCATTTAGTTGCGACTATAAAAATTGACCACTTCGCGTGCAAGACACCAGCTGGTACCTGGATGAAACAACTGGTCACCCAATAACATAATCGCCACACAAGTGGTCTAGCTAACCGGTTTTCTATCTTCCTTGAAACCTAGATAACTTAATCAGTTACTCACTTGACCTGAGGAAGCTTTTAGGTCAAAATCGAAGAGCCGCTTAGTTATAAATCCACGGACCGTTTACCGAGCCCTTCTAAAACGATACTGGATTCAGCATGTAGTTTCTCATGTTGTAGACAAATAGTCCATCACCAATGATTTGACTGGTTTGTTGAATTCCATAAACCTTGGATTTAAATTACAAGCTTTGGCTGTGGTCTTTGTGAAGCACTGCGTAGCGTTGCTGAGTTGGAGGCAATCAGAAGATCTGAATAGGCACTATCTTGTCACTCATGGAGCGTCCGGTTTGTTTTGATGTAATTGAGTCTACTCAGACCTGGCCTGTGACTGACATTTTGGGAGCGCTACCAGTGTAACGGTGGATACTACTGATGAGTAGTATGTCTTCTCGTAACTCTGCTTTGCGTCTCTTGAAAACTGAGATCTATTGCGGAATTTGTGGAGTCTCTTTGTAGCATTTGCCTGCATTTGAGTAAAAGTCAATGAATATCCAGGAGAGTTCAGGAAGACGCGTTCAAGGAGAAGAGGGATATTCAGTTTTGTAAACGAGATGCATATGAGAGTTTTGCTCCCCTGTTCAATAGTCTGTAACTGTTAACTTGGTGTTTTTCTAATAGACAACTCCGCAGTGGAAGCCCTCTTCCTTTCACCAGTATCTATGAGATGAAATGATGCCGCAACAGTGGTTGGTCGCTGTAGGAGAGTTAAATTCTGACCGACAGGCCGAGAACTCAAACACTCTAAATATTCGTAGGGTGAACACTTCTAAGGATTAAAAGTCCATACAGTGCGTTCTGACCTTCAGGAAAAATTGAGTGCATTTCTGCAATAGAATTAACAACAAAAATTCTAAACGTCGGTTATCCATGAACACTATTTCGTCTAGAGAAATGCGAAGAATCTTGCCTCTTGCTTAAAACAACTAAGAATAATTTGTAGCCAAACATCAAGGAACTTTGAACTACTGAGGAAATAATTGAATTGAAAGTATTCTACGGTAACTCTTGAATCTGTTTTGGTGAAAACAAACCGATGACAAAATCGCTAGCGTCGAAAACGGGAATATAAGTAGACTACGTCGTTGTTCAGTGTGAACTATCGTGTTGCATATTTGTTTGAAATGAACTTAGTATTGTATTTTTTTTACTGTTGCCGTCATAGCTTAGGCAAGCAAATAAATATACGTGGCCACGTCACCAGGAGAGTTTAGTTTCATTACCAGTCAGGTAGAGACGTACCTTTTGTAGTCCGACAGACGATGATTAAGCGCAGTAAATAGATATTTCGTATGTTTACCAGACAACTACTTAGAGGATTACATCAGCAAGCGAAATTCCTACAAGCTGTTTTGACATTGAGAAATGAATTGAAATTGTCTCAGAGATAATTCATAGGACACGGAATTACGAAGATTAATCGTCCTTGCTGGTTAATGCTTTGGCAATACGCAAAATTCTGCTACGGCCTGTGATAGCCCCAGGAATAAAAATTACGATCATCTATTAGGGAAGTCCCGTCGATCCTCTAGGTATTCCCCCTGCCAGGTTTATCAATCGTCCAGCGAATATCTCCCTGGATAAAACCATCCAGTGAGCTCTGTTTTTTGTCCTTTCAGTGAACTCCTCATTTTAGCAAAAATAGCCAATCAGAAGGGCGTAAAAGCAGGTAACCAAACGACTATGACTTACAATTTGTATACCCTGGTTAGCATTTGGTGAAATGGAAGAGGTATTCCGCTACAAAAACCTCGAAAAGCAAAGGCGATCACAGATCCAAATTCGGTATGAGCCTATTCAAGACTCCGTACCGTTCATATACTAGGACTATTCTGAATCACTTAACGTGCCTCCCCAGAATCAGTTCATTACAATTTCAAGGCCATCTATAAATTGGTAGTTCAAAGTCAGGGGTATAAAAACCGGTCCACTGAATTGAGATGGCTCAGTGGTTAGAGCGCGAATTCTTTGATTCAAAGGTCTGTGGTTCGAACCCGACTTCTGCATCTCGACTTCCCCTGTCTAGGCTTGGGCAACCTGACACTGTCTCTGCCCTCGTGCTTCCTTCGGGTGGCATGGCAGCTAGGCACTGAAAGGGTGTTGCAGCTAAACGGTTATCTTATCTTTTCCATCATACTACTATGTCGTTGGTACTATTTCCAGGCACACTGATGTCTTGTAGGTTTATTTGGGGAACAAACTTTCCTGGGTTTATTTCAATAATCTGTGTTTCGGTACTCGTGAATACGGCTCTATGAAACCCTTCGACAGGAGTATTGCAACCTAAAGGAACATCTGGCCGTGCGTCAGCCTCCTTTTTGTAGGACGGGTGTATCATCATTCATGCTGAATATCAGGCCAGTAGGTATTGCGTAAATTACAAAGGAAATTGGTGTGAATATGAACAAAATACCTATCACACAAAACCCCACAACTGCAACCAAAAAGTCGCCCAGTTGGTTTCAAGCGTGTATGACGCTACCTGACTGGGGAGTCCTCACTGGCGGGTCAATCGATCGCCATAACCAGGACAGTTACTGGGTCGTCGTTCGATGAGTCGGGCACACCAATCACATCGCTCAAGCGTGAACACGTTCGTCTGTTCAGACGTGAAAATTCAGATGCGTCCAACGTGCGTCGGTGGTGTAGCGGTAACACGCTTGCCTCGCACGTCAGATGTCCGGAGTTCAAATCCCGGCACGGCCACTGGATATGCACTGCTGATGAGCTCTAATAAGAGCGAAACTCGAGTCCAGTGCTTCCCTTTGGTGTGGACTCCCCAGAATAATTACGCCAGAACAGGAATACCACCGTTCGAACGAGAATGGTGTAAACATGAATGAAATCCAACGAGCTGCAGTTTACATGATACTTAACTAAACTGTACCGCTGGTAAGGCACTGGGATCAATAGGCGTACGAAGCCATCGGATGAAAGCGCAAATGAGTGAAGAGTGGTCTTGAAAAAATGATGCTTACATCTTTTACCGGATTAATGCGAATAACGCAGCTTCCATTATTTGGCTCCAACATATTAGCAAGCAGAAACCTTCTGCTCTTCTTGCGGAAACGGAGTACCTGGTGTGTGCTAAAAGTGTGCGGCTCATTACAGCTTTATCGAAGTTCTAAAAGGTAAAAGCGTAGAAAGACAATGCAAACATGCGTGAAAAACAGGAATACCCCCAAGAGCAGGAGCAAACCAATGAAAAATCATTCTTCTCTGCATTCCAGGTTCAATCCGGGTGTGGATGCTACCACACTGGTAGGAGGCCGGTTTTCTCCAAAAAAGCTACCCAGTAGAAAAATGAATTACAAATTAGACGTCGAACGCTTCACCCTGCCTGTGTAGAGAATCAGCTGGGATAAAACAAGCCCTGGTCCCGTGAAGCAGTGTATGTGTGTGCACATTCACGCCGCAAAAGCTTGCTTGTTCTGAAAACCTAGGAACGCTGCCAGATTCCCCCACTACGCCATGAAGACCCCGGGAAACTTTCACGAATCGTTTCTGTTCTGCTTTAATCTGATACGGTTGCGTTTCTGGCCGTACGTTGTTCCATCATCACCATATGTAGGCGTGATTACGAGGATGGCGTGCGAGTTCAGCTTCGTCCAGATAGTCAAAAAGAACCTCCAAAAGTCAACTGTGGTAGTCTGCTTTTTCTGATGCAGAACTGAATCAGATAGTCACAGGACATCCTCAGGCAGCCTTTCAATTTAGTTTAAATATACACGCTTTTAAAACACTTGTCTTCTATCAACCCGTATGCAGTTAAAAACAACAGATAATGTACATTAGTGGGCGCCATAGTGTGCATTCTAAAAAGGCCTGCTACTCCGTCAGAATATTTCCGTTAAATTTAGGCATCCATACTGAACAGCATGCAAAGGCTGTCAGTGTAAGAATGCAGTCCGTTTTGTGTCTAAACACACCTGGACATGGACACCAAGTAATCGGTTTTTCCAGTTTACTATTTTTACAAAAGTATGGTAGCAGTATATGACCACTCTACCATTGTCACACAAAAGCACCTGACGAAATTCACTCAGTATTTGCTCAGGGTAAGTCGAACTTAGCTCAAGCCCCGAAAAGAGCCAAGGTCAGCAGAATGGAGATCACATTCATACATAAGTTGAACAAGCTGCTTAAATCGAATGACGAATACCCTCATTCGTAAAAACTGAGCATACTGTTGTTAAAACTGAAATCTTAATATCATGCTTTCTTCTCTTGACCAGACTGGCCGAAAGATGTTCAAAAATCGGTTTGAATTGCGAACCTGTTGTTTGACAGACACACCCGCATCTACGTATGCAGACAAATTGATGAACGCATGCAGAGCTAGTCCAAAAGGAGTGATTCAGATTGGCATGTTTTCTGAGGAGAGGATGGTTGCTGAATAGGATTATCAACTTAATGCGCTACTCATAAGGTTGCTGAAAACTGTTCGACAGACCACAACCCTTTTCGCCCCTCTTTGGGGCTCATCAGGTAGGCGAAGCCCCCGAGTTTCCGTCGACCGAAACTACACGAAATTAGTGAAATCCACTCAGTTACTTACTAGTTTGCTTGAAAACATCATAAACGAGAGATTCAGCAGGATTCCTGATTAGTCATTCGTATGCAAATTGATGCACTTCGCTGTTCTTCCTAACTGCTTGAAATTTCATTAAGAATTTAACATTTTTCGGAGACGTATTTCATTGGCTGAATCATCTTTGAAAAAACGAGCACAGAAAAATATGCCCACTTATGGCGTGTTTCAGAGGTCTTATTTGGATCAGCATTTTTTGTAAAAATCTGTTCCCTTCGGCAGCCCACGCTCCTAACAGTAGCTGATAGGCTGCCTATCGTGCCTTACCTGGTCAGACGCACAATGGATGTGGATACTACCCTAAGGTACACATCTGGGGAATATGGTCGTCATAATTTTCAGCCAATACCACCTCACGAACTGACAACCGTTTTCGCAGTTCAAGCTCACAGGTGAGTAAGATAGTTAGAGGTCTCAGTAAATACAGTCTTAGATGGTGTTTCATACATCTTGAAGACGTCCGCTTTATTGGCCATAAAAGCCTTGTGTAGTCACCCATTGAAAAACCGTGTGTACTCAAGTTTGGACACAAACGTGTCTGCAAATGGTGGACCCTGAATGAAGCCGTCAGTCCGTCTGTCCGCCAAATACTCCCTTGGACAGGAGTTAAACATGACGCATGCAGCGTAAAATTAACTTCTCCAAATTATAAGGAGATAAAACGGTCGAGGTGTTTAAATGAACTTTAGCAATCCCTAGAAAATCACACATTCAAACCTGATTCCGCGTTCATGGTGTGTGTAGCGTAATTCACTTATCAAATGAGTCTATCGAAGTTAAAGCCCATCAGCTTAACAAAAAGACCCTCCGTACTCGAGCACTGTAAAATAAACTGTGTAGGTTGCACTTGCAGCGTTGAAGTCCCTCTCATTTCTCTGTTAAAGTAATTAATGTAAAAGAATATTTCACAATATTTAACTAACCTTCAGTTACAACGGTGCGCCTGTAAAAGAATATTTCACAACAAGAAGGCGTTTTAACTAACCTTCAGTTACAACGGTGCGCAGCATGTGCAGCTGCTATAGTTCGCCAAAAGTAAATCCCATGTTTTCCGAGTAGTTTTGATTGTGTCATTCTCGGGAAGTGGATGTTCCAATCCGCATTTCCGGTTTTCTTTATGATTGATGATTTATTGGATACTTTATCATCCGGAACATTGTCTAATTTATAAATTCCATGGTCAGCTAAAGTCATCAAACTTACCGACAGCTTTGTCCAGTTATTTTTCAATTGCACTCCGTCGGTTGCCGAAATTCTGTCAGCTCCCGTTCGAATTACGTACGAATTACACTAGGAACCGCAGAGTAGGAAAGCAAAACTGCCCCAAAAAGTGCTGCAGTTAATTTATTCCTTGGTTAAATAAAAATTACCTTCTTGGATTTACTGCCAATTTGGGGAACACGTTATTTAAACAGACTTAAATGTGATTTTTCCGGGTAGGTGACTGCCAGCAGTTTGGTTTGCGGAGCCGTAAAATGAGGTAAACAAATAAAGGGGCTATTCCAAATGGGATGGCTGTGTATCCTAAAGATATTTGCCACAATTTTGGACTTGATGTAAACTTAACTACAGCTCAAACGCTTTGTAGTTCCAAAACTGATTGTGATAACCTTTACCTCATTTTCAGTCAGATGAATCTCGCTCTGATATGTTAGATCTCTAAGATTCTTAACTCAAGGTTCCCTTGGCCATCTGGTAGACCTGTCAGAACTTTGTGTTTTCGAATGTTGAACCTTTGGAACTCACTTATTCTGCAGAAACTATCTACTTGTGGTTGGCCATTTGTCCAGGAAGAAATTTCCTCTGGATCAAAAGAAAAGAAAGCGCTCAATGAGTACAGACGTAATGCACTACTCACAAGGTTGCTGAAAATTCTTCGACAGCCCACAACCGGTTTCGCCCTTCTTGGGGCTCATCAGGTAGGCGCAGTCCCCGAGTTTCCGTCAAACTTATGTTCTACTTGAACCCAAATTGGACTGTTTTCGAGAAATACACTCATTTGCATATCAATTTGGTTTTTGCGAGAGACTCACCTGGAACTCAGCTGAATCTCCCGTTTGTGATGTTTTCAAGCAACTGAATGTGCTTCACCAGGCCGCCTCATGTTCCAATTGCTACTATATTCGAGGTATTGCGATACAAGTATAGACGTAATGCACTACTCTCTCTCTTTATGGGTATTTCATTTTTGTTGGAATTCATCAGCGCCGCGCAGTTCAACAAGCCTCGGTGAGTTACAAACTTGTAATATCCAAGCTAGGAGTAATAAATATACTGTTCAGTCTTTAATATCCCACCGAAAGGTCGAAAATAATTTGCAAAATACAAGCAAATCTGAATGTCGGAAGTCTATACTGATTAAAACTCTGAAGCGGCGACGAAATCCGCGTGAGACTTCAAAACAAGGAGGTAGATGGTAACTCGTTGAAGTTACTTGGGATTTGGTTTGCCGTTGCTGCTCCCGAGTCTTAACACCAGTGATTATTCGGTCAGGTGGAGGCTTTAGGATCATCTGATACGAATTTTAGATCGAAACTAGTTCTCTCTGGTGGGAGGATCGAATCTGTATTCAAAGATGGTAACCGGTGCATTGACGATAACTTGTACGGAAAATCACTTCGGTAGAAGTAATAAACCATTTTTCTCAGAACTGCAACGGAGTCACCCAAGTTTTTTCAAGCACTATCCAGAAATTTTCGGAACCCAACAAAATTTTACACAATATCCAGTCTAACTGACCAGGTTCAATTAGGCAGCTGCTTTCCAATTGTCTGAAAACATACATAAACTGTAAGTACAAATCCGCCTCCCACGATAAATTGGTATCCTTAGGCGACGAACCAGATGGACATTTGCTTGGAGACTCGTGAATCAAATAAAGCATTTTTTCACTGTGAGTTGTAAGCGAGAGTGATCAATAAAAGGAGTGGATAATTTTATTCGTTTCCTGAAGCAACTAGTTGTATCCACCTCCCACGTTCCTTCCCCTACCAGATGAGCGTCATCAAATATTAGGTTATAAATTTGAGTCGATCGAATTCTGTGTAATTTGCTTGCACTTTTAAGGGTACAGTTGAATTCTTCTGTAATGTGAGAAAATCTCATCCAGGAACCACGATATTTGATTAGCTCGGGCCTTGGGAGACCAACGTCATAATTGGATTTGTCCATTCTTACTGATGCGAACAACTGTTGCTTTAGGCCCACCAAGAAGTCGTTCCTTATCACTGTAAAGAAACCGAAAAAGCAACGCAGGGAATTGCAATGTACCTCCACTTTTTGCGATATCATAATCCACGTTCAGCCGGCACAATCACTCCAAAAGGCAAAAAAGTATCTGATCTCCAAGTATTAGTGATCTCCAAGTATTAGTATTAGTATTAGTATTAGTATTCGCCGTGAATAAGGTTTGTACGACTGCCTAGAAATACCGCATTCATGTTCCTGGAAGTAACGAACACATCGGGGCTACATTACAGAAAGTACAGCTAGCTCAGGAGTGTTTACTGTTGGTTGATCGGATGGTAGTTGATCTGTTCGCCGAGAATGGCAATTGGTTTGCAGACGTTTTTTCCCAGTCGAGGAGACATCGTCAGTGCGCAGCTCAGTGGGTGCATCCTCCGTCCCCCCCCAAAATTATCACGGAACTACAAAACGCAGTGGCGGTCAAACTAAACCAAACAATTATGCTGAATTAGGCTGAAGTAAGGAAACTAACAAACATAGAAACTGCCATCATGATCAACCAACTTCAAGAAAGGAGGACAACAACGCGACACAAAGCGGAAACGGACCAATCGAAAACGGCTCTGAAATTTTCCAGAAAAGCCATCCTACCAATTAATGGAATACGAGGCATACAGACCACAACGCAGCGCAAATCACAAATGAAAAAGTAACATTACAAGAAAGGTATATATCAATTGGCCAATCACTTGGCAGGAAATTAGATACTCTCCAAACGCTATATAAACGCACCTAGGCACGGAGGAAGGACCCACTCAACTGCGCACCGACAACGTTTCCTCGACCGGAGACGAAACGCTTGCCAAGCTCGGAGAACAAATCAACTACCACCCGATCAACCAACAGGGAGTACAGAACTGTTATAGTTACCCAGACACACCAATCTCTGATAAATGCAGCTCTCCAACTGCTGCTTCATTTCGATAAGGGCGCGTGAGCCCCCACGTTCTTTTTCTGCTATCCGTTTATTCGATACATCATACACAAAAACGAATGCTCATTGACGCCTTTCAACAGAATGAACTTTGGTAATATTTTAATCAGGGCTGTTGCTCTAGCCAAACATTTCCATTGCTTGCAGGCAAATATATAAATAGGGGGAGAACGGTAGAACAACGTGCACTGGACAAGAAATTTAATACCGTCGCCTAAAAGCCTTTTGCAGATAACCAAACTGAGCAGCAGACAAGTCATGGGGCTCTTTGACCTAGATGCCACCGAACGACATAATAAAACATATACCTGTGAAAGGAAGAAACTCTCCGCTGCGAAATCGTTTATTAGCAAACAGCAACTAAACGGTTACAAGCTATTGGACAGGAAAGTAAACTTTTCATACGCACACAGTTTTTAAAAACTAAGCATTTTAACGTATCTTATTGAATTTTTATGGGTATTCTTCGATTATTACACAATTGTAAACGAACACCGAAAAGCAGTTCCACAAGTTCCGTAATAAATTTAACCTACCCTAATACACAGGGCGGAGCTTCGACATGACCACAGACTACTCACATGACTCAGTAGTAGTATACACCGTTACATCTGTATAGATCAGAATATTTAACGTGAGCGCTGAATATCATGGTTGAGCAGGAGGATAGGACACTTAAGAAGCCTGCTACATCTGTCAATTATGTCACATTTGTCGCAACACCACATCCGTCACGCCCGTCAAACCACTATGAAGCGGCTTTGAATTTGCCTCACTCAGTAACTTGAGTTCCTCACAGGGATGAGGAACGTTGGAAACTTTCAGTTCGCAAATATGCTAATTGAAGCAACCCAAAAAACGAGTGGATAAATGCCATGGAGCAAAAATGAGGAAACATTATCCAGAATGTGATTTAGTAATAGAGGTGATTGTCAAGGGCATACAGGCGGCGGGAAATCAGAAATTCTCAGAATCTGTTTAGTTCAGACATGATAATCCTAAGATTCCCTTGCGCCCGTTGTTAAACCACCTTGTGTGGTTCACGTAACAGCCTGATCGAATTCGGGTTCATAACATTATACTCACTAAACATCAAGGTGTATTAACTATCAAGGGTGACCTAGTGATCCTTTCATGGCCTGTCCATAGGAAGTACAATTTCAGCTGTTCAGTTTCGCGCAAAAAAACAAGGTTTCTACTTTGTAAACAGGCAAGGTTGGCCAATTTGTTGGGTTCCGCATCTTACTGGTTTCATTGTGATGCACGGAACTCCGGATATGTCACTTGATAAATACAACAGTTCATGACAAGTTCATGTTGCAAGGTGATGAGTTCGTTCACTTATTCTAGGTAGCATGTACCATTTCCGGCCCGCGCCCAGTAAAACAAACGCCAAAGTTTTGTCACTGATTGTTTTTCAGAGAGTGGATTCAGGAAATTCGTACTGTTAAAAGCGTTTGCCTTTTACCATAAGAGCTCTTCAACAGAGTAAGTGTGTGCGACTGATCAACTCGAATGCTTTTCAGACTTTTTAGTTCGATCTGGGGCTTAACGTTGGAAGAACCAAATGAGAAGACAACATAGGTTTTGTCCATCTCAAATATTTTAGCTTCTGAGTCTTTAAACATTTTGGTAACTGTTATTTTCCCGAAATAAATACAACAATTAGGCCTGTCTTCGCAAATTTTGACAGCTCAAAATATTATATTGCTTGATAGACAGAATTAATACTATCAGGGTAAGTGCATCAGTTTTGCTCAATAAAGATTTTTTTGTTTCAGTCGAAATTCAATGAGAGACGTTGTTGTTCCAACGTCAGCCTCAAACGTCACCACTTCCGAGTGTGTGACGCGTCAGAATGTTGCTCTTAAATTTGGCTCCCTCAGTTTCAGTTATTCTAGCAAAGACCTGGGCTAAAACTATCATACTACCGGAAAAATCCGTAGCACATTTTCGACCGTTGGAATGGAAATTTTCATTTTAACGATAATCACGATTTCGAGTGATCGGTTTTATTTGGACGCAACCTAAGAGTTTATTCAACCTCATGCAAACTTGTTGACATGAGGTGCATTTAAAGCGTTTCAGATCATTTCCATTCAATCGTGGCTGGACTCAACATATCACTGAATGAAAAATACGGTTTTGTATCAAAAAATCTGAATGTTCGTTGGAGAATGATATCATTGACGTGGATTATACTAAATTCTTCCATCCCCATTGTGGACTAATCTAAATCAGCAAACAAAGTTTTGCAGACGCTTAACAGGCCAAACCATTCGGTTTCTGTCTGCCACACCGAAACTTACGACACGGGTTCCTACGACGACTGAGTTAAATTGTAAATGCCGTTTGAATTGCGGTAAATTATTCCTTAACCGGTAACACACATGCTGTGTTTTCTCTCCGCCATCCGATTTACCACTGCATTCGCAGATTCTCATTTTTTTAGACACATCCTTCCACATATGTATGAAGCTGTATAATTTTCAAGCAAGCCCGATGCATACGCCAAAACACCACACAAACTGGTTAAGTTCGGTGAAATCTACGAAATGTTCTATTACATCAGCAACTGACTGAAGTTGGTGATTGCTATAAACAAACAGCAAGTGGACCAGTTTCGAGGTTTATTGCATGGTTTTATCATTATGCACGAAAGCATTCATTTCTAACTCATTTGATTAAAATCATATTTCAGACTGTAGAAATTCGATTGTATCATAAACAGAGGCGACACCTGCCAAAAATGGCTTTTGCACGGTAAAAAAGGCAAATCGAGCTGAAAAATACGGATTATTTGAAGCAACATTCCTCACCAGTGTGCACAATCAAAATTTTTTTGGCCTGCTGTCAAGTGCTTCCCCAGGGCGCACATTGAATCCAGGTAAGCGAGATTGATGGACGACCGTTCCAATTTAAAGTGCACTCTTATTCTAAAACTGTGGTTATGTCGACAGTTTTTTTGCTTCTGATGTTATTTGAGAAACTCCCTTGGCTCTGCAGTTCTAACGGCGTCATTTACCATAAAACGGTTTTATTCTAATGGGCATTTTTGGCACCACTGTCAAGACAAAACTGGAAAAACAAACTGGAAATGTTTTTGGAAAGTATATCCAACCCGTTTTAGTGCGTGAACGCTTGAAACGATATCACGAAACCGGACATAATTGTCCAGCAGTCAGGAGAAGTTCACTTGGAGTTTATCACCATTTAAGAGTAGCATGGATTCCAACAAAGTGGCCTGTCAACTGACTAGATCCGATGCGAAATACCTCAATATATATATATATATATATATATACGTAGTACACTACTCATGAGGTTGCTGAAAATTCTTCGAGAGCCCGCGACCAGTTTTGTCCTTCTTAGGGCTCATCAGGTAGGCGCGGTCCCCGAGTTTCCGTCAACCTTATGTTTCATTTGATTTGCAAATGAGTGTGTTTGTCGGAGCTCAAAATATAGTCCAGCTGCAGCCGATCGGTCAACACGAATTTCATATTCATGTTTTCCCAATTAATCTCCCGTCATTTGTTTGCGAATGTTCCGCCAGCTACGTACGTCATCCGATCAGAAGCTTGCCTTAGCGATCCGCGATTTGAGAGTAACAGCCAACTGTGCGCCAAGCGCAATCTTGTAAGCAATTGCATCTCGAATACATGAACTTTTTTCTATGTAAATCCTAATCGGTACTTCCAATTGTGAATCATTGACTTCGTTCTATAATAGAAAATGAATTGCAACTGCGAATTTTATTTTGTTTTCGTACTCATTATTTTCATCATCGACGTTATGACTTCACTGTTCAACACTGAGGCTTCTCTGCCACAAAATTCATAAATTTAGTTGAGCTGGGATACTGCCAGGGCTCCCACACCTGAGCAAGAGGAAAATTAGAGTCCTCGACCAAAGTTTTTGGATCAAAAGCCTGGTGTTTGGTAGGCAGCGGTGTTTGGCCAACAAATGGTGAACAATTTGCCACACACGTTCCAACCTGTAAACTGCGTTGCTCAAACCTGTAACCATTGGCCAACCTGGTTCGAGAGACCCTACGAGTGTCGCATGGAGACTCCGCCGTACAGTACAGTGGATCGCAAAAGCACGTGAGCCATCACACTACGTCAAGATCCAGTTTCCCCGTGACGGTATGCGGTTGATCATCAAACCGCAAACTATTTACTCCCAAATCTTACTGGAACATCTATAAATTTCAAATTATGTTTGAAGAACAGGAATCCTCATCTACTAACAAAAATGTAGTCATTTTTGGAACTCGCGTAATTCATTTTATTCTGCGGCCCTTCTGATAAATTGTCCCATTCGTGACACTAATTACAATTTGTTACAGGCATACGCTTGATGAGTTCTACGTAAATCTGTGATGCGTAGTTCTGGAGAATCGTCGCATCAAAGCGAAAATTCTTCGTAGGATTCACGCACTTTAACAACTTGGCCTACAGCAAACTAAGAGAAGACTAAAAGGAGATTCAGAACAAACAACGTCCGCAGCTTTTTACGACGGTTGTTGGCTTTCACTTCTAATACCTGATTCATCCATCACGTCTTCTTTGGGCGGAACATGCGCCATTGGTGGCGGATCAGGTCGAATTTTCCCCACACATATGTGTCTTTTCCAAACATCTGTTTGTCTCGTTCGAGACTGTTTTTACAAAAATGAACAGCAACCTGCATTGGATGGATGAATTAGCTATCGTCGGACTAGAAAGGTTTATAGAAAATTGCTAAACTTGAACAAGAATTTCTGACTGGCTGTTCAGGACCAGAGGTGGTTTTTATTCAGGATATTTACCAGGACTATCTTTGCATATTTTACCTTCAGCGAATGGTCCGCTGATACACCATTAATTGTCGAGTGATCTTGGGGGTCGTTCAGCTGTAACGCTCTTCCGCTGCCTAACTGTCATGCCACCCGAAGGAAGCACGAGGGTTAAGATAGTGTCGGGTTGCCCAAGCCCAGACAGAGGAAACCGAGAGAAAGAGGTCGGGTTCGAACCACGGACCTTCCGGTCAGTAAATTCGTGCTCTAACCACTTGAGCCAATTTGCGATAATTTGAATGCTGGGGAGAAAGGTAGGGAAAATGGTTTGATTATGGGCACCTGGACCTTTATAGATCCGACCACAATCTTGTCCTGTGATGTTTGTCACGCTTTTAATGGAATATGGAACGACAGAAAGAGTGGATAAGAACTACAACTGCAGCTCTTGTAACTTCAGAAGGCTTCATCTTTACGCCATAAATTGTGAAGAGAGTAAACAGAAAGAATGATATTGTGCCGCAACGGTGAATTTTATAAGTCATTGTCAGTCGGAGTTAATGTATCCTATAAGTCTCCACTTTGTACGTGTAATCCTGACTGACAAGGATTGATTGGAGGAGACAACAAGGTCTGTCTGTTTTATAAGTTCTACTTCAAACCCAAACAACGGGCGACTGAGAACCCTGCTTATAACTGAAGAGTAACGTAGGTTTGTCCGTGCAACAGTCCATCATGAATCGGTCCAATAGGTTACACTTGTTTTTCAATCATTTTGAAGTCTTTTTTAAAAGTCGTTGTGAGTGTAAACTGTGATTTCTTGCAAAATTTTGCGCTCCTCCAAAAGCGTCTGTCGAGGCACTGAGCTTGCTGTTGTTGAGTGACAGTTTAAGTCATTGATTGGGAATTCATAAAATGAGGTTGCCTATCCAGACTACCACTAAGCCCCTCATACTCAAACCAAATGGAAGCCCTTTCAATCACTTACCCTTTTTGCATAAGCGATTAAAACAGTGCGGAATTCATGTTACATGATAGTCCTTGACAAAAGATGGAGTTACTCATACGTAGATAAACGAAACCACATCACGTAATCACGTACTCGCTGGCCGCTCGAGTGATGAACTGTCGTCAAAAAGGCTCATGCTGACGATAGTAAGGGTTGAATATGGTCGTTTGGTTGTTCTTGAGTGGTACGATTACCGGTAAACCAATTTTATGGGAGCATCCATTTCATTTATAAAATGTAGGCTGAGGTAAACTGTGAATATGAGACAGGCTTGAGAGAGGTAACGTTACGACACACCAGCAGACCGGAACAGATGCATGGCAAGCAGTAATTCTGTTTTAAACGTTGTTCAATGATACCAAAAATTCAGAAAACCCAGAGATAACTATTGCAGTATATGTACCAGTTCCTCCATACAAACACTGTGCTACTCTGGGGGGGCTGGAGTAAATTGAACACCTTGCCTCGACACCAGTTCAAATGTTATCCCCGCTATTTTGAAGTGCGCACTCTAAGGGATGGATAACAATCATCTTTACCCACCGTAATAGCAGTGTCAAATCCCTCCTATTCAATCAACTTTCAAATCAAAGGTCAAAACTCTTGCCCAGTAACTTTTATTCATCCATCTGAACGGGTCCATGGTGTGCCTGGATGACAGCAAGGCGGCTTCATTTGGTGTGCCTAGCCCGTTCCCGCATAGATTCAACATGTACACCTCAATTATGGCAAGTTTGGATGTACGATTCTAATCTGCTTGACCTTTGTTTGAACACACGTAAATGGCAGTTGGCAACCTCGCACGGAATTGCAAACCAAAAATGTAATTGCATTCGATAGGAATCAAACAGTTATCTGTAAGTGCTTTCTTGGTTTTGGGAATAGCGTTTGGTATTTATGGTTGGGCTGACCAAAACAAAGGAGAGTAACCACTAGATGGGAGAAATACTTGTTAAACAAGTGAACGACTAACGTTTGGAGGAAAAGAACCTCAAGCCTGAGTCACTACTCATCAGGTTGCAGAAAGCGCTTCGGCAGCCGATAACCGCTTTTGCCCTTCATGGGGCCCATCAGGTAGGCGCAGACCCCGATTTTCGGTAAACCTACTGGAAACAAAATCGCATGTCATTTGACTTGTACACTCTCCCGTTTACAAATTTGGTCTCGAAAGGGGACTCACCTAAAATCCAGATGAATCTCTTGTTTATGATGTTCTCGATCAACCGGACACCATAAAAGAGAGGTTCAGCAGGATTTCAGGTAAGTCATCCGTCAAATAAGTGTAAAAGTCGAACTTTAAGGCTCATTTTTTGGCATTTTTTCTACCCCTAGTTCTCGCTAACATGACTGCGAAATTGCGGAATGAGGGGCCAGCCAACACGTTATCACATGTTGCAGATTGGCAGTGTTGTGGAATACGGGTGGCTCGGGTGCTCTGATTGATTGTTGGTCTGTTCGCCGAGCTTGGCATTTGGGACACTGACCCACTCAACTCCGCACTGACGATGTCACCTCGATTGGTGATGAAACGCTTGCAATCCAACTGCCAAGCTCGGCGAACAGACCAACAATCAATCATGTTGCAAGTTCTCTGAACAAAAGACGAGTGAGGCTACAGCCTACCTACGTGCGAGGAAATTACACTGCTGATCAGACATTCTTTGCTGAGTGGTTTAGATCTCGACTACTAACCACTAGGTTGAGAGTTCAAATCACTCTGGAGGTTCCTCGAATGCTTATTGCCACGGAAACAGCCCTGTAATGCTTCTCGGCTCTTTAGCATAGACCGACTGTAATTACAGGACAAAAACTCCGTTGAAAATTTCCACATCTCCTCACACTGCCAGCTGATGTCTTAGCTAATTTCTGCCCAGCAAGCATATGCATTTGGAATATCAGTACATGGTGCGGCACGAAGTTTACGCAATCAATTTTTCGCTTACAGCCAGTGGCATCGTGCAAAAATGAGACAACCAAATGCATTAAAAAATTAGCAAAATTTTCTACAAAAGGTGCATTGGAAAATCGTCTCGTACACTGTTGAGTGCCTAATGTTTCTGTTTTATGTCCCGCACTGCCAGAATAATGAAGTCAGCTTACTTTGTTTCTATACAGTTGCGATGTTATCAGAGAGTGCAAAACTTCGGCAACAAGTTTAGTTCATTTATACCCATTCATTTAGCTCCGTTCAATTGGGGTCTCGCTCCCCTATTTCAGTTCCGAATTGCCCAAGATGAACCGGAAAGTTTACTGCATTTCCCAAGAAATGGTAATAGGTATTTGTGAGGGAAGGCAACCGCGCCAACTTGAACACACAATGCGTCCACTCAAACACCAACAGTAGCATCAACTGGTAAGCAACTACCCATCCAGTCTGATTAAGATTCGCATGCTTAAAAACCAATACCTCGTACAAGTGTTCAAAACATCTGTCCTTCAAGTGGTTTCATGTGAGTTCACCAAAGTTTACTGAAACGTCTGTCTCCCATACGGTCTCGGGAAAAAAGTTTAGAGTGAGTGGAAATTAGACGCTTTCTCGAAATAGCTAGAAAGCTTACTTTAGCATTTCCTAGATGTTTTCAAACGTTCGATTTCACTTTTCCTTCAAAATTGCCTCGAAAGGTGGTACTTGCCAATGGCAAGCTAAAAATGTTTGAACAAAGAGCATTAGAACTGTTTGGATACAGAAAACACGCTGAATCTAGTAAATTGGATACAAAGCTTTTATGAAAGCAGTGTCATGAGTTATTGGATTGCAACAGCTAGTGCGTAACTACAAGGGAGAATTGCAGTACTCAGCACTCATGTTGGGTAGAACATTAGATCAACATTTGAGAAAGCTTCATGCATTGTGGATGGTTAGTAAAAAACCACATGACTGCTGACTGTTGGAACGTTCAGAATCCACGTATTTAAACGAAAAGGCTACTCAATGAAGACTGTGCATTAGGTGATGATTTAAACTGCTCAACTAGAATTGACATCATCTCAACAAAAATTTATCTATACGGAGGTAACAACCTTTTTTTGCGAACAAGGGCGCCGTGAGGTTTGGTAATCCCTCAGTGAGCAAAGCAATACTACACTAGTTCTCGTTCTTGGCTGTACGTGATGCATTCCACACAGATTTCCCCCAACGACTCCACTCCCGTCACACGTTGTTGGATGATTTTAGGCAAGCAGGTTGTATGCTCCGTCAAACGTCGCAAATGAGCTTTCAGGAACATCGTCTGGAACAGCTGATTAAGAAAAAACGGGAAAATCACAAATGGTTGTATTGGAAAATGTGAGACCACTTCTAGAGGTTTTAGCACCATTTTTCGGGATACTTGGTCCAAGCAACCTTGTAAACCACCTCGTCATGTACCTCACAAGTGTAGTTGATAATTTTTCTGACGCATTACTATTTTTTCTACTCAAGTATTTCCACTAACACATTTCTGAAGAGACAGGTGTTTACACATCTGCAGAGTTATTTTGCCCGTGTACTTCACAAGAACGTGTTTGCTTAACTTTCAAGCCCACATGCGGTTAGTCAGAAAAGTACACCAAGGGGGAAAGAAGTCAGCCTTTGGTGATGTAAGGCCGTGAGAAAGAGCGTTGATTTTAGAATTAGCACTGCTGATGTATACGCATCATCCTTCAGTTAACAGTTTGATGTAAAATGCTCACCCAACACATACCCTGTTTGCCGTCACACCTCCATTGCAGACAAGAGTGTCACTCCAAGATAAGAACGACTGGAAGCGGGGCAACCAAAACCAAATACGCTGATTCCTTTTACATAAATTCCATTTCTTCCTACGTGGTGAACTTTCGGACACATTTCATGGCATTTTTAAGGACTGAGAGCAATTCTTGTTGTCCGACGCACCCCCGCAGACATTATGGCATTTCCGTTACTCAACATGATCGGACAGACCGTACTACTTACAAAAATTGTGATGCTATAGAGGAGAAGGGCAACCAAGACAAAACCAAGAGGAATAATGTCGTATACCAAATCAACTGCAACAACTGCAACAAATTCCACGTTGGACAAACTGGGAGGAAATTATGCACACGAACAAAGGAACACAAGGCGACCGTCAGGAGACATGACCCCTATCCTTGATATCCATACACGAAGACCAAGAAGGTTACAAGTTCAATATGGAGAACGTGAAAATTTTGGCATACGGAGACACGAAGCACCGAAGGGAATTTCTGGAGGCACGGTACTCCACGGCTGATTCGATCAACCGATGCATTGAACTGAACCCAATTTACGCACCACTTCGTGCAAAGGATCAACTTCTCCATCGGAATCCTCGAGGGGAGCCGAATATCGGATTCACAAAACAAGAAGCAAGGAACTGCTGGGAGTCGGATCAACAAAGGTCACAAGCCGGAACCCAGAGAGGTCAACAACAGAGGTCAACCCAGCATCGATCAGAACACGAGGGCACGGGAGGCCAGGCTCACAATTCACGTGGTCATCGATCAATCAGGACACGGGATAACAGAACAACCAATGGAACCGACCGACCGAACAACCAATCGTGACCGAAGGTCAACCCCGGCTAATAACATACATATTAACACATACACAACACTACTCAACGCACAACCACCAACCCATCACTACGCTCCACTACGTCCCCTACCAACGCACTGATGATGTCACCTCGAGTGGTAATGAAACGTTTGTAATCAAATTACCCAGCTCAGCGAACAAACCAACGACCAAAAATTGTGATGCTTGTTGGACCAGAAGTTTTCTTAAACCGACTCGGGGGGGGGGCAAAGCAGTGGTTCACACTTTTCGTTGAACTAACCACCCAGTGGAATATTGGACTCTTTTGGTAATCGGACCTTTTCACTACCCGGAATATTTTTGCATTGAAAATAAAGATTTGTAAGACGGCGGTTGGAAAACGAACATTGCAAGACATTCTAGAGAACATTGAAGGTAAGCAACACGATTGGGATAGGTAGTCGAAACTCTGGATCAAATATCTCAGTTTGCCCGCCTCTCAGTCATTCCGTATTGGCTTTTATGACCTAATCAGAGTGGCCTTTTGTAGAGCATTTCCACACAGCTCCGTTCCTGTATTCCTCTTTAGTTGAATATGATGGAGGTGAGTGAAAATCGGCTGAAACAATCCCTCTATAACCGCCGGGTTAACAGAGTCACGTATGTATCAACTGTCAAGAAAACAGCTACACAAAACGTAAGCTTGACAAGTTATCCTATAATCTTATGCCACCTTTATGTGACTATGTCCACCAACTCCAACAATGCTGAAGACATAAAAAAGATGACCACGCGGTCAAAGTAGAACTCTCTAAGAAATACACGCATCTGCAAATCAATTTGGTCTTTGCGAAAGACTCCCCTGGAACCCAGCTGAATCTCCCGTTTGTGATGTACCAAGGCAACTGAATGTGCTGCACCAGGCCGCCTCATGTTCCAGTTGCTACGATATTCGAGATATCGCGATACATGTATATTCGCAATGGACTACTCATAAGGTTGCTGAAAATTCGTCGAAGAATTTTCAGCAATCTTATGAGTAGTGCATTACGTGGAACTCTTTAAATTTGATTTATTTCTTTCACTACCTTCTACGACAAAATAATCAGCCAATTTATTGCGGAATGTAAAACAACAAATATTACGTCATTCTATCGCTGTCATAGACGTTTTTCTACAGTTTTTACAAGCTTCTTCAGACAAATCCGTTTACTATTTTTCTAAGATAACGATCTGTACTCCCTCCACAAAGTCGTTGAAAAATCAAGTGCTTTTTCTCAAATAATGTTGACCAAAAATCGATAAACCATACGTCAACCACGAGAAAACGTCCCTAATAATCCAACTTTATCCGAGACTTTATTGTGAACCGATATGAAAGTCAGAATTGCCGCGACATCTTTAAACCTTACTAGTCATTAACCCAGGCACTAATCATCAAACCAGTACGCACATATATAGCTACAAATCAGGGTTTCTTATTTGGTTTGCATTAAATCAGTCAAGTCCATATATCTGGTGGTCTATCATAGGTATAAACTTCAGGTATTTTACCTTGGTTTATTTCTCACTCATCCAGCGACTACGTTATCCCAAGCATTTGTCAGAAATCGTATTCCGAACTCAGATAAGCGTTTAAGGACCGACTGCTGTGTGTCGTAAGGCGGGGTGCATAAATGCACATTGTCTGTTCGGAATATGAATTCGTGGTAGACTGCCAGTATGGGAAAATGGTATCTGAAGTTGCGGCAAATCGGAACTGGGTGCAGACTAGTTAGAACCACCAGTTAGGAATTCTAGGGCATAAAAAATTTCCGGAAACACAGATTTATGCCACTACGTGCGGGGGAAATGTAAGAATGGAACAGGGAAAAATCCCATTTTGCCCCCCAAAAATAACATCACAAAATAACCGAAACACGAACAAGTTTAAGTACCGGAATTTATGATTGGTAATCAAAAATGGAGTTGGTAAACACACTGAGTATGAATCAATAACAAGGATGCTCCTTTACCTCACAAATAGCACTTCCCCTGGTGATGACGACTGAAAAGGCCCGAAAGGGGTCCAGAAAACAATTTTACTAATTCAACAACTAATTGACGATAATGAGAAATCAAGAATAATAGAACAAAACTCTATTGATGCCTCACACTAGCATGTAAACCAGTTGACAAACAGATAGACCAAATGATGCTGTCGATATAGTGATGCGCTGCTTAGAGTGGATAGAGAACTTTCTGAATTTGAGGTCTTTAACGTCCGTGAAGGGCAGTTTATTCTAGCTACTTGGTAGAAGATGTGTGAAGATCACTTAGTGAATTCCGTTTTCAAACACAGCCAATAAATTTTGGCAAGATTCCTATAGTCTAGCAAGAGTTGTGAACACACCGCATACTCCGTCACGACGTATGAATTTTACATAGTTGAGCGCACATTTGTGGGCATTCTTAGAACACAGATGTGCAATCATTCGTTAGAAAAATGTCTTTCCTTTGGAAACTTGTACTGTCTACAGGTGCAGATCTGTGGCGAATTTGAAAAATAATTCCTGTCCTAAAAAGGTTACTTAATGCTCCAGTTTTCTGAAACGCCCCAGATGCTCAGTGACGCTTGTCTGCCACGGAAAGACAGGTCCAAGAGATAAAATTTTCCCCCGATTCGTAGTGTTATAGTCGCTTAGTGGGGCAGAAAGTGCATTACGCTGTTTAATGATGGACTTTGACTTATGTCACGGAGTTTTTCTACCTTTCTTATTGACAAAGATAGCTCACAATAAAGAGTTCAGCTTGCAGTCAGCCATATTCCATGCACGCAAGTTAAAACCGATGCCAAGATGCAGCAGTTGTCTTACCTGTGTGACCATACTAAAAATGGTTTCAACTAACGCTGGTGGCAAAGCTCCCATTGCCAAGAATTTCTTGAACTTTTCTTCCGTCGAAAGGATTGCTTTCACGGAGTACACCCAAATTGTGATCCTAAAATACGATGATGAGTGCGCTACGATTTATTCTGTGTCATAACTTTATAGTATATATGTATAGTATATATATGTAGCTTTAAACCACGGTTGTACGGCAAAAACCATGGTTGTACGGCAGCGAAGCATCCGTATTGAACACTGATGTTATGCTGTCGATAATGATGATGATTATGAACTAACAGCAACGATTGCACTAAGGTTTACATGGGACAAACCGCCAGCGAATTGCACACCAGAATTGGTGAGCATAGAAGGAGAATAAACAAACCACCAAAGAATGCGGTAGAATACCAAATGCTGGTCAAAGACTCAGCGATGGCGGTGCATTCCTTGGACATTGGACATACAATAGATCTAGATAGCGTAGAAGTCTTAGGAGGGGGACTGTGATTCACACTACAGCGGCTGATAGCCGAGGCGGTGGAAATCACCAAGCATCACAGCGTGAACAGAATCGAGGGTGTGGAACTGGCGAGCGATCTTAGGTAAGCCGAGTTGACACGTGGCTGTGTGCGGGTGTCAACGCAATTAGAAGCATTAGCAAATCAGAGGGGTGGAAATCCCAACCCGACCAAAGTTCAAGAGGGATCTTCACGTGAACCGAACCGGAAGAACTAGATCCTAGGATGGACCCAAATCCATGTAGGTTCCCCATAGGCTTAACACTTGATCACCCATCCTAACACCACAAATCCCTCGACCGATACCCAACAGAGATTTAGCTTGACTTAGCTGATTGGTTCTCCTTCCGTCTTAAATCTTGACCAACCTCGTAACCCAGTCACTTGGCCTGACGAAGCTTTTGTGTCAAAATCGAAACGTTGCCCAGCAATAAATCTACCAATTGTTACCAAACTTTTCCTAAAACATAACACGAATAGTTCAAACACATTCACCGTGGAGACCAACCGGGTTTTCTAGTCTACTTATAGGATTCGAAAGCAACTAGGACATTAGGCTAGGGGGAAACCGACAGTCGGTACTTCATAGGACGCACTCCCTCATTTGCTCTGGTCCACTTGACACATCCTACCAGGCAATGATGACAAAACGCTTGACAGATGTATTCATTTGGCCTACTCTCGTCCGCAGAAAAACGTTTAAAAGGGCATCAAGTAAAAAACACAACGTTGTAATCTGTATTGTATTACGTATTCAATGATGTTTTTCATGTTTTGTGACGTAGGAAATCAATTTATCCCGCAGCCTAATGGTTCTCATCGCCTTGTTCACATTTCAGTAAGTAAACGAGTTATGTACCACAGATTTGGACCGTTCAACTAAAGGACCCTACTAACGGCTGCATCCAGTGACAGAGCACAACCCATTTTTTATTGGGAAATTAAAACTTATATAGACGTCGTACACTACTCATAAGGTTGCTGAAAATTTTTCTCATATATGTACCCATAGAATACACGCAGCTAATCATATACCCTGTGGAACCATCAAATAGAAAAACCTTTTGAGGTTTCGTTGAAAAAAGGCCTTCGAAGAAAGAAACGACTGTCGCTAAAAACGTTAAGAAGTTTGCCTCCAAGCTTAGCCATCTATATATGGCATACCGTAAGGTCTACACACAGACAATTTGGAGCAGCGCAACATTATTGCGCTTCATAGAAAACGCAGCGTAAAATTATATGCTACTGATGAAAGATGCAAGTAGTATCTGATCAGGGGTCCAGTCGCCGTCCTCGCGTCTGATGCAAGGTTGGTACAGAAAATTATGAAACCGCTTTAAAGTGTTTGTTACTTCTTTTTTACTATTAACAGAACGTTCAGGAAAGTTCAAGAGGACGTTCGGCTTTTAAAACCCCAGTGCAAATGATATTTTCACTTTTGTGAATCACTTAGTTCATGATCGTGGGTACACAACCGAGCAAGGAGGGACCCTTTCCACTTCACCGGGTGCTCGGTGGATGCTGTTGCGTAGTGCAGAAAACCAAGCGTGGGGGAGGAGTTTTATTCCACTTATAAAAGATATTTAGTTGCCTAATCTGGCAAGAACGTTGCAAAAAAACCATCACGTACAATCTATTCAGAAATGGATATAAAATCGGAGAAGGTGCTTCCAACTTGTAGTCTCTCTAAAGATCAACTAGATAAATCTCTTTTACCATGAAACTATTCAAAATTGATCAACTCATTTGGACGACCTTGCGGCCGGAAGAAGTGTAGGCACGCCAGTTGATTTAAGCTTTGAATTGTCGCTGATTTTCACCAACACACATGGGTCACCAAAGGCTGGCTAAAAGCGTTCAACCTTCCAACTGCAGTCGCCATCGAATATCCATACCGTTAAATTAAAATCCTTTATGTTGCTACTTTATGCCACATTTGGCCGAGTAACACAACCACCAACCTATCGCTACGCACCACTACGCTCCCCAATGGCGCACTGATGATCTCACCTCGACTGGTGAGGAAACGTTTGCAATCAGCTCAGCGAACAAGCCAAAGACCATGAAATACTATTTATGACACCCTTCGTAGCAATTTAAAACAGATTAGTTGCTTCAGGAAAACTTACTCAATAATCCATAGAACTACCTCACCTCCTTTGGACATGGCTGCCTTTCATGGCTCCCACTCGAGCGTATGCATCTTTGTTCAGACACGAAAGTGACAAACGGCACGAACTGATTTCTCGGTGAGACGGAGGAAAACAGGCCTGTGCGAATTTACGCTGTCCACCACAACTGTACTGCCTTATTATGACACTACTTCAAATTAGGCATTTGAATAAAGAGGACAAATCCCATCAGTCCTGTAATGAACATCATGGGTACAAATGCCGTTTAAAAAATGTCACGTATGTGCAACGTCCATTGTTTTCTTCCGTCCAATTAAAAAACCTGTAACAAAGAAAAAAATAATCAATAATCATTAGCCAATTATTCTTGGTACTGTGTAGATAAGATCAGTAATTTTGCCGACTGAATGCCGTCAGATAGACCGGAAGTCTACACACAGTACTATGGATTACCTACCTCTGTATGCTTTCAACCAACAAATACGGTTAGTGTGATGTTTTTTTTACCAGCTCGTGGGAAAATGGACATGTTTGATTTGACGAGATGGCGCAGTTTCCAAGCTGTACCAGCACGGAATCATGCTTCGTTGCAACTAACCAAACGTGGTTGGTCATGCGTAATGCTATCCCTAATCGCAGTTGTTAGATGATTAATCACGGTCTCAGTCTCAGGGACTGAGTAGAGACGTCCATAATATGTTCAGAAATAGGTCAACTGCCAACATAGTGGCCCCTCGAGGGCGAGGAACCCGAAAAGCAATAAAGTGAAACTCCTCAAATGAAGCCGCTGACAAAAATGTTTAAAAAGGTCAGCACACGGTACAGGACAGTGTATAATGGGAAACAGATTACTCCGTGACCATGATATAACACCTCCCCCATGGAGACATAAAGTTTTCTCTTTCACCATCACATTCACAGAGTTTAGCGTTCGAAGACCTCCATGATAGGGATTTGATGGGACCGATCAAAAGATGTTAACGCACAGGCTAACCGTAGATTAAGGCCAAGTTAAAAACAACACTTGCATCTATATTTTAATGGTAACGCCACTACACAGAGGGCAACATCAACGTTTTCTGAACGTTTTCTGCTGAGTGTGACCGTCAAAGTAAATCGTTTTTATAAGGGAACCTGAACCTAAGTGGGGTAGCATTCCGTCATCTTTTCCGACGTTTCTTGTTACGTTTCCATTAGCACACGATGGTATCCGTAACGACTCACTGGAGCAGTTAAGTAGATTGCTCTACCGAAAGAATTTGTATGGTATATTTGTATCGTTTATTAGTTTGAAATAGGGTCTCTCATCATTCAAAGATAATCCAACGAATGTTCCGATATCACTGGGCTTATCTGGCAGTGTTCGAAGCTATCATCAACTTGACTGCGCAGATATATGTCACCTAGAGCCACAAATAAGTGATTGTAGTTTAATGATAGCGGTATCCTGACACACGTTCGATTCCACTGAACCTGTCTAAAGTGCTGAATGTTGGCGTTTGACAGTCTCAGAAGACTGAGGAACTTACGTGATGAATTTCAACAAAAAGAGTTTTCAATTTATTTTTGACACTGTTACTGCAACACACTGCAAACCCTGGTATGCGAGGGATTATTTACCTATGTCTTTGCAAAGTTCTGCACACCATAATCTCTTTACGAGCGTCTAGTCTCTCGCCCTATCTTAGAAAATATGTCAAGTGAAGTGAAACCTTCAGGAAACGTAGAAAAAAATAATTAGAAAAACTTGAGCAACTTTTAGCGATAATCGGAAAAGAACTTAGGAGAGCAAGGATTCTATGCGACCCAGAGTTCGGGTTGGTCAGTTGCCAACTTTGCCGAGTTCTGGTGGCTTGTGCGCCACTGAAACGTTCGCGCAACATCTGGATGAGCATCTTATAACTGGGCACTCAAACTGTGAACGTATAAACTAAGAGGTTGACCGCATTTTGGCAACGCCTAGATGAACCTCATGTGTATATGGAAGCACCCTTTAAGGAAGTCGGCTCAAAGAACCAAAGAACCAAAGATTTTTGAAACACAAATGTTTTCAATCTTCTACTCAAAGTTTACCGGTTTTTCATCTGTTAAACGCTAATAAACAGACACTGCAAAGCGATTTCCTAATCTCTGTACTAACTTTCTGTCAGATGCACGAACGGAGATTTGACACTTGACCAGATACTACTCACACATTTCAGCAGTAGCATGCATCACATCACTGGTATAAAAGCGGTGTCGCAAAGACAAGATGCAAATGTCGGGCGTTTCTTCGACTCCTAACATAAAACGCAACTGGCCAAGTTTGGCCATACGGAGGCTGTGAAATGCTCATATCCATTAGTCACAGCTGGGGGACCAGTAACATCAAATCAAGAAGTGCCACGAAGTGGCGTACAAATTTTGACAGCTAACCAAACTTTACTACTATAGGAAACAATAGACCCAGCTCCCTCCAAACAAGACTATTTCAAATCAGCTCCATTTACTTGGTGCTCGTGAATGTGACCTTTCGGGATCTGGACGCTGGTGGCCAACACACAAAATGCGGACCTTGATGGTTAAGCTTTTCTCTCTGGAACACCGCAAAGGCGCAAGAATAGTATTACTGGCGAACTTTTACATTAAAAGCCGGAGAAAAGAAGACTTTAAAAGTGCTTCACTCTCAGAACCACTGAGTAAAGGCTGCCCATTTTTTTGTCGTCAGGTAACACCCCACGTCTATCAGCACTTTGCATATTTACAAAGATTTAATTAGATAATGTGACAACGATCAATTCAGCTAAAGTAGGAGATTATGAAATATCGTGGTGGGAAATAAAGGCGACCGACTGTACCGACAGCTAATTTCAGTCGCAGACAGGTGGTCGGCATTGAGCCAGAAAAGAACTGAGATGAACAACCATGTACGAACCTGAAACTCACGCCCAAAACCACTATGTCCCATAAGAATTATCCTTGACAGGTCCACTGGCTAAATGAACAATCAGTCAATCCATTATTCAGCTATTACAACCCTTCAGGGCATAGCTATTGTGCCCGTGAAGGAAGCCTAATTAGGAATAGTCGAGACCCCGAGGAAGGACGGAAGGACCACGATTCGAAGGACCGACCTTCAAATGAATAAGTTTGCGCCCTCACCACGGAGCTATCTTAAGCTGACCGTCGTTACGATGAAAATTCTCTGGTCAAACGATGTCTACGGGGTCTGCTATAAAGAAGAGTAGAAAATAATTAACAACCGCGAGTGTGTCAGCTGATCAGATATTTTATACAGACCGGTTGCATTGCCATTTCTCACGGATAAGTAGCTTCTAGCTTCAGTAATTGTACTGTACTGCCCTCAAAAAATTTGAAACCACTCGTCTCAACTTCAGCATGACTGCGTTTTTAGACGTTGTCTCGTTTGACGGCTAAAAGAATGGCCAAATGTGTTTGCCACACAGACAGCTTCAGCAGTGACAAGTTGACAGCTCCAGTCAAACAGTTTGACAATGTGTGTACAATGAGTTGTAAGATCAAGCAAAAAACAAGGCAAATCCAAAAAGTACACCCTGTCGTTCATTTGTCTCACAACAGAACTGACTTGCTTCTCGTTATCGAATAATTTGGTAAGCCCCAAAATTTTCCCAATAATTCTGCTGCGAATTCAAAGGTAATGTTTGTTCAAATCAAATTATTGGTCATATTTTTGTACACACCTTCGTGCTATTTCGGAATCCACTGAGTTAGAATTTACTGGTTGGGTATGACGTGTGATATGATCAGTGTACTTTGATAATGAGGTTCTTTGAACGATGCTACATTCCATGGAATTAAACGGTCCATTCTCCCGAATCCTTCATAGAGCAGCTTGCCATTTAATTAAAAAAATCGACAATAAGTAATTCAATCAACCTACACAATCTGCTGGAAGTTTGACCGCATCACGTATGACGCGGAAACCGCCACAGGTGATCAACACAAAAATGACTATCACTAAGCTGTACGTGCGCGTGGGACATTATATGGAAACAACTCGAAAACAGATTCCATCTGAATTGATTTCAGTGTGCATCCTGATTACAAGCACTAGATTTTTTCGTTGGTTTACAGCCGTAGCTGACCAGCAAAACCCTTATTATTGTGTTGAAGTTAGTAATTCACCTTCCACCAAATCGATCATGCCTTCAAACATGTATAAACAGTTTACGACGGATTCCAACATTCTCGTCCGGAAATACATCACTTACTGTGTCCTAAATAGACATGAGTTGGCCGAAAAAAGCTGTTTGTCGGAAAGAAGGAACGAATAAAACTAGAATTTTTTTCAACGGCTCTAGTTAACTTTGTTTTTATGATAGGCGTCAAAGTGGTGTATTCCTGAATCTCGCGGAACGAGTGTATCAAGCTACAGTGTGGGCTGTCTTGTTTTATGGCCGTGAGACTTGGCCTGTTCGAGCACGCGAACTAAGACGTGTTCAGATGTTCAACAATCGTTGTCTCAGAACCATAGCTCGTGTGGTTTTGTGTCGGTGTATCCGTAACAAGGTAATAAGAAAGCGAGTTTTCGGTCGTGCAACGGGTACTGCCATTGAAGCATGTGTGTGGCACCAGAAGCTGCGTTGGATGGGACATGTGTTGCGCATGTCTAACCATCGTTTGCCGAAAAGAGTGCTGTTTTCCATGCCCAATTTAGAGTGGCGGAAGCAGAGAGGTGGCCAACCCTTGACCTGGCAGAAGGGTATGAAAGCAATCACGAAACGTTTGGGTGATGTCGGTGCTACCTGCCTTCCAGGATGAGGAACGCGTGATCTTCGCTGCGCCTGGTTGGAAACGCTGCAAGATATGGCGATCTTGTTGTCAGTTTGTATCCAGATTGCCTGAATGAGCGTTTGGAGGTGTAGGCACCTCGGAATGATTGTAGTAAGCCAGCGCTAAGTCTCTTCCCCATCCACCTGTATTCTTTTCTTCACAATAAGGCTTTCAAATAAATCATGGTTGTACGGCAATGAAGCATCGGCTTTTAAGATTCATGTCATGCTGTCGATGAGGATGACGATGATGGTATGGTTTAAAGGCAATAATCTCCATAGCCACAGAATCCAAAATTATTTACATTGCCTAGGAAGAATCATAACAATGAACGAGCGCCTGGTGCCTATATTGCAAAACAGCTACCACAGGTATACTGTTGTATTATTCAGTATTCAAGGACTTGCTACATTTTAATAGTGCTAAATTTAGAAACAGCGTTGTCCTAGAGGACAACTTGACAGGAGCAACGACAATTTGTTACGTGTGTGAGAAAGCATTTTTTGGAGACTTCTTTGTGTTCAAATTCGGCAACGTGTATTAACTTTGATAGTAAAGGTCTGATCTGACCGGCAAAAAGTAGAATCTCAAAAACCCAACAAGTCATCACAGTTTTCATCTTTCCTCATAGGCGTGCTGAAGAACGCACAAGCGTATGGCGCATGCACAGTGGCATGGGCGGCCACTGATTCCGTTCTCTACTCGGAAGTAAGGATGCGCAACAGACTGGAACTCCGGTGCGGTAGTTAACCGGTTCACCCGGTCCGGACAAACCGAAATGCCCCGCGTGTCGACTCTTTATTGGACCGATCATGTGGTCTGAGTTAAACAGTCTGCTGGCTAGCAAAAACGCAGACAGTCGCTTCCTTATACCGAGCTTCCATGCCAAATACGGCTGGGATGAGTGGGCTGCACGGGCAGTATTCATGCATAATCCCACTGTGGGAAAAACACTTTTCTCTACTCATAGAAGACTCTCGTAGATAATAGAAGATCCATAATTCAGTAAGGCTGAGAAATTAATCAAGGGTTAACCAGATAAAATTTGAGAATATTCATTTAGGGGTGTCCAGTACTGGCTAAAATGCGGAACCGGAGACGAGCTCTTTTTCAACCAAGGTTGAGAACTTCATGCATGCGACTGAAAGGTGTTGGGCACAATAATAGGACAAGTTCTGCTTGGAAAACAACTGCCATTTGCAAACCACACCGCAACCACTATAGAGAACAAACGATTATGGCCGTCAAGCAGTGTAATTTCGGCTATTCACCGCACAACTTTATGATAGGTGCCAATAGAAATACATTAAACAAAAGGGCTCTTAACTCAGACATAAATACGGTACCAACGTTTGTCGCGAACCGAGAACAAGAACGGGGTTCTGACTTGAAATAGTCGAGCCGTCTCAGACGTCTGGGTAAAGATGTCTAATAGAGTTTGCGATACACACCAAAGATGACGAATTTGGAGATAGAGATAGTGTAAAACAGGTCCTTTAAAACTAATATGTGGTCATACTTTGGGACCGCTCGTGAAAGTAGCGAATTTGGATGGCGCTTTGTTGTTCAACAGAAGCAAATTTGTGCAGTCGGGGTCCCCAGTCCTTAGGGAAAATGGTCTTGAAAAAAGGCGCATAGTGCAACCCTCCATGATGAATCCAATCCATTATAGTAAAAACGATTTAGACAAAAGCTGCAGCCTTTAACTGCAACAATGACGCAGCTAAACAGACCATGATACTTTGAGCTAAAGTGTGTAACCTCATCATAGTGCACATGGTCAGACGTGTTAACTCTAGGCAAATGTCAAATGAAAGTCCAAGCGAATACAGTGCAGGGTTTAGGATGGAAGCAATTCACATCCGACCACACTACAGGACGCTTGCGTGCCTCTCAGAAAGCACAGAGGGTCTGCGCAAAGCAGAATGCGGTGCTGTATGTAAGTTCTTGCATTCTATATGCACACGAGTAAACATGATTGGGAGGGAAACAATCGGAGACCCGGTTCATGCCATCATTAGGCTTAAACATTATGGATTCACGATGAGTGAGGCTACTTGAATGTCGTCATGGTAACAGCATTAGCCGTCAGTTCCTTGCAGTGTCAGCATATTAACACCAATCCAGCAGCGTAACGGCATACAGGTGTCCCCGAAGATCTCGCATTACCTCACCACGTCGGTAGTGGTGGGCAACCAGGCACTATTCCAATAATGTGTGCTAATTCATTTTGTCCTTCGAAGGATAGCGCAGGCAGAAAATGGTTGAAAAAAAGGAACACGTACATGATTTCCAGATGGTTAAATTTAGCAGGTGCAGACAGACCTGTTGGTAATCCCCGAACCTGGCACTACTAAATCATGTGCCCTCCCATGATGCAAAAGTACCCATGTTCGAGTTTGAACTAAGAAGATCAAACCCATTCGGGATGCCTTGCATGTTTTGTACTACTGTGACGCATCCGTCTCAAATCTCCTCATACATGTGTGGATGGCCGTCGCCCAGGCGGTTCTGCCAAGGGCGATCCAAAATAGAAGTTACGGATTGTTTGACCAGACAATGATGAGGCATGCGAGTTGTATGTGGTCTTCTCGTAAATCCGCCTCGCGTCTAGTGGAAGGTGGGTGTTTACTACGGAACTTGTGGAACTGTTTTGAAGCGTTCGTTTAAAGCTGCATGACAGTCAATGAATATCCACGAAAGTTCAAGAAGACGCGTGAGGTTGTTCAGTTTTTTAAAAAACAAGGTGCATATGAGGTGTTTACTTTCCTGTCCAATATTTTGTAACTATTCAGTTGCTAGTAAACAACTCCGCAGCAAAAAAGCCTTGCTTCTCTCACCAATAGCGTTTCTTAAGCGTTCTTCAGGTTTCAGCTGTTGCTTCCAACCGGCCCAGCTAGCGAGGTTGGTAATGCATTTTGTCCCTTTGTTTTAATCTAAGGAATCTGCGCGGGCATTACAATTGAAATTAGTCAAAGATGCCAAGTAGGCCGCACATATAATGTTCATCTAGAAGTGAAGACGGTATAGCTGCTCGGTATAGTGCAATCATTGTATCTAAGCACAAGACACTCCAGACGCTTTTCTCAGGGTAGCCAAACGTCCTGCTGACACTTGTATTCATTTGAATCTTGGGCGTCAGGTGTCTAGACAATATGCTGTCAAGACGATAGAAGTACGTGTAGCACGCTTTCAAATTCTAGGTTCCCGCTGAAAACAAGACGATACTGAGCCCAGTTTTATTGTAATTCTGCCTAGATAAAGGTGGACAATAAACGAACAGCCATCTCGATGCCGTAATGTTAAAAACAACATCTTATTTTAACGCTGGTAAAAACGTTTTCTTATTTCACCTCCTTAAGTTACTTGCAAAAATTCTCGTCTCATTTTAGAATTGTCTTACGAATCGTCATACGCAGTATCAAACTAGAGAGGTTTGAAAACAATTGGAAAACGCAGAACCGTTTTTGTTCCTCGCGCAACACGTCACAAGCAGACCCGAAAAAGGCGCAACTAGATTTATTTCAAATCTGATCAGCCTGTCCTCAGAATCCGGTCCTGCCTCTTAGCAGTAATGCAGTAGTTGTCTATTTACACCGAACATCCAGCGGAGTGTCAGTCACCTCATGTCGATCAAATGCAGACACGCATGATCACAGCAAGCTTCGACTATCGGCGTTCTTACTCACCTAAACTGGCAAAAAAAGCTAATTGTGCAATCGAATTACGATCATTTTTTTCATAATTTGTGAAATTCCACAGCCTGCCGTATGAAGGGATAATATTATCACACTGTTGACGCTCAGAAGAAAGGTGTTTTTGTGAATATACTTTGAGAAAACCACGTGATACGTCAGTTCACGGCATAGCACAGAGGTATAAATGTAGTTTTAACTGGATCCGAATTTGACACGTCTCACAGTCCTGGTCAGGAAAAAGCTGGAAGGGGGTAAGATTGCCATTTACAATGTGACAACCGAGCTGGAAGAATGGCGCTTACAAAGGAGACGTGGCAATGCGAATGTATCCTAGATGGTTATGGCTAAACTTCAGCTTGTATGGGTACAACATTGTACACCATGATCGACTGTTTTAATGCCCGTAATTTGGCGTACAATGCAAGTTAATCCTTAGGCCTGTTCAGTGTCTTAGCAGCGAGAAGGCTCACGTGGTTAGAGCGCGAATCTACTGGCCAGAAGGTCCGTGGTTCGAACCCAACCTCTGCTTCTCGACTTTCCCTGTCTAGGCTCGGGCAACCTGACAGTACCCCAGCCACCTTGATGCCTTTTGGTGACATGGCAGCTAGGTACCGAAAAGGGTGCTACAGCTGAACGATTTTTTTCAATGTCCTACCTGGACCTTTTAAAAATAACAATTTAATCTTTAGCTTTTTTCACCCAGAGGAATTATTTATCCATGATGCTCCCTTTGATGACTACTTAACTCTCTCTGAAATAAACACTCAGTCACTTTCAAATAACTCGTAAAGTGTTAGTAAGTAATTACCCATGGATACTAGTTTCCTACGTGAAATTATTCTTCCTGGGATGTGCAGATATCAGCGGTTTATAAAATCTAACAGTCTCTCGTTTGAGCTGTAGTCACACGAACATGTTTTGCTAAAATCAAAAACCCTGCGTGGGTAATGTTGGCTACAAAGTGCGTCCAACCAGAAAACACAGACAGTCCATTAGTTTGGGTGTAAATTACTACGGTCAGTGATGTCGTCCGCATGAGGCTTCTTGTCTGCAGTCGACTGGTTTCCACTTCCCGATGGGTATGCGATAAACCCGGTACACAAAACAACTCCGAGCAAAACAGCTAGGGTTATGCGCAGTTTACATTCATCCATCCATCCATCCAACATGAGCCCGAGTGTGAATAATCCTAGATCATCGGTAAACATATGCAAAACAAAGCTATATAATCATAAAACAGTATGTCTAACTGTTAGCCGTTCACAACTGAGGGTGACAATATGTACGCAGCTGAAGACATCTTGGCACCTCATATTAACAGCTCATCTAAGTCACAGTCGACCGGTTTCACCAGAAGTTTTCTGGTTCGCCAGGGTTTGAAAAGTAAAAAGGACAAAATTTATTGTTGACATACTGGTTAATACTTACTGATAAAAATAGACGAACATCGATAATAGCGCACAGATCTGAACGAACGGCAGTAATTTCTTTTCAAATCGCGATAATCCCACTAATATTTACAATCCGAATAAAGCCACAATATTTTTTTGTTTCATCTCTCGATAAATTCACCGCTGGATTTTTTAATTTTCTGACAGCTTGCATCTTATCGTGTTTGACTCCCGGTGTATTTTGCGAATATAGCCTAAGACAGGTTGCAAATATCTGAAACGTTTACTCATGGCGCTAAGTACGATCCCCTTTTTTCTAGGCCTGAGGAATGTCGCACAGGTTAGCAAAAGACGAATCGTTTGTTTTTTTAGACTTCAGCTCACCGAAATGTTACCCATTTTGTGTCAAGATAAAATCGGCCTGTTTAGTAGTTTTATGCTCTACAGGACCAAGCCGGACATGAATTGATTGTTTTACTCAAAGCCAGGTCAAAAACGTCGAACACGTTTTGTTGCAACGCAGGAATGATCAACATTGGGGAATGCATCCGTCGGTTTATTGTTGAGCAGGTATAGAAATTTCCCTCTAGTTGCGCGAATCGTTTTAGATGTATTCTTGCCTAGTAATCAATAAAATAATGATAAATCGAACTTATATTCAGGAATTGATATCAAAAATTTACCCTGATTATAAGCAGCCCTAAAATTTACTGGGATTTACCAAATAAAACAAATGTTGAACAGCATTTTTTTCTGCAGTTTCCCCGCTAGTCGCCAAATAAAATCGGGTGGAGGTTTTTTGTGCGTGGATTTGTTTTGAAACAAGCCGGTGCTACAGACCATCTGAAGCTCTTCATCCAAGATAAACTGCTTGGACCACATTAAACGGGTTCACCAAACAAATATTTCCCCTTCAGACAGGAGTTTTTCCTCACTTACCTGTCGAAAAAAAACACGTGACTGGTTAATTCACGAAAACATTTGTGGCAACCTCATTGTTCCCCTTTATTGAGGACTACACTTGTGAGTGTAGACAAGCGTAGTGAAAAAAACTGGAAATTCTTATGCACTTGCATGTCTTGTCCTTTTGTCGTTTGTTCGGCGAGAAAAATAATCTCACAGTTTGCGCATGCCAATGCATTATTATTCTCATTAAAAAACTGATTTTAGTATTTTTAATTTGCCCATTTTATGTATAAAAAACTCTGAAACATTCAGATCACAATCAAATGTGGACAATGTGTAGTTTATTGATCTAGTTCACTAGCTATACTCACAAGCTTACCATGAAATTTTGTCAAACTGATATTACTTGGGAAACAAACACAAACGAAAGGGTATTCTGAGGGGATTGGGAACCTCGTTTAACGCTCAAAAGCCTTATATGATTTTTTTCCTTAGCTTGAAGCTTCGTGACGCTTTTTAATTACGAGTTCCACGTTGCCCTCAAATTTTTCCCTCATGTTTGCCAAAACCACTTACTTAAATAGACCTCGTTCTTCCGAAAAACACTTGTGTGATTTGGTGACGTTTTGACTTTTTTATCACTTACCCATTTCTTAAAATCCCACTCTCACAAAAAAACGTTTGCGTAGTGTAACTAGCTGGTTTGTAATTTCAACCACATATATTGAGCAATGGATCCTAACTACCAACTGCAGGCACCGAGAACGTTCTTGAATACATTAGCAAATAAATCTAGAGGCAACATATGCTGTGAAAGAATATCAACATCCTACCAGATATCAGTGAAATGATAAACGATATAATTTTTTACAGAATTACTTTTCAGGTCGCGGAATACAATAGCACAATAGTTCTAGAACACAACAAACCAGGTAGCGACTGTTCACCTAAATACTGGTAATCGATGTCCATTCTACGTATATTTTGGTTTCTGATTGGCAGAAAAACGGATGTGACGACTTTGTACACCAATTTGCCGTGCAATAAAACATTTTCAGTGCATGATACTGCTTGGCTTATACAAGCAGAAAATTAGATAATTTTATCAGCCGGGCTGAACAAGTGCCGTCCCAACATCCTTGGTAGATGTCAAAACTTCTCCTGTGAAAAATAGATTGTCGGAATATCAATTGCTAAATTTCTGCCTGCGGGTGAAACATATGAGTAGTATCGCTATCGGGTTTGCATAATTTCCTTTGATGGCACGAATAGCTCGATGATAAACCTCTGCCTAAAATTCACTCCCCAGTAAATGCCTAAATTTTAGGAGAGTCGCGTACCCGAGGCCCCAGAAAAAAACATCCAAATTGGAGTTACTAATAATCAAGTTTAGTGCCCAAAAGTCAATCCATCACAAATAAAACGCCTTAAATGTTCTTCCGAACCGATACAATATGAGTAATTGGGATTTGGACAAATGAAGCAGAGTATACTGTACCCCCTAAATTCAGGAGCAGAAATTTTCTCATTATCACAGGCGCCAATAGAAAACAGCCTGACCAATGGCTTTTCCTGTGAAACAAGCCTAGGGTGAATGTAATTTTTACTTGAGAATCGAGTGAATGGTTTACTGTGGCGTGTGGCATTTGCAACCGCCGCCTATCAGGAAATCAGAGCTAATTTGTGTTTATTCAGCCGCTGTTTATGTTCCAGTATTAAAAATAGTTTTCGATCCACGACCGCCTTTTGTTGTCTGACGTTGATGTGTATGCATGTATGTAATCGTCTGTGTTGGTTTCTCCCGAAAATAGGCGTCTTTTATCTTGCTGTGACGCAATCCAGGTTTTTGTAGTATGAGATTGGTCGATGTGTAATTTGACGAAAATATATTATCAATTTAAAAGTGAACGTTTTGTTAACTGCACGATCTCACAAGCGTTTACAGATACAAACTTTCCCGTAAAGATGCCAGCACAGTGGTTTTTTTCGATTTTTGGAACACTTACACCCGTCTGTTGGGTTTTGGACCTGAAAACGAATTTGCGCAGATTCTGGATATTTGGCTATTCTACTGAAGTACGCTTCCTTGTTGGTCGGTACCACTTATATGTATGTATATATATATACATATATATACATATATGCATATTATATACACATATATATGATGTATTTACAAGTTTTTCTGCAATTTTATTGCTAACATGAATCAGCCGGGCTCTGCGTGATTTCCGTTGACAGTCCACGGAAGTAAACCTTGGTTGCCTGAAGCCCGCCGTTCTGGAGTTCTTTCTACCCTAGGTCAGCCACTATTTCATGCGGCTTTCAGCCAAACGTTCCCTGATAGACTTTGCGAACCCACTTCAAGGAATAGGTTTTCTAGACCAATTTTGTCAAAATTTAATGAAAGCTTTCCTCACGCGTCAAGGTTAGTACTTGTACTATGCAATACTCGTGGAAGTGACTTGCAAACAAAGATCGGAACCAACACATTGCTGGTCATTCCGTAAAAGCACACTAACATTCCAGCTCAAAAATGGCATGATTGGATATGAACGGGATTTTTAATGATTTTCACTAAGTAGTATTTATCGGAGGGCTTTCTCGACAGCTTCAGTTGACACATCCGACTATGCGTTTTACTACAGGCAAAATTTAGCTAGACCCCCATGGAGGAATTTTAAGCACTCAACTTCCGACCTGAATACAATCAACTGTGCCAGCTATGTCCTAAAATAAAACTAAGGACTGTCAATAGGGAGAACGATGAATTTATGCCTTAGTTGCTGAAGGATTTCCATAGTGACTTTGGAAAATTGAACGCTGAGAAAACGCATGTTTCCAATAATTCATCTTTCAGTCAATATGTATCATATATTGGGTAAAAATAACTGAACTAAACCCGTTGGAGTAAGGGGGATGCGGAACTAAGAGAATCGGCGTATCAACAAAAACGCTCTACCGAACTACTGACCGAAGAACAATCCTAGCTGGTAGCACGTACCTTAACACACGCATAACTCCCTGTTCCACAACCGCTGCGCTCCACTCCCCAACAACTCATTGACGCTGTCAACTCGACCGATGATCAAACGTTTGCAAATAAATTTCTAGCGCAACGGACAAACCAACGACTCTGCGTGCTAACTGAGCTACACAAATTCTACTCAGAGGCAAAGGTGTTTCACATAATCCATGTTAAACACCAGCCAACCGTTTTGATGTAATACGGAGCGGATGGGCTTTGAGTAAGGTTGACGATAAACCTTAACGATTGACACATAGCTTTCTCGTAAAAAATATACTACTTAAAGCAATATACGCATGTGTGCATGCCTGTATATGATGTGCGTTCGAGCCAAGCATTTGAGCTTTAACCCTTTTAATGTGTTTACTTGGCCCATTCATTGTGAGCCAACTAAAGCCCTTCCACACAAAGAAACGTATATTCAAACGACGATTCGTTCGGCACTCGAATAAATTGGCGCGATAAATTAGCCCAATCCGTTTTAAGCACAACACAAAATATCACCCACAGGCATCATTTAAATCTTGGTCTTATCAGCTAATGACATCAAAGCAAAATTCGGCGGCCTGCGTAAACCGGTCCTATCTATTCGCCATTTGTGAATTGATGCCGATTGAACATGCACACATAGAAACTCGACTAAACATCTTGGCCAAATTTTTTTTAACTCCTCAGTCACCAGCGAAACAATTTTACATCTTTCACGTCAAACCACTACACTAACTACGTTGGATAAATTTGCGGTTATAACTCCTCGGTCACCAGCAGGACAATTTTACATCTTTTACGTCAAACCACTATACTAACTACGTTGGATAAATTTGCGGTTATATATATGCAAATGTACGAAGTAGGCAGGCTTAATATCTAGTGGGGAAGAGAAATTTTGTGAGCCCGGTTTTACATGACTGAAAACGTTCACCCGCTTCTTGTACCTTCCTGTCTGTACGTCTACCCCCCAGGACCTTGCACGTACACTTCCATTTTCCTAGGAAGCTACCTCTTGGAGAGTTTGTTCTGAGTTCTTTCTCTTCTAAGATTGTAACACCTGGACTTTTGAATTCCTGAGGGACGTTTCGTCACCCAGAGACTGTAATTGACGTGAATATTCCTCAAAAAACGCATCGAGCAAAGGTTTTTGAGATACGGCACCTGTAAAAGAAAAAAGGACTTCGCTGCGGAGTTGTTTATTAGAGAAACAACATTTACAGCCTATTGGACAGGGGAGCAAAACTCTCATATGCATCTTGTTTATAAAACTGAACATTCATCTTCTCGTCGAACCGAACGCGTCTTCCTGAACTTTCCTCGATATTCATTGACTGTTACTCAAATGCAAGCAAATGCTACAAAGCGACTCCACAAATTCCGTAACAGATCTCACTTTTAAAGAGACGCAAAGCGGATTTACGAGAAAACATACGACTCGCATGCCTCACCAGTAGTATGCACCGTTACACCGGTAGCTCGACCACATTTTTACGAAATTCATCAGAAAGTCTTCCGAAACAAGCGTTTTATATGTTTTATGCTCGAGGTTGCGGAGTTGGCTCAAAGAATGGTAAGGTAGACAACTAAGATTTTTAAGCAGGTACCATGTTAAACCGTCTATTTTAGGCAGAATAGAAAACTTCCAGGCAATCTACCTCATTCTTAAGGGCTCGCATTCCGCTGGTCGCATCCAAGGTATTCCACTTTTGACCTCACAATCACGCCCGAAAAGCTCCGTATCTGCCGAAAAGCGCCACAGATTTGGCGTTACTATCTAAAATGGATTTACTGAACAGAAGATTGTAACTGAGTAATAGAACGCTGAATTAAAAAACGTTTCAACAGCCCGCCACCGATATTTCTCTTTTTAAACTTAACCCGGTGGATTAGCCTCTGAATTTTCTTCTAAACGCTTGAGCACAGGCAGCTAACTGCATTTGTTTTCAAGCGCTTTGGTCTAAACAACAGGCTCAACTGATTTTCTTGTATATCAAAATTTTTCAACCGAATGTGTCGCACAGAGACCGCCTGATTTTTCGGAAAGGCTTGGTGAATAACGAAACCGGCAGTAGGCCGTCAAAGACTTATCAGAACCAGTGTGGGTGGTAATATGAGTAGGTATGCGACGCTGTCCCAAAACAGACTGGAACATGAGACAGCCCTTGTACAGCATCACCATATGTAAACTATGATAAACAAACGACTTAGTTAGCAATAGTGTCATTGGCTGATGGGTTTATTTCGTTCGTTTTCGCTTCGTAATCAACGCCGCTTCCAAACGAAACCCGCGGCGTGACAATCACAAAATGCCTTGGTATGAGCCAATAAATCGCTAGAATTTCTGTATGAGGTCAGTACGAAGAGTGAGCACTTAGATAATTTTTTGTGTCGGAATTAAACACATTCCCCCAATCGCGGGAAAGCAATACGGGAAACTTCCTTGCTGTCCTTTGTGCAAATTGAAAAAAAACACTCCAATAGGTGGCAAAACACTCGAATGAATGGATACGACTTTTATTTGATAAATAATTAGGTTTCTAGTGGCCCCAAATTTCGGTTTATGTAAAAAAGAGCGGGAATTTTAAAACTGAAAGTACAAAAATATTGTTGGGAAGTTTTTCGTATTTTGAAATTTGAAATGGAACAAAATGCTGAGATTTTGTCCTGGCCTTTCTGTCAAGAGCACAGTAGATTAGGCGATACAATCATTTTTAAACCAAACTTGTTTTTACAGAAGTCTAAGTCGAAACCCAGGAAAAACTGTCGTTTATGACGTTCTATTTCGACCAAATGTTCTCCATCAGTGGATTGCGATACCAAATAGAAATGGGGCGGCCTAGTAAAAAACATTTGGTTGAAAAGTTAACATCACAAATGACGGATTTAGCCGAGTTCCAGGTGAGTCTCCCGTGAAAACCAAATTGCTATGAACGTGAGTGTATTGGGCGGATTTCGTGCAATTTAGGTCGAAGTTGAACATAAGGTTGACAGAAACTGGAGAACTACGTCTGCCTGATGAACCCCAAAAAGGACGAAAAACGTCATGGGTTGTTGAATTGCCTTGAGCAACCTTATGAGTGGTGAATTTAATCTATACAATAAAATTAAATAGTTATGGCGGCAAATTAACTGGAAAAATTCGCGACCAACATCTTTGTTCAACACAGAACCATATCGCAATTTGAAAGCACACCTTGACAGACTTTTTGCTCCATTGCTCTTGAGGATTTGTTAAACGTTTATGTCAACTTTTCTCCATATATTTAGGATCTTTTTCGGAAAAATTGACGCCCATTTGTAACTCGTTAAATGCTTTACTAGTACTGGCAACTTCCGTCAATCTTTTCTCGCTCCATAAAACAGACTTACTGCTCGAAACTCAGCAATTCATGGATGTCAGTAGAACTTCGTCTTATGGTTGCTACGACCCAGGTGTAATATACCATGAATGGGGTGCTACCTTTCATTCAAACACTTCGCATCAGTTCCAAATGACTGAAGTTATAACAATCGAAAGGAAACTTTAACCGATGAAATAAGTTCTGACGTGAAGCGATTCTACCCGCCACTTTTATTATCAGGTACCCGTGGTGCGAAACTCTGGAAACTTCATCAAACCTGCCAATCAATGCATGTACGAAAGAAAAGACCTTCAAGAGCTTCTTAGAATATTCACACGGAATAGAGGTACATTTTATGCAAGTTCGCATCATACTGTGCCCTGGATAACCGACAAAATCAACCAGGAATGAGTGAAAAATCTGGAAACGGACTGGAATTCACAAATTGTGTTTAAGCGGACGAACAAATTTCAGCAGTTTGAAATAATTTGCTACATATTTTGTAGCTGAAATCATATGTAATTTGTGAACAAAGCTCATTATAGTGTACATCCGCTTGTCACAATTTGCTTTTCAGTAGCCGGGAAAAGCTTTCTTTGTATATTTTTGCGCTACCTTCGAAACAGCATTGAAGGTCGTACGACCGACGCAGGTCCCAGATTTTGTATACCCCCAGTTCATTAACAAAAATGTCGTGTCCCTGAAAATTGACCTGTACCGTTGTAAATCATATTCCCCACATTCTGTGTGCCAAGCATTTGTGAGCGTGTCAAAAATATCTCTGTGGTTATTAATCAACCTAGGAAGGTCTTATAAATGTTTCGTTCGAACTGAATTAGGGGGATAAACGCCAGAAATTATTTGAGGACCTTTTTGTCCTACCCGAGTCGGAACTGCCCACTCACTCACCGTCAAACCGCACGTTAATCTGGACAGCATGTGATAAACAACTATGAAGGAAGCGGTTCTTTGTATAAACAGCATACTAATTATACAGTGTATAAACTATTGGCGTAGGTGCTGCGCAGTTTTCGCGGGTCGTAATTCAGAAGGTGAAAATAGTCCTTGATTAGACCAAATCCGCCGTGTGTGGCTTGGATTGTTTTACATCACAATCTTGACTGGAATACTTTGCTCCATACACGCGGAAACTTATAGCCGCAGTGTCTTTTCCAGTGTCTTACGCCAGCGCAAAATTTACAACTAAGATACCATCATGTCTCAAATATTTCTGTCCCGTGACTACCTCACTACTTAAGAGCAAAGCAGTAGATTTGCTGCACCTGCTGCAAACCTCCGGAGCACTACGCAATTACACCCTACGTAACCAAAAATTCGAACTAAGTAACGATATACCTCAGCTAGTTTGTGAGGGATCTAACCCCCACCTCGCTCAATCGCTCCCTATCGCTCCTCAAAAACACCATCTTTCATGCACTTTTGCAATAGTTAATCTCTTCTAAGTTGACGGTGACCTCCAAAACTCATCCTTTCTTGTGCTTTTGACCCTGGTAATGTTTCCACAGGCCTTCTTCGTCTTACTGTTGTCGATACATATGAAGAGGGGTCCAACCAGTGAATTTGAATCAAACAAGGTGAAACTTGCGGTCCGAAGTATTAAGCAAAATTTTTCTTTTGCCGACAACGTGAGATATGTATACATTTTTATGTCGAAATATTTTCCACCTCAGTTTTGCTTTGCTGTGCCACAGTTCACCGCTGGAACGGACGGTGCTACCATTACGCACATTTTGGAAACTGTTGAAACAATTTTTGGGTTTGCAATACCCATTTTTTAAAGGAAAAAATATCCTATCGTAGGGAAACATTTTTCTGTGTCCCGTCTGCCGTTACGAACTGATTCACCGTGGTAAATAATCTGTAACGAGCGCCCATTTTAAAAATATTTGTGTGGTGGAAACATTGCTCAGACCGCGTGCACTTTCTGCAGAGGCTATGGACAAATGATAATCCACTAGACCGGTTAGCAAGACATCGAAGGACGCAATGGTGTTTCTAGTTTTCACCGCAAATTTAAGTTTTTTCTGTGGGTTGTTTAGTAAGAACCGGGGTTTTCTTCTGCAGATCGCAAAAATATCGTCCATATAACAGTTATAAAAAACAATTTTTAAATCAACTCTGAGGTAAACCATTTTAGGGAGTCCAAAAGTCCATTTTTTTCGAAAACGTACTTTTTGTGCCTTTCGAAGGGGAGGACACATCTTCTATTCTGAAAGGTCGCTTGAACACAGTTCCAAAAGGAACTTTTAACGCAGTCCAAGTTACGTTTATCAAGGTCACATATGTGTCAGTTACCTCGGTGAAATACATATACGCTCCAAGGCTAACGTTATTTGTCAATCTGACTGGACCTGCGGATTCGGATATTTCCACCCAACCAGGTGGCATCTCGGGAATCCCACTGCCAAATACAGCCCCAACTGTCCCAAAAACTCAGTCATCCGTAAACTCAGAAATGCGATAACGCACCATCCGAGGGACTAAAAGCATCTTCTAAACCCATCAGTATCCTTCAATATTTTTTACACCTAGGTGTTGCCATATCCTTAAAACATATGATTGTTTCCACCTCTTTTTTGAAATGTCTTTACGTTGGCAAAACCGGCTGGTTAGTAACCTTGTGCTAACTCAGCAAATAAACATCACAGCCCCAATTTGTTATTCAACTTCACCTAACCTGCATTCCTCTTTTTGGGGCCCACAAAATCATTTACGTCTTTCTTTACCCTATCTTATTATTTTGTGCATCCAGTAGCACTTGGAAACTGATTTTTAGGTTTTCTATTATTTTACTGACATGCGTCCCCCTCGATTTTACTTGCCACTAGCGTGACATCACGTGATTTTACTTGAGATAATGTATTGCGTTTTTTAAGCATCCTCATGCACGTGACCAGAACTTTTGTGAATATACAACTCGTGAGAAAAATAAAGCAACAAGACCAACGACCCATCTGTGGCCAAAATATATATATATAAATATAAAAGTTTGACACTGTATACGTCGCGATTTGTTCTCCGAAAATTTATTTAATTTCATGTCGTAATTTGTTCTCCGAAAATTTATTTAATTTCAGTGATTGGGGGCACCTTGGCTTCTCAGCTATTCATATGGCAATATTTTCAAAGATTCTAATCCCCTCACCAAGTGACTGCAAAAGCCTACTAAAATTGACTTGGTATCGCAGTAATATCCGTGACTTCTAATCTAACCCAATGCTAATGCATTCTGTATTTCAGCTCATATTGCCCACAAATGATTTTACACACGAATCCGTCCACGAACAGTACTAATTCGCCATTGCATGAATTTGAAAAATGCCCATCTAATCCCAGAGGAAGTACAAATAGCCATGCTTCAAGAGCTGTTTTAAAGTCACAAGCAAAAAACGCATTTCAAAATGGTTGTGAACGTAAATATCTCATTCCATCAAGTGGCGCCCACACGTCGTTTGCCAAATATTGTGCTCCGCAGGAACGGTGAAATGTGAACATTACTGAAACGTTACTGTCAGTGGTTTACAAAGAATTGCGTTACGGTTAAAAAAATGGGACCTTCAGCGCCTCATGAAACCGTTACTATAAATCTACTGAAATCTACTGTGAAATCACTAACTAGATATACGTCAGGCCGTAAAGTTTCTAAAAGGGGGGTTGCTGGCTGACATTGAGACTTTGTTCATACCTATCATTTTCACAGATACGGCCTGTTGGGTGCACAGCCTACATCTGAAAAAAGATGGCCATCGGAAATGGTTATTTTTTAGTGTCCGTTTGCCGAATCTAGTGATGCTTGTTGGGGTCCACATTCAAGCATTCCTTTGGAAAATACGCTGAAATGAAACCGAATTTTTTTTCTAATAAAGTATATAGGTAAAGTCGGAAGTATTGAGTGCAGTTTATGCCCAAGCATGGAAACTAGCTTGAGAAAACCTCACAAAAACGGCTGTTAATAACGAAAGGCAAGTATTTTTCACGCAAATGTTTGGATAAACAACGCGCTTCTAATGGGACTGAGAACAACGTCCAACTACTGTCATGATCGTTCGTCAAAGTCCTGGTACGCTTCTGCACGCCTAATGTTTATATCTGTTACTGCTCACCTAGTTAATGAATTTTCAGGTCGAATGATTTCACTCCAGGACTCCAGGTTGCTGCAGTTAAAAATCTTCAACCCTTTGCACTGAGGTTACTGCAGTTAAAAATCTTCAACCCTTTGCACCGGGAATCCTTATCAGTGTTTTCATACTAGGCGTTATCACATAATCGTCAGTCACGAGATACGTGAACCGATATTCACGATATTCACATCAGTATGAGGACTCTTCAAGTATTGACGTGTCTATGATTTGGCCAACAAAAATCGAAAGCCCCATAGCCGCGAGTGCTTTAAATAGCTCTTTCTTGGCACTCCAGTAGTCGCAAATGTTTTCAACCCACTTAGTAAAAAGGAATGTCTTGTACCATTTGAGATTAGCCATACAATCCTATTTTAATGTTTTCACGATACTATGGCACTAAACGAATTGCGTCCCGGTGAGTTCGGTGGAGCTTGTATGTAGGAGAGACAGGTTCTTTAGCGTTCTTTTAAAAATCGTGGATCGACCAACAAGATAAACAAATGTGATCACCTCATCACGCGGTCCCTACGTCGCATCCACTTGTGAGGACCGTCAATGTATTTTCCGTTTGCTCCTGTTAAGCTGATGGAAATCCCCTATAAAACCCACAACCATACCAACAGTCCAAAATTGTGCTTGATGCCGTTTTTCTGACAAAGAAGAATACTTTTTGTTTCAGAAGGAATTGATAATAACTTTAAAGCACCATTCAGGTAGATGTTCTGAGCACATTCTGTTTCTTCTCGCTGCCGGAGTACTCATTACTTACAAGCGAAACCAGGTTTGCTTTCCACGGAATGGTTTGTTCTCGCCATTCAGCCTGACGTGTGGCTCAAAAGAAGCACCAGGAGTGAGATGCAGCCAGGTTGCCCAGGCCCAGACGAGAGCGGTCGAGATGCGGAGGTTGGTATCGAACCGCGAACCCTTCAGTTCGTGCTTCGACCAATAAATTATCTCAAACCTTCTCGGAGCACACACAGTAGATACCAAATTCTGATGTTAAATGTTTGAGACTTTGGTTGAAGATGTACACCAAAAAAACTGACGACCGATACGGGAGCCATGCCTGGTTATAGTACAACTTCGGTATGCAGCCTACACAGCTGCACTGTGCCGACAATACCTCATAGACAGTTCCTGAAAACGTCAGACGCTACCAGCTTCCAGTGAAAGAGGAAACACCCTTCGCGGCGATGTTGTTGATTAGCAAACACGAACTTTGCGGCCAATAGACACGAAAGTGAACATCATATCTGCATAAAGATTTGAAAAATGAAATGGGGTTTGGGCACCAAATAGCAGGCCACTTGCACGCTCCGTCTGTAGTATACACCATCACAAGAGTACCATTTCACAAAACTCATATTTCTGAACTATAAATAAACCGTCCTTGACAGTCTTGAAACCCTGTGGTTTGCGCTAAACGGTTTTGTTTGATAAATGGACATTTAAATAAAAATACCAGCGAGAGAAATTTGACACCAGACTGTAGGAATCTGAGTACACTTTGACCCTAGTTCCAAATGTTTTTTCGTACAGGCTTGGGCACGTGATCCATGCATCGTACACCATGATGGTGCGCAATATTAACCAAAAACGAAATTTCCTCTGCCGTCAGAAAAGAGGAAAGGCACTTTGAGCATGAAAGAATCAGATTACTACTACAATGGAAATCCGTAAGCTGCGATCCATGGGTTTGGGAAAATGAAAGGTCCAATCAGTCTCAATGAAAATTAGTTTAGGGCAATGTAATAACCGTGAAATATCTCTCCTTAAAGCCAATCAGTCTCAATGAAAATTAGTTTAAGGCAGTGTAATAACCGTGAAATATCTCTCCTTAAATACATCTGACTGGTTTTGTCCGTTCCATTCAATTCTTTACAGTCAAACTTGAAATAACTACGACGTTTAACCAAAAAACTATTCCTCTTAAACAACTGGAGTAATACCACTGGGAATGAAATAGCATTCACACTAGCGAACAGAATAGTGACGGACTAGCGCGAGAATAGCTCTCGCGGTAGGTTCGCTTGGTAGACAGCTGAAATTCCCCCGGTCTGATGAACACATTTGGCCGTGTACTAATCGCGTAGAAATGATGGACGTTTTTCTCGCTTGTGGTGAAATATGTAAAGCAGGAATCATGGACAGCGAACCATACGTAAAATAGTGCGAAAAATGTGTAACCCATTAGAAACTCTGTTTCCCTACGTACCGATCACTCCCAGTCAATGAATTATTTACTATGCTAAAAGGGTTGTCAGTGTAGAATAAGATTTCAAGTTAAAACTTTCATAACACCGAATCCTACTTCCAAAAAAGGAACTAAAATACAATAGAGCCGCTTCAAAGCTTTGGTTTTACGCTAGAAATGAGCAAATCAGTTTGCTGATAACTTTGAGGGGTGGACGATTGGACAACAAGTTGAACAGTTTCATTGTCCGTTTTTATGCTACGACCAGGTCAGAACATTCATCTCTCTGGCAAGAAACCTGACATACACCTCGAATACCTAAACTTTAGTTATCACTGGATAGTATACAGCAGTGGTGTTAGGTTCTCCACATTTGATTGGTTAACGGTTTGCAGATAAACCAGCGAGAGCACTTTGGTGACCGACAATTTTGATCTTACTAAGACAATGGCTTCCGCATGCCGTTCACTCGGACCTGGACTCTCTGAAAATACTGGTGCACCTCTAACAGCTAGCATGTTACGAAGCACTGATTGGATTCGCATCCTACGGTATTCCACGCTTGCATGTGTAACCATTCTTCTGGCTGTTACGATGAAAAACACGTCCACGCATTATCCAAAGTTACAACCGCTTGGATGTATTTAACTAGAGGTCATACCAGTATACTGATGTTTGAGTCTCCGTATCGTTTAACTCAGTTCTTTAAAAGAATCCAAATGTGTATACGCAATGCACTACCCATAAGGTTGATGAAAATTCTTCAACAGTCTGGAAAGATCACAAACGAAAGAGTCAGCTGGGTTCCAGGTGAGTCTCTCGCAAAAAGACCAAACTGATTTGCAGATGAGTGTACTCATCGAAATTAGTCTAATTTGGGTTCAAGTGGAACATAAGGTTGACGGAAATTCGGGGACTGTGCCTACGGGATGAGCCCTGACAGGAAGGGCAAAACCGGTCGTGAGCTGTCAGAGAATTTTCAGCAACCTTTGAGTAGTGCATTAAGTATAGATAACTTGCTCGTTTTTCACCTAAAAAACCTCCAAACATCAAAACCTCCTTAAGCTCCAGTCTTTTTACCAAGCTCAACCAACTTAATTATTAATTTTGATGCATGAAGGGTGATGCTCTTCGGGGTCTCATATTTCGCTTGCGTATGACTACTCAAACTAAACATTTGTCCATGTCAGAGCTAGTCAATGTTTGAAGGAATCCGACCCTGGCTGTTTTGAATTCACCCTCCTGAATAACTAAATAACATCCTTGTAACAGTGGTTGTCATTTGAGCTTCTCTTTCTTGTTGCTTAAAATTCTGAGTACCCTATTCCTGAAAAGTTTCACCAACATAAGCAGGGACGTCGATCGACAGACCTAATGTTCCACTGGACGAACACAATTTCTGGCTTTGTTGCGCCAATTTTGTCGCGGATGTTATTTAAAATTTTAGCGATTTTTTTTTTGAAATACTACTGGATTTCGATGTAAACCGCATCCGTTAGACGCGCGAAACCACCATGGTGCTCATGCAACCAACAATAATACGATTTCGCAAAGTACATGGAGGTACCACTTTTGTACCCTACAGCCTAGGCACTTTTGAACGGTTTTGTATCCGACGAGCAGTGCACTCTCCTAATTTGCGAAGAACATCCAAAAAATGGCTGAGATGTTTAACTAATTAATTAGTGAACCATAAAACTGATACAGACTGAGTAGACGCAGTGCTGCAAATCCAAATTTAAGACCTTTTTCCTGTGTAATCCAGGTCTCAGACACTTTTCAAGTGACGTCATCAGACCCTGGACGTGGTCGAACAATCAGCAGAGAAAAGTACTTTCAATGGCTGAGATCAATCTTCTTCAATCAAGTTACAATAAACTTTGCGTCAACGCTTTACAATGAAAAGACAAGACCACCTGGTTTCCCTTTGTAGGTTACAGATAGCAGACGCTAAGCTTGCGTCATGTAATTTGTTGCGTCAATATTCCAAACGGCTTTCGAGTGTGTGCCAACTCTAGCCACATTTCATCCCGTACGCTCGACATTCTATCGTCATGGGCTGAATATTTCCACTTTACCGTAGATAAACTCTCCCCAGCTGATGATTTGAAGCAAAATCTTGGTCCGTATGGCTTCAAAACGAGGAATTTGTTGGCGTTAAACAATTTGTTTCTTATGAAATGCGGCTGGAAGTCTTAAAAGTTACTTTATAAAAACTCACAGATTATTTCATAATTACAGAATTGCTATTCAACTACGTAGGTTGCGTTTACGTCTTTCTCTCAAATACTTAGATACACAACGCGGCCGTGCAAACGACCAACTCCTCCAACGGAATACTCGAGAAGAGCCAAATATCGGATTTACAAAACAAGAAGCAAGGAACACCTTGGAGTCGGATCAACAAAGGTCACAAGCCGGAACCCAGAGAGGTCAACAACAACAACCCCAGCATCGATCAGAACACGAGGGTACGGGAGGCCAAGCTCACAGTTCACGTGGTTATCGATCAATCAGGACACAGAATAACAGAACAACCAATGGAACCGACCGACCGAACAACCAATCGTGACCGAAGGTCAACTTCGACTAATAGCATGTATATTAACACACACACAACACTACTCAACGCACAAACAGCAAACCATCGCTACGCTCCGCCACGCTCCCTAACAACGCACTGATGATGTCACCTCGGTTGGTGATGAAACGTTTGTAATCAAATTGCCCAGCTCAGCGAACGAACCAACGACCACGTAGATGCATGTTACAATCCGTCCGAGAGTTTTCCGCTACAGTCTTTCGTACTTTTGCTGCTGATATGATTGGTTAATTGACATGACCGACTGAGAATATGGGTGACTCGGATGCACTGTCTGATTGGTGGGTTCCTCGCCTATTCTCGACTCACACGGTATTACGTGAGGTAATATTAAACAAATAAATATTTGTTTATAAGTAATTCAGCTATCTCCAAGGGTAGAATGGCCCTGGTCCAACCAAAAACACAGTCCGCGGAGGGAATTCGAACCCGCGGGATCTCTTTTAAATAAAAAGAGCAACCAAAGGTCACTAAATGACAGTGCGCCAGCTATGAATGAATTACGATACATGAATGGCGCAGAACGTTTTACGAAGTCATCCTCACGAGGTGATTGGTATGCGAGTAAGTGAAAATATGGAACAAACGACGTAGTGGCGAAATTCATAAGGTTTTACAAAAATGTGTAAGCCTGTGAATCCGGCATGCCCATTCTGAACATTAAGTTCATATGTGGAGGATGTCGTCTCCCTTGCTTGGCGCAAATTTTATGCATAGTGTGCACTCAATCAAAACTCTCATAGTAATTATTTCAGAACAGTCAATAGATATTTCATGCTGTTGGTTAAGCCAATCTATGCTGAAAAGCACCGTACAGTCGTTTCATTCTTGTTGGGAATCATCAGTAGTGAGCATCTCGCGAAACTCAAAGAGTTTCGAACCGACGATCTCTTACAACCAGTGTTTGAATACTTAGCCATTTGGCCATGGGTGGCTGATAAGCGGGGTGCTTCGCTCTCACTCAAACAGGACAAAGCGTCACTCAACGTTCAATAACGGAATCCTCATCACGTGGTTACGTGCTGTCTGGCTCCTCGAGTGACGAGTTGTCAGAAGGGAGTGCCATCACATTCAGTGATACTCTGTTTCCTCTGAGCTGCTTATTCGATTATGGTAGTGTGAGGAGATTTAATATCTCAGAATCGGTATTCAAATCATCGTTTAAGCATGTATTTTGCAAATCTGGAGTGACTCTTCTGACTAGTTTACGCCATGAGAACCTAGCAATTTATAGGCGATTGATTCTCACCAAAGCTAATCAACAATGTATATCCATGACCGTGGTGGAATTCGAAATGTGGGCATAAATAACTTAGGAGAGGACGTTCCCCCAACTTAATTGCGTGGGCATAAATAATTTAGGAGAGGACGTTCCCCCAACTTAATTGACGCACTCTGGATTCCAGTGATTTACACTTTTGGGTTGCCGATGACTTATTCCACTTTCTTTTAGTATGACTCGATTCGCAAGATATTTTGCAAAAATAAAATTTCAATTTCAATCCGTTGGCATGCCTCTTTATCGCAAAAATGCTATTCTTTTTCTGTGCCCACTTGAAATATATTGCCACTTAATTAAATCGAAAACAGATGTTTGCATCCTGCGTGAAATTACATTGTCCTTGTTTTTGGATTTTGCCAGCACATGACGGTTCCCACCACCTATCTGCGTCGTGAAACTTTTCAGTGTTCACAAGAGGTGGTGTTCAAACTTCTTTGCAGAAATATATTTGCCACCTGCAAGCAAAACAAGCAGGAGTCAACCTGTTGACACTTAAACGTTTGAATTTCAAACGTTACGCATATTTACGATCAAATGGCATCACAAAACTCACAAGGAAGCTGGTCACTGTCCTCAGAGTAAAACGAACATTGCAGAGGGCAACCTGAGGCATCCAATGCATTGCTCAAGCCATATAAATTCTGTGTTCACTGAGTTTCTGTCACAGATCTGTTTTGCTGGAAATCAGCTAGCAAAACCACCGGGGATAGAAAACACGTTGATAACAATCTTTGAGTTGACGACCAGTCAATCGCGTGGTCACAACTAAGACAGTTTCAAAGGATTTTCTACTCGGTTCGTTGGTTGTCTTGTGAGCAAAATAGGACATTTCTGAATAAGAAATTTTGGAGATATCTGTAGCTAGCCCACTGTAATCTGAGTGAATGTGTGTAATGTGGAGTTAAACGGTATCACACTCCAACCGTTGTTAGTGTAAGATTTTGAAGTTTTTAATGCACATTTCGTGGCCAAAAGTCTAAGTGTTCAATGCACTAGCCAAAAGGCCTCAGCCTTGGGACTCCTTGGAGTTTCACGAGGTGGGCACTGCTGACAAAAATGAAACAAATATTCTGTGCTTCTCAGTTTTTCAGCACAGACTGTTTTTACCTGCAGAATGAGGTCTCCATTGAAAACATATTTTCACCGTTTCTCCGTGTCTCCAAAATGTCTAATCAAAAGGTGTGATCGGCTTCTTCTAAAACCAATACACGACAACTGTTGTTCCTTAGATCAGTAGACGTAGGTAAATCCATAGCTAAGTGCGTTTTCTTGGTCCGTCTTCGATGCTTCCCATGGTGAACACACAGCTCCTTCTAACTACAATGAATTTGCCAGTTGCGTTGTTTCCTCGCCTACTCGAATGAACAGTTAGTTATCCCCTCGTTTCAAGTACACGAAGATCAGACATCAGTAGTCTAGCATATTCCAATCAACATGGAAACAAGGGGATACAACATGCGGTCCACTATATTTATTTCAGGATTTACATTGATGGTCGTCCATTACCTGGAAAATTTTTCTGGATATGTTTGGCAACAGCTTTCACGCATTTACAGATATTTCTACCGGTTTATTCTCTTCCTCCTGCAACCTGCAGCTTAAGTTCTTTAAGTGAAATGATTTTGATAAATACACTCATCTGCAAATCAATTTGGTCGTGGGCTGTCTAAGAATTTTCAGCAACCCTATGAGTCGTGCATTACGTATATACATATATCGCGATATCTTAAATATCGTAGCAACTGGAACATGAGGCGGCCTGGTGCAACATATTCGATTGCCTGGAAACATCGCAAACGAGGGATTCAGCTGGCTTCCAGGTGAGTCTCCCCAAAAAAACTAAAGTGAATTGCAAATGAGTGTATTTATTGAAATCAGTCCAATTGGGGTTCAAATAGAACATAGGGTTGTCGGAAACTCGGGGACTACGCCTACCTGATGAGCCCCAACAGGAAGGGCGAAACCGGTCTTGGGCTGTCGGAGAATTTTCAGCAACCTTATGAGTAGTGCACTAAGTAAAACGATGTTTTCGTGGACATTGTGGCCCACTTGTTTAACTCCATGTGTATATTCCCTAGTTGTTTCAGTTATTTTTATGCGACTTTCTCTTTCAACTTAATTTGGAAACTTTTCGCTCGATCGTAAATGGATAATGTCTCCGAAAAAACTATTTCAGTTTAGACGTAATGCACTACTCATAAGGTTGCTGAAAATTCTTCGACAGCCCACGACCGGTTTCGCCCTTCTTAGGGCTCATCAGGTAGGCGCAGTCCCCGAATTTCCGTCAACCTTACGTTCTACTTGAACCCAAATTGGACTGTTTTCAGTTTAGTTTTTTTCACGTCTTTTTGCTTGGGTTAATGTGATGATTTATGTTTCCCGTACTGTCTAATTTTATGTTCCTTGATCTACCTGATAAAGATTTTTCTGCTCAAAAAAATGTCTTACCTCACTTCCCGTGTGAAACCAACTTGATTGTGATTTCTCACATGCCGGCTCATTAACGTGTCCTATCTTGCCTGTCTGAAATTTTTCCAAGGTGAATTTCGTCCTTGCAATTTGGATCACTCATCAGCAAGGTCTGTTGCTAATTTGAGGATGATGTGGAATATAAACACGCCTAGGGTTTACTGAAAAAGTCAATTATTTCGTTTTCGCTAAATTTGCTCCATAGGTGGAATGGATAACTGATGCACCGTATAATAGTCTCCTCAAATCTGCTCATCTTACGAAAACCAGGGAGTTGTTAATCCGCGACTTCCGGGCTAGTGGTTAATCAGCCAGCAGTTCAGTCACGCAGCGTGATTACCTCGCAGCTGGGCTCCTCATTCTGCAATCATGGAATCGATATCACGTGGTCACGTGTTTACTGGCTCCTCGAATTATGATTTGTCAGAAGGGAAGCTAATGTGTCCTGTGAAATATTTTCCTATCTGCGTCACGTATATTTTGCGGGTAATCCTTTTTTCTAGCTGCCTAAAAACCCTGAGACCGTCGTGACCTAAATTCTCACCTCATTAATGTTTCACTATTTTTGTTTCAAGCTTTGCAACCAGCGTGGGAAGAAAATCTTTGGAAAATCCGATCGCCCAGATCGTTGAAATACGTCTGTGTAAAATAGAACGACATGAGGAAAACCTGAAGGCGTGAAATGTGCCAAATGCCTGCTTGAGCCATGGCGTCACTCATAATGATTTCCAGCTGAACTCATTGAAAACGGTCGGGTTTGCAGTGTTCATCTCTCCCTATGAATAATCTGCTTAGTAGGCGAACCCGGTTCTACGTTACTATCAGACACGACGGAAAGGACTCTACGAGACGGCGCATGCATAGCCTCACCAACCTGGTGCCGACTTCAGCCCATCTAATCACAAGATGTTCTCATTTGTTTCACATTTCTGAAACCAGAAGCTCTCTAACGTTGTGCAAGCTTGATGAAAGATGTCGATATATCCTTGTAACTTTTGGAAAGTTTAAAACAAAGTGGACGTATAGAAATGATAACTGTGAAAACTATGTCTGGTTGGTGCTGTCAAGTATTTTATTGACATACATATTATTTTGGGGTGATTTAAAACAGGCTTTGGGAGTAGAGACGAATGCCACGGGAAAGTCTACGGCAGACTGTCAAAGAAACACATACCATTACTGGGAATCATTTGACCCCTGCAAATCTATTTGCCCCTCGTTTAGGCAGCTTTAGAATCAGTTTGAAGAACAGTGCAACAAACTGTCTTGCGAGAGAGATCGCGATAATCAAGATTGCTTGAAAGGCTGTGATGCCGTGCTAGAAGACCTCCAGTGCACAGAGGTAAGGTCGTTTGTTTGCGGGTGATAAGGTGTCGTCCATTGCCGATTGATGCCCAGCTGCTGCAAGCAACTCCTGGAATCTTCACTCTCAAAACACGGCCCCGGATCCATTAGGATAATTTTTCGTACCCCCCACCGGTTGTCCACAATGTACTACATGACGATTCTACTGATCGTCTACGCCCGTTGATTTGTTACGCCTGCAACCTCGACCCCCCATGACAGGTGTTGTCATTAATAGGACATATTGTTTTTCGCTGGCTGTCACCGGAGTGGGGCCTATGACATCAACGGACCATAGCTCTCCTATATCTGATACAGGGCTATGTTCTATGACGTGAGTTGTCCGCTTCTTATCCTCTTTCTTCAGCTGACGACATAATCTATTACCTCACTACTCATTCCCAGTCAGTAGGCTCTTCGCTGAAGTAGGTTGTACCTTTGGTGCATCCTGTGCGTGCCATCTCGAAAAGCGTCCTTCTCAAGACGCGCAGCATGATCGGCAGAATGACGGTTGAATCTTGGCGATCCAGGATATCATACCAGCTTCAATCAGACTCAGCCTACCAAAGTGCTCCTGGAACGTCTCCAGCTTTAACGCTTCAGACTGCGCAAATAAACAATCCTACATTTACCGCTGGACTACATTCGTCCTCTTTGATGAAAACTACGATACGCTAAACAAACTGAATCGGAGGGCTTCAAAATGATCAGCATATTTAAAGTACACTAGAGGATCAATTTTGATTCACACGGCAATTGAAACATTTTGGTACGGAAATGGATAAATCTAGCTGGAAATCACGTCTTAGAAACAAAATTTAATCAATCCTTACCCAAACTAACGACATATCTGATTAATGTTTACTTACTGTTTTGTCACTGTAGTCTAGTCTGATACCAAATCAGTTTAAACGCAATCTGTTCTATTCTTCGTTAGAATGAATAGAAACACAGCAAAGCGAGACGGTGATTCAAGCTGATTGTGTTCTGTTTTCCGCGGGTATGGATGCACGCAACTGTCTAGACCTATACATTCAACACTTTGCTATTCGCGTACACGCCGAAAATGCAATAACAATACAATAAAGTTTTAGAGCAGTAAACTGTAAGCCATTTTTATCCGTTCAGCGAAATCAAACTACCGACGTTGTCGTAAGCCTTCTCAATCCTGCTCAACTTGGTAGTTATGTCCTTGACATTTCGTTAGCGGCCAAGGATACAGCGTCAGTGTGTAGTCGGGCAATAAAAATTAATCAATGAATCAATGGAACAAAGGTCAAAGTTCGAAAGTCGAAACTCAAAGGTCATCTATTTAATAAAAAATCAGAACTCGGGGCACAGAACTGTACTGGACTTACGGAAATAGTCCAGCCACCATCTAGACCACCTGAGCTACCAACGTTGTTTTCCACATGAAAATTTATGTGCAAGTTTGCTGCACCTGTTCCCCCAACACAGCACAGTTTCCAGTGGTAAACTTACACTCCGCAATGGTTGTCAAGTTAGTTTTACGCCTCTTAATGAAGTCCTCCTTTGTGGATTTGTTCACCCTCTTGACCAATGTGTCACTTTGTGCATTCAACTTGGTTTCACGATCTATTTGTCACCCACGTCCACAACTTCTTTCTTGTCCAACAGATAAGGTGTCATCTGCATGACATTTTGGTAATTTGGAGGTAAGAAATACTGCTAATAATTACCTGCTTCTTCAACCAAAGCGAGCTTTTCGTTCAGGTTAGATCTGCTCCAATCCTGTGTGTCTGAGATATAGATGCAGACCTTATGAGTACCGGATTACTCATTCGGTTGCGTTGAACGGACAACCAACGAGATGAAAATATATTTGGACAGTCACATATGAAGCCATACAACAAATCATGAAACAGGAGTAGTTTGGATAAAATTCAAAACGTCCGGGTTATGTACCAGCAGTTAAATTGTCCACTATATGAATCGACCACAAACTGATAACGTATATTGTTATTGCTGGTCGACCACATTTTAACCGTTCAAACAAAAGCTAAGTTCACTTTCGATAAATACCCTCGTTTGCAAATCAATTTGGTTTTGCGAGAGACTCACCCTGGAACCCAGGCAACTGAATGTGCTTCACCAGGCCGCCTCATGTTTCAGCTGCTACGATATTCGAGATATCGCGATACATGTATATACGTAATTCACTACTCATAAGGTTGCTGAAAATTCTTCGACAGCCCAGGACCAATTTCGCCCTTCCTGGCGGAGCTCATCAAGTAGGCGCAGTCTCCGAGTGTTTGTCAACCGTATGTTCTACTTGAACCCAAATTGGACTGATTTCGATAAATACACTCATTTGCAAATCAATTTTGTTTTGCGAGAGACTCACCTGGAACCCAACTGAGTCACTTTGAACAGAATGAATGAACGACATTTCCAATAGGCCTTCTGGAGCAATTTTAAACCCTGGGGAAGCTGTCTGCCTTCACTGCGATGAAGCGTGCATCGAATACCTTAGCGGCGAGGTTGAAATAGACCCTTCCCCCGTACTGACTACGTAACAGCAGATTAAGGGTGATATTTTGTATCGATGAAATACAATCTGGCATTTTACTTGGAACTGTATTTGACGTTCTAGATTTGACTACCTATATTGTTGTCTCGGACAGCCCTCTGCTTCAGAGCTCATCTAGTAAGCCCGGTAGGCGAATTTGGACACTCGCCGAGATAACTGTGCCCCTCGACCGGAGACAACGACCAATGTTACTGATGTTTACTGTGCTTCTCTAAGAATATTCCCTTTGTTGATGTGTGACGACAAACGTTCTCATCTAGCAAACGTGATTTACTTTACACAACCGACTTGAATTCTCTGTCACTGATCCACAGAAGCTTCAGCTTTTTCCAGTAAAACGGGTTTGATTTGTACTTTTGCCGGTTATTCAGCAGAATGCGCTTTTGTTCCTGTTTTTGTAAAAAAAAAACTGCAGAATTATACGTTGCTTCATAGTCAATCGAGACGAACAAACCCCAACATGTATTATTACACGCGAAATCATAGCTGTGTTACGTTTGGAAACTTGACCACCCTGGTTGCGCTGCGTGGGACAGGAGAAAATAAGCAGCGTTAGAAAAACGGACTGGAACAGGTGCATGTGTTCAGAACACGTCTAACCTGCACGTGGATTCAAAACCACAGATCCCTAAAATGGATCGAAAAGATGAAAGATAAAAAAACGATAAACGTCCACATTTTCACACATACTCCGCGCCTGCGAAGAATCGTTTCACAGAATAAATCAGTCGTAAATCTGAGACATTCATAGAGTCGAGTAACTCCTGTTATTTGCAGTGATAAAACGCGCAGTAAACTTAAACTGAGAGCTATTTACTCAGAGAACTGTCGCTTTGAAATGGCCCATTTCCACACTTTGTCCGACTGTGAAATATTCAGTCCTTCAACTTTTCTTCCGTTCTCCAAAAAGACATTTTGCAAACCACTTCACTAAACATCCATGAAAACGTGGCTGAAATTAGCAGGAAATTTTCGAACAAGGAGTCAAACGTGTTGTTGTTAGGTTTAAATTTGTAAGTCAGGAATTCCCAGTCGGGTAGTGCCACAGACGACGCTTGAAACCTGCTGGACACATTTTGTTTCAGGTGTTGGTGGTTGTGGAACACATTGTCACACGACTCTTGTTTGAACAATCGTCCTCGTGTCCTGACGCAGTCGTCCTGGTGAGTCCACACCAAAGGGGGACAACTGTTCAAACAGGAGGACCAAAGAAAACTGTATTTCAACTTTACACCACTCTCGTTTGAACGGTCGTTCTCCTGTCCTGGCCTAATTATTCCCGTGAGTCCACACCAAACGGTAGCACTGGACTCGAATTTCGCTCTCACTAGAACTCATCAGCAGTGCATATCCGATGGCTGTGCCGGTTTACACTCCGGACATCTGACATGTAAGGCGAGGTTATCACAACTACTTCACCAGCGCACGTTGGCTGGACCTAAGTCTTCACGTCTGAACAGGTGAGTGTGCTCACGCTTGAGCGATGTGACTAGTGTGCCCAACTTATCAAACGACGGCCCATTAACTGTCCTGGTTTTGACGATCGATCGACACGCCTGTCAGGCCTTTCCACACAGGTGCCGCCACAGACGCTTGAAACAAGCTAGACAACCTTCTGGTTCACTGTGCATTTACCCGGTAAATGTTTTCACCTGAAAACTCCTGAGAGGCTACCGGAAGGATATACAATGTTGAGGCTTCTTCATGTGATCTGTGGATGGATATGTACGAAAAATCTTTGCTATTCAAGGTTTTGATTCCCCCAACTTAACATAATTATCTGCTCCAAACTGCCATCATAGTCTAACTGTGACGTGAAGGTCATTTAATACTTTTGCCCATCGCCACTATCTTGTTGTTCGTTATTCATTTTGCTCTGCGGCATTTATGACATTACTTGTCTACGCTTAAATCGCTATTGGGGATCCATGTGGTCTGAATCTCTATAGCCTCGTCATAGCGAATTCAGTCAGCACTGGCCCGTGGGTAGACACTGAGTCTCATAGATTTACTCCCGTCACATAACCCTATTGATGTTCGTCGGCAGCTCTTTCAAACTACTCTATTGTGTCCAATAAAACTCCAAAACTTTTCAATAGAAAAACCTCATGGCCGGGAACTTTGAAGACCGAGTTAACATTGTGAATCCTTGCCTATATACTATTGGTAAACTAAAATAAGATGGGTCGATGGGTCGATGGGTCGATGACACCAATCACATCGCTCAAGTGTGAACACGTTCGCCTGTTCAAATGTGCGTTGGTGGAGCAGTGGTAACACGCTCTCCTCGCATGTCACATGTCCGGGGTTCAAATCCTGGCACGGCCATTGGATATGCACGGCTGATGAGCTCTAATAAGAGCGAAACTCGAGTCCAGTGCTTCCCCTCTTTGGTGTGGACTCACTAGAATAATTACGCCAGAACAGGAGGACGACCGTTCAAACGAGAGCGGTGTAAACATAAACAAAGTACTTAACCCAAAAAACCCCAACTGAAACTAAAATAAGGTCATTTTTCTCAGTAAGCTTCACCAATGTGACGTTACGAAAAATTCTACCACAAGATAACGACTGGAACGCAATGAATCACATCCTGCACTTACGACACAACGCTTTTTTCTGACGTGCCGGGGAGCCTCACGTGGAGTCTCGTAGACAAGGAAGCTCAAGCCAGATGTTGGATTAGTACCAACGTCCTGCTGCTCAGAAGTCTAGAGAGTTTTCGGTGGTAATATGGATGCTTTTCATGTTTAACTTACCGTGTTTGAGTCAAACAACTCGAGTCCGTTCCGACAGTGTTTCTGATCACACACTGATGTCGGCTGCATTGCCTAACACACATTTACTTCATTAATTGATTTCATAAGCTACTTTATTGTTCTGCGTGTCCGCAAGTGTTTCAACCTCTTACTCACTGAATTTCCAAGTCCGACAGAATGTTTACTGTCCTCTATTTGTATCAAGTTCGATGCTTCTCCCACTTTCAATCTGTTTGCCCAAGTGGCATCAGCGCGCAGCGTGCACTCTGTCGAGGTCTACCGCTTTCCACTCTTGTCCAAGTGTTGCACAACCTGGCCAGTGAAACAGTGTATGCTCTAAAGATACAAGGTCGTTTGCTGTTAAGCTGGAATCCAAGGAAACACTTGACAATGCGAGGGAACAAGTTATTACCATTTCGCAAAACGAATTGAATGACAACGTTGGAAATTGCCTACTTTGTTTCAGATGGTTAATTATACGTCAAAACATCTGAAACAGCCTTTTTGGTTTTTTTTGTTTCAGGAGTTATCAATAACCCTCGAAGAAGTGCGTTAGGTCTGCACACTATCATGGATAGCGTAAAAAATCAAACACGAGGCGGTCTAATGCAGCAAATTTGGCGAAAAAACAACATCACAAACGAGAATTTCAGGTGGGATTCAGGTGATTTTGGCGTAAAAAGCAAGTTGCTATGCAAATGAGTGCAGTTGTCGAATTTTCCCCACTTATTCTACAGAAGACAAGATAGTTCTGTTGATGGCGAATCTAGAGCAATCTAATCTGCATAACTTTAATGCAACACGGATTTCGCCGTCACTAAGATGTTAAAAGCTCAGTGTCGTCCGTTCTGAAAAGATTTCTTGTGTGGGGGGTCTGTAAGGCCGATGGACGCAACATACAGAATAGAACTTGAAAATGTACACCTACCGCGTCTACACACAATTTTGTGTCAGTGTTTCTGTTCATGGTCATCTGGCTTTCAAACTGCTCACTGCCGTTATCAATGCTCTTTCAAGGACCTCGAAAACCTAAAATTCGATCAAACCACCGTCTGACCGGTGAGCTACGAAACTCCGGTTTCACGTTTCAGTTGGAGAGCCGAAAACTCCACCTTGATCTCTCCGGTCTTATCTATGTTCTGAATAGCCATTTCTACTGGTTACAAATTTCTTCCACGTCGTGACGCCCCAGATAGATCAACTGAAGCATGTTTGGTCACGGTTTCGATTAGAGTGACTACGTAAAACAAAAGAATTTTCGAATCGATGGGTCGAGCACACCAATCACATCGCTCAAGTGTGAACACGTTCGCCTGTTCAGACGTGAAAATTCAGATGCGTTCAACATGCGTTGGTGGAGTAGTGATGACACGCTCGCCTCTCGTGTCAGATGTCCGGGGTTCAAGTCCCGGCACGGCCACTGGATATGCACTGCTGATGAGCTCTGGTAGGAGCGAAACTCGATTCCAGTGCTTCCCCCGTTTGGCGTGGACTCACCGGATTACTTACGTCAGAATAGGAGGACGACCGTTTAAACGAGTGGTGTGAATATGAACAAAAGGATTTTCCCCTAATACTCATTCGTTCTACATACTACAACTTTTTAGGGCTAAACAAAAATACAAATCACAGGTGTATCTTAATTTTCTTGCGCTATAGAAGACGTTCCTTGCTGTTTGATGGTAATATTCTTGTTCGGATTGTTCTACACTAAATTGTGCATACGCAGCCTGATTTAGAAAGCATTATGTTACGTCTAATTTTGATGAAGCAAGCTCTTTTACGACTATTTCCCACTTTCCTCAGGAAACCACACCTACTACCGAATTGTACTATTCTTTTCCGCTGAGCAGACTGTCGAAATTACAATCAGTCCCGCGGCGAAAAGCACCTACAAAAAAATGCGCTATGTAAGGGTGCTTTGCTGTGGAGTTTACTAAATTTGCAGCGATCGAAATTGCCCGTAACCATGTGACAGGTAAACTGTGACGTACCGGAGCAAGATAGATCGGTCCAACTGAGTGACAACAATAAGCCAGTGTAACGATTTTATAAAACAAAATAACAGAATTCAAACCGATAAAGATTACCACACACGAAACGGATGGTGGTCCATTTTTACTTACAACAACGTTGTATTCATCTGAACGGCATAAATTTACCGCACTTTCAAACTGATAAGTTGAGAAAAACCGTTTTCTCTGATGGCTTCGAGTAACAGTATTTGTCAAACATAACACCTAGTTAGCGTACCTTGATAAAAATTTAGAACCTACTCTAACGCTTTCCGCACTCAGCCCCTTGTTCAGGAACTCTGTCACCATGCACGCTTGTTTGAACGTCGATCGCTTGCTCCTGTTCCGTTAAACCGGATTTCTTGTTGTGTGTATCGAGTATCTTGGGAGCTGTCACTCTGACGACGAGGAATGTTGACTGACTACCCTACAGGAAGCAGTTAACTTGCGATGGGAAAAATATGGACGCACGCAAATTTCAGTAACTTGTAATCTAGTTAAGTAGCAAAATTTTTTCAAGAATATGAAAAGCAATATTTTTGAGTGCTTTTTTAACATGTTCTTTCCTATCTTACTTGGACTAGAAGAAAGTCTTTCAATAAACAAATTTCAAAGCAATGCTACCGCCAACGTCTCCGAAAAATAGCGTGTGATGTCACATTTTTGTGGAAATAACTTAGCAAGAGATTGAAAGGCACTTCATTCCTCGGTGACTTGAATAAACCACGGAAATTGACTAAGTGTACAGAACATAACTGCTCGTGTGTCGCTGTGTCATCCCGATTGAACTGTTCAAAGCTTGTTGGAGGAACAGTCGCACAAGATCAAAGTAGTTGACGATAAAAATCAGAAAAAAGGCATTTGCCTGAACGTCACATGACGTGCATGAAGAGGTAGACGTTGATCCGGACAGACTCGACCACGGAAATCAATACCATGGCCAATCAGTGCACCACCACTGACCAAACTAAGGATTTCCAGCGTTGATCGACATTAAATGTCTGCTAACATTGTGGTGCATCCAGTCAATTCGCACCCGGGAAAAAAATTGCCTACTGTATCCTGAAAAGTGGTTGCTTTTTCACTGTGCACCTAAAGTGTAACCGAATCTTGTTTTCCAGTTTATAACGTGTATTTTTCTACAGTGGATCCGAACATCTTACAGCCGAGCAAGATGTGAACAACACATCCCACCTTATGGAAAAGGCCAAAGTGTAACCGAATCTTGTTTTCCGCTTTATAGCGTGTATTTTCCTACAGTGGACCCGAACATCTTACAACCGAGCAAGATGCGAACAACACATCCCACCTTATGGAAAAGGCAAACATGCACAAATTGATGTAATATTGATTAACTGTTTAAAAAACTTCCATATACTTCCGTTAAAGTCAAAAAATTAATAGAATTGCAAGAATATAAATCAAAATTAACCGGTTGGTTTTTTAATCCTTTTGCATAAAGGCTACATTTCCATTCGTCACCAACCACGTCGGAAAATTTCACTATATTTTGAAGACGCGTAATCAGTAACGACTACGCAAAACGTGGACTGGAAGTCTCGAAAACAGCCGTCCAACTTTATCACGTGACCTCGGAGAAGCTGTGACTAAGAGACGAAATTTTCTCGCTTACTTTGCACGCAGTTAGTTTTTTTAGTTTTTTCTCTTTCTAGAAAGAAATCCCTGCAACTTCACCACCTGTTTCGTAATTCAAACTGAAGTGGTTGTTCTTTCCGCTCCAATGGATTCGAGTTTCGGTCCTGCTGGCACTTGGATGGAGTACTGCCGTTGTCCACGTTGCAAGTAATCTTGTAATGGCTGGTGTTGTGCACACTACGTCCACGTTTGTGTACCACGTGATAGTATCTCAAGATTATATGGCCTCTGCTCTAGTTTCATATGGTTGAGTGAATCCGGTCTCTCTGTGGCATAGTTGTTTAGACAGACATGGATGTCTGTGTAGCTCGACACTCTGCCCAGTGAATTTTATATAGTGGTTAATTCCTAACTAATTGCAAGCTCGTTTTAAACTACTTCCCAGCGACTTTTTTGGATGACCACTCTGAGAATAGTAACCGTGCATTTTAATTCCGTTCTTACTGCAGTACACAAGTGTTTTCATAAAAACCATTAAACGACCTCGGTAAAATTAAAACAAAACAAGACCAACGCCGACAACAAATGATAACCGACGGAATAACCTCGAGAATACATTCAAAACTCTAAACACATAACCATTTCACACGCATGGATGTGCTGGGATTTCTACTGGGCCAAGTGTAGCAACTCGTTCTACGAACCGGTAGTAAGTTTTGGTTTTTGTGGTGTTGAATTTAAATCGACCTCAGACAAAATTTTGAGCCACATCTGGGCCGGTAAACGCATAAACGAAAAGACAAGCCTTGGGATGAAATCAGTCAACTCACTGGTTAGTGAACTCCCGATGACCTTCTGGAGGCGAGTCCACTCGGCCACACTGACGCAGAAGCAATTCACCTAATTTCCTAGGCCTCTACCTACCTGTCAGCTTCTCGAGCGAGAACATTCGCCGACCAAATTTTATGCGGATTCTGACAGTCAGTGCGCCGTTGTTGGCTGCAGCCGTCAGAACTGTGAATTCATTTATTGAGGAACAAGGTTTATCTTCTTGTGCTTCATTCGAAGGTAGGTATGCCGTAGGGGGAGAACAAGACAAATACTTGCTTTTACCTACATGGCGCGAGCTTATGTGGATGAAATAGGGTTTTTTTTAATTAATGTTAGGCGTGTGTGTCCTGTGTTCTCCTGTTCACTACTGTTTAACGGAAAACTCTAGAGTTCATTGTGACCCGGAAGACCTTCTTTCTCACGTTGGTTGAGTAAACTTATCAAAAAGAGGTGAAAAAACCACCTCAAGTTTTCGTAAACTTAGCGGTTTTGAAAATGCTTGAATGCTTTAAAACAAATAACTGACGGGTCTGCATCCTGTAGACTTTCGTCTGCTATCCAACCGAACAGTGCGACTAACGCTAGAAAATTAACCTTGAAGCTTGCGCACACTGCATGGTCGTTTGTGATAAAACTAACAGACAGTTAGATTTTTAGCTGTTGTCAGCCGGTAGGTTTTGTTTTGTTTTTCATGGGGCTGAGTTTCTCGCTTCTTCAAGAGTCAGCACCAGTTTATCTCATGTAAAAATGTTGAAAAATTTGTGTTGTAATGTTCATTTATTTGACACTCTGAAATTTATCGCTGCAAACTTTCACAGTTCTGCTCTCCCTCTCATTCGGGTAATCACTTGATTAGCATTAGCACGACCACTGACGCACCGCTACGCTCCACTCTGCTACACAACAATGGGTTGCCGATGCCGTGTCGCTTGGTGGCAAACCAGTTCCCAATCAGACTGTCTGCCCTCGTAAAAAGGTTGGCGAACACGAAATTTGTGATCGAAACTCATAATGTTTGACAACGTTACATTTTTACATACCTCTTGTTCTTTTTCTAGGTTCCGTGCGCTTTTCTACGTTCAATGTAATTCTCTACACTGATCATTCATGGGCTGTTTCAAAACGCTTTTTTTGACGAATTCAAATAGGCGTTTTTTTAATTTTGCTTTCTTGAATTAACTAATACTGATTGTTTTATTGGTTTGTTCTTTTGAAGTCAGTTGAAATCCGTACTAACAAAAAGGATTCATCATTCGTAGGTGCAGTCGTGTTGCTAACTAGGCTGTTCATAGTTCATAATCAGGATTTTGCAAATATCACACGTTCATCTCTTTTTGAGTACCGCAGCCAGTTCCGTAACATTATTATTTTTTGTGCCAGTTTTCCCCAACATTTTCCCCATCGGTTCCACCAGTAGTTGAGAAGAAACAAGATATATTAAACTGATGTTGGTGTGAATAGATGTAATTTTCAGTTGAGATTTCGACATATCGATCTACTCTTAATTGCTTAGGACCACTATACAGGTGCTTCGTTTTTCCTTGGAATCAAAGACCTTTGAACCCGCGACCTGGCAAGTAGTGGTTGTACACTTAGCCGTAAGGTCGTTGGTTTGTTCACCGAGCTGGGCAATTTGATTGCAAACGTTTCATCACCAATCGAGTTGACATCATCAGTGCGTTGTTGGGGAACGTTGTGAAGCGTAGCGATGGGTTGGTGGTTGTGCGTTGAGTAGTGTTGTGTGTTAATATACATCCTATCAGCCGGATTTGACCTTCGGTCACGGTCGATTGTTCGGTCGGTCGGTTCCCTTGGTTATTCTGTTATCCCGTGTCCTGATCGATCGATAACCACGCGAATTCTGAGCCTGGCCTCCCGTGCCATCGTGCTGTGATCGATGCTGGGGTGACCTCTGTCGTTGACCTCTCTGGGTTCTGGCTTGTGATCTTTTTTGATCCAACTTCCAGCAGTTCCTTGCTTCTTGGTCTGTAAATCCGATATTTGACTCTCCTTGAGTATTCCGGTGGAGGAGTTGGTCCTATGCATGTAGTGTTGCGTAAACTTGGTCCATTTCAATGCGTCGGTTGATCGAATCAGACGTGGAGTACCATGCCTCAAGAAATTCCCTTCCGTGCCTCGTGTCTCTGTATGCCAAAATTTTCACGTTTTTCATACTAAATTTGTGGCTTTCTTAGTCTTCGTGTCTGGCCATGAGCGGCCGATGAGCAATGTGATTAGCTCTCACTTAGACAAGACATCACAAGATCAGTGAACCCTCCTTCTGAGAAATCTTCACTCAAGAACCCGGTCGATACGTGACCACGTGATGTGCTTTCTGTGAGTGAACCGTTATGTGTTCAACCACTGGCCGAAAGGTCGCGGGTAGGAAATGTTTTGGAGTTTCGTGGGATGTGCAGTAATGATAATGAGACACCTTCATAGTGTTTCTCGACTTTTTAATATGATTTGTTTTCAGTGACTGGACGAAATCTCTGTTGATAGTTTTCAGTTATTAGGTAGCGGAACCAGGTGCATTATCCAGAAGGCCGAAACCACCTTGTGGTGAGTCAGCAGTATTGTTCCGAAAAGAGCGCTGCACTCGAAGGTGATCCTCCACAATAACATTTCACCCTTTAACGCCCCATCTCAAATACACAGGCCGGTAAGAAAAAAATGCAATTTTTCAATGCACTGTGAGAATTTTGTGAATATATCTTAAACCCAACAAACGAAAAGTTGGTGACGTTCGCCAAAGAAAATCCAAAACCTGTAGACACATCAAAACAAGGTCCCAAGAGCCCTTTCTCAGCTTCATCTACTGGGCACAAATCGGGTTCATGAAGACATTACACGAAAAGCGGTGCTGTTGACCACAGAAAGAAAACCCATGTAATCATGTTACTAGTAATCAAGATTGTTGCTAACTTTTTATTCCAACCGTTTCCTTAAAACGTTGAAAACATTATCAAGATTCTATTTGTTGTCTTGCCTAAGAGAAAAACCTCGACATGCGTTTCAAAATGGATAATCCAAGTAACATTTCGGAGTATCACTATGTGGAAAAGAATCCCGCGGTATATTCAGATGTAGCGAAACAGAATATACAAAAATTAAAATAAATGCTCCGAAATTTTCCGGCCAAAAATATTTGTTGCCTGTATCCATTTTTTGGGACTACGGTAATGAAGAGAAAAATAGCTCGTTTGGAAAAGGGCTTTATTTAGCGGTATACTTTTTAGTTAAATTTTACCTGAAATATCAAGCTGATGGCTTATAGAGCAATGTAGCACTGTTCTCCAATATGTGTGCAGTTCATGGTTGTACGTGGGCTAGAATACTGTCAGGGCGCCCACACCTAGACAGGAGGACGATTAGGGTCCTCAATCAAAGCCTTTGGCTCAAAAGCCTAACCGCAAGGCAGCGGTGTTTGGCGGGAAATGCAAATGCATTACTGTTTCTACGGAACAATTCGCCACATGTTCCAATCCCCAACCTGGAGGACCAGGAGACTGTGTTCGTCAGACCTCTAGCCATTGACCAACCTGGTATGAGAGACTCTGTGAGTGTCGCAGGGACACTCCCCAGTATAGCTCAATGGGTCGCTGAGGTGCGCAAACCGCCACACCACGGTAAGGTCCAGTCTCTTCGTGACGGGCAGTCTCTTCGTGACGGGTCTCCAATATAACTGTTCAGCTCAGTTGTTCAAGAATACCCAGTTTCTCGAGTTAATCGACGGATGTGTCGTAGGTTTCCAGGGTCCGCCAAACGGTTGCAAAACAACGAGCAAACTTTTTCACCTTTAAAACTTGCTAACATGCGTTATTCTTCTACAAAGAAGCAGCACAGTTCTCTTTGAAGCAATGATTTTTGGCCGTCCCCATTTGGGATTCATTATCTCATCTGGTTGAACGTTTTAATGACGAGCATGCCAATTTCTGATGGTGGTTTCTTCTCGCTGTTTTACTTTGGCATTTTATATGTGTGCTAAAGGGGACAATTTTAGACTACAATTGTTGTATGAATTATCTATACCACCGACTTCAGAGTTCATTTTTCAAGACGATTAATGGAGGGGCAATTGTTTTAAAAAGTAATCTTGCTATAGTTACCGTTCATGTCCTAATTCGGATACTTCAGCAACAGGAAGAATTTATCCGGTGATCGAGGGATTCCTAGGACTAAGCGGGTTCGTTTCCACTGTCTTCAGTTTGTTCTAGTATCAGCTAAATCAGTGTTAGACTATAGAAAGTCTACCGGAGAGTTCACCGGTGGGACACAAGTTGAAACCAAAATGTCCTGTAAGCATTGTCGACAAGTTTGCCAAACAGTTTGACCATCAAGTAGTAAAGCTCTGGGTGAAACGAACCCCAATTTTAGTGTCACGTCACCTCTCGAAGGCTCATTTGAGGGTAATCTTCCACCAAAAGTTTACCCATGTGGGAAACTACCTAAGTCCCCAAGTTTATATTGTCCCGTGATTTCGAATCAGGTGTTTATAATTCAGCTTATATATAGACTGCTCATGTTCCCATCATCGTTTCTGCGAAATCGGAAACGATATTTGTGTTTCCCGATCATCGCTCAGCCTGATGTATATGTTGTTTTAGTTCTTGCAGGATCCCTTTACCACGTGATTGTACAGCCAATGTGATGTACGTCTGATGTGTATGTTGTTCTGGTTCTTGCAGGATCCCTTTATCACGTGATTGTACAGCCAATGTGATGTACGTTAGCAACAAAATAACCATTGTTCCCAAATTGGATTCGAACAAATCGTCTACTCAGTGCAACCGGTAGCTGGCCTTGTTTGGTTGTGCTTTGTCACCGCGCACTTGCGACAAGTTGAAAGTTGACAAAAACGGTGCTTGATTTGAAAGTTTCTAAGAAATTTCGCCGGCCAACTTCATTCAGAAAAAACGAATACCCAGATGAGTTTTCCAGAAACAAAGCTAATAAGTTCGCTTCAGTCCGGAAGACTTTTGATCAATATCTGTTTGGTAGACTGGCCCGGAGTCCAAGCTGCTTGTTTGTCGCTTCTAAAATGCCCATGACTACTTCGACAGACCAATCGCAACAGGTCTCACCTTGAAGTTTATCTCTGTGGAAATGAAGAAACCAAAGGGTCTATTCGCATTCCATTTTTATATTTTAAGTCATTAAAACCATGCACTGGTCATAAAATATATCCCGAAATTAATAGTTCTTGCGCAGATCGTCGCAGCTGATGTTGTTGACCTCAACGTGATCGCAACAAGGGTTACTGAAATGCTCAACTTAAGCATTACGGTAACAACTCTCGAGGGAAATCTTATTGACTTAGCCGTCTTCTACTGCTACTGTGGAATTAGACAAACCTGGACCCTGGACACTGGACCATGCTAATCAGGATTTCCGCCCATTCTGTTTGAGGCGGAGCAACTGGGCCTTCTATTTTTGACGGTTGTGCCAACCACCAACCCATCACTACGCACCACCACGCGCCCTAGCAAAGCACTGATGATGTCACCTCGACTGGTGATGAAACGTTTGCAGTCAAATTGCCCAACGCAGCAAACAAACCAACAACCATCTGAGCTACCAACATTTTCCTCTGTAGTAAACAAAGTTTGCACTACACACACAGTCTCCTTTCACAGTGTTTCACAACGTTTCATGCAAGCGTTCATCAACAGACTATCTCATAAAACAAACTTGCCCGAAGCACGTACAACACACAGTGAACTCCAGCCAGAAGCGTCTAACTGACATTCACTGAAATGAGACAGCGTCATTGCTGGGCCAATTCAAAACGTCGAGAAATCAACGGTCACACAGGGTGCTGATAAAAATCAGGATGTGATTTGATCGATCATCTGGTCATTTACGGGTTGATAGAACGTTTCACTTCAAACAACCTGGAACAACCCGGATAATTTTTTTGTGTAGTTGCACTCGACAACGTAGAGAACTCGAAAAGAATTGGGAATTATTCTCGAAAAGTGCTCTCATTTGCACGCAAATTTGGTTTTGACAAAAAATTAAATGAATCCGGCTGAATCGCTCGTTTATGAAGGTTTGCTTCAACACAGTGTGTTGCACAGGTCACCCCACGTTTCCGTTGGTACGACATTCGAGACATCACAAGGCGTCTGGATGTATGTCTGGACGTATCAACCTACTCACAGGGTTGCTGAAAACTTTTCGACAGCCCATGACCGGTTTTTCGCTTCTTGAGGCTCGTCAATAGGCACAGTTTCCCAAGTTTCGTCAGCCTTAGTTCTTCCTGAACCCTAATTGAAAGGTCAGAATTAGGATAAACTTTTGTATTAAGTTTAGAGAACTCAAAAAAACCGGGTGTTCTTCTCAAAAAGTACTCTCAGTTGCACACCTTTGAGTTTGACAGGTGGACGACCATAAAAGAGAAATTCAGCTGGATTCACTAGAGTCTCCAATCAAATCCAAACTCGTGTGAGCTCTTTTAAAAAATCTGTCCCATTTAGGCTCATCTAGAACACGGTCGACGGAAGCTCGGAAACCACGTGTATCTGATAAAACCAAAGAAAAGCGGGACCGATCGTTGACTGTTGAAGCGTTTTTAGCAAATTTAGTGAGAATCCACTACAGCATTGTGTTTTCTTTGGTTTTCCAGTTCAGATCACATTTGTTGAAAGTAACGTTTCTTGAATTCGTTGAGAATGCTAGTCGACAGAGAATGCTGTAAATCCAATCCTTGTCAGTCAGTGCGTGCAAACCTATCTATTTTACACCTATATATTGTACATTACATTTTATGTCTACATATTATGTATAATAAATACTATATTATACACTTTATTTTTTTTTATTTCTCTGACTTGAATGTCCGTTTTTTCTCAACTACCAGCGAATTAAAGTTAAAGACTTTTGGAAAATTGGAAAACTAAATTTATGGGTCACCCACTCAACCCCGCACTGACGATGTCACCTCGATTGGTGATGAAACGTTTGCAATCCAACTGCCAAGCTCGGCGAACAGACCAACAATCAATCAGCGCACCCGAGCTACCTATATTCCACAACATTGCCAACTAAATTTATCTCCTTGACTTCTTTCAACGGATGGAAGGTTTCTTACTAGTTTTCACCTTTTATTTTGACGTCTATGAGAGAATTCTTAGTAAACAACACATTTTTGCGAGTACCTAACAAAACTTGCTCAACCTTCAGGTCTTACTATAAATTCGCATTCGGTTAACCTTGTACTTTTCTTGCTATGCGTACCCACCATCGACTCTATCCTCTAAAATTTGCTCAATGGCGTGTACAACTGCATCGTTTTTTTTTAAAGCCGTACACAAAACTTTGGGATCTTGACTTATCTCCTCATCTGTAGATAAACATAAATAGAACATGTTAAATGTGTAAAACTGATAAACAAGCACAGCAGAAGGTGACGGATTAGGAATGTGTTGGAATCCCTTGTTTTTTTCCGGTTACAAAAGATAACAAACATTGTTTGTTTTGCTCACCAGTCCAGTCCTTTTCACGATAAAAGCTGCTTAAAGTTGAAAATGTAAGACGAAACCTTATCAGCGAACAAAACAACGTCCTCACTTTTGAAAACAAGATATGATGGAATTTTTTCCTAAACCTTCAGTTAGTACGTCAAGTTTTAGAAATTCAGATTAAATTGCCAGATGTGAAATTCAGTGATCGATAAATTGTGCGATTTTTTCGTCAACTGAAACTTGACAGTCAAGGATTCTTGTATTGCTTTGTTTAAGATTAGCAACCTAAGTTTGTACTGACGCACTTTAAAAATTCGATTTTTAACAAAAAAAGCAAATTCAAAGCACCATTTTGCCTACCGGTTTCCGCCCTCTCTAAAAAAACTGAACATCAACTAAAATCTTGTTAGAAATGAGCAGATTATTGCACATTACATTGTTGAATTAGGAAGTCCGGGTAAATGCTGAATGAATGAAAATGCAAGCCTGCGGACAAACTCAAAACGCTGACTTCTCGTACACGTGATCGAATGAGGCACCGGGCGTTTCATTCCTTTCACTCACCTGAAATTCTCCTCATCTCCACCTAGTTGACCCGTTGTTGATATCTGTCAGTGCCGCTGGTGGTCCCGGGTGTGGACTCCACACTGTCCCGGGGGTTTACACCAAAGGATATCCGTGTGAGTTATTCGGACTTAGAACAGTAGATATTTAAAAGAGTAATTAACTGCTTATCGCTGGTTCGCATGGTAAGTGACCACGACAACATAAATTTCAATGCAGATTTTGATAGAAGCTCGTTATAAAGTCACCGACTGTGTTTTAGTGCATCAAGAGACCTACCTTAAGGCTTTAGACTCCTTTTGATTTGTTTTCTGCGTCCTCCTTCGAACGCGCCCCTCCAGGGCAGACGCGTTCTTTGAAGAAGCACACTTGTTTGGAGGAGAAAGGGTTTTGAGATCACTGCAAACCGATTTCTCACCATCGTGATGGATTCCGAAAGAAGGGTTGACTAATTGTGGATTTAATTTTCTGTTTAGGCCTCACGGCTCTTTATTCAACTTGTTTACCAACCAATAATTAGCTCTATTTTGGCTCGACACTATTCAGCACAGAAGCCTTACCCGGTGAAAAACGTGACGAATGCAACCGGCAGCCATCTGTATCTTCTAGTGCATACTCAAACCCATGGTTGACACAGGACGCGTTCTGTTTCTGAGGCCTCCGGATTTCCATTGCTAAAGTACCTGCTTCTTGGTTTCGGTTTCGCGGAAAAAGTCTGCTATGGATGATCCGAAATCAACGCCAGGTTACTTTGTCAACGCAGCTTGGACAGAGAAGGATCACTCTTCCGTACGGCAAAAACATCGCGAAATGGCTGCAAGACATTTACGGCAGTATAGAAGAAGAACAGTCGCCGTGAAGCCAGTAAACAGGTTGAGAATGACCCCTTAGAAATTAAATGGAAGGCTGAATGCAATGAAGGAGACGAACATCAACTACAAACTTCAATGTAACAATATGACAAACACTATGTTGGCGATCAGAATAAGCAAACGTGAGCTCACCAGCAGATAACATGACCCAGTATCACTTGTTTGAGCTCTTGAAGACGGAGAAGGACGTCAGTTTATTTGGTATAACGTTCAAATACTTTCTCACACAAGAACAAAAGGGGAGCACGAAATTGCCGAGGTATGATACTCCACACAAAAACCCGACCAATAAACAGATAGACATCGACTCAGTCTATCGGCAGCTACGAACAAAAGAACTACACAGCTGCAGGACTCTGAACCACACAGGAAATCGAACAACCTAAATAAAACCATCGAAGCAATTGGGCCGGAGGAGGACAGCTACAAAAACTAGAAGGCTGTCGAGTTAGGCAGAGCACAAACTGTAATTGAGTCAACCGGGTCAATCTCCATTGTATATTGGGGCGAATGAGCTGTAAAGCTCAAGTTCACATCTCCTGGCCGGTTGTTAAAAGTTTTTGTTTGGAAGTTGCCAGAATTTCGTCGACCTTGATAAGTTCTTACGTTGATCCGTCTGGCATCAACCAGCTGAATATATCTGGCTTTCCATCTGCATTCCTCCTCGAGGCCAGTAAAGAATCCCCCGTGGTAAAGACAATGAACGTACAACAATGACTCCTCATTTCACTGGATCCTTTCGCCATTCTTTTGTTGTTTTCTGCGGGTGTTTCAGATGATCAGCACTGAGGCTTTCAAACGACTTTGGTTCGCTCTATTCGCCGGATCTTGGACTGGGTTGAGGAAGGCAAAGATTTTCCTCAAATCAAGGTTGATACTGATGAGGCATTCCCATCAGACCATCAATTTCAAACCCATTTCAGCCTCAGATCAATTGTATTTAATGTATCTGCTTGTATATATATTCGCATTTGGGTCAGCTGGCTTTCGCGTGCGCCTGAGACTCTGTTACAGACCAGTCTTTTAAGTAAATCTGTACAAAAGTTCCACGTCTTTTCCTGGTTCTCCAGTTTCTTTACTGCACAATCAATATATGTATATATATGATGTATGTACGCTGCCAGTTGATGGACTGTTAGTGAACTGACGTTCGCCCGTTTTCAGCATTTGGTTTGTTTATTACCTCTCAAGAAGCCACCAACTCAATAGGTGTCTTACCGTGAATGCTTAGTGTTTCTATCAACGTAAGGCGATACAACATTACGTAATGTATTCATTGACGTTAAAGGCACCCAGTGTACCTATCTTGGCATTGAAGTGACCGGAACACCATGCATGTACAACTGGTGTCATATTGGTTTCAGTACGATCTGCCGGCGATCGGAACTGTCATCGGGTTAGACGCGAAGTCGAGTAATTCTTGCTCAGTTTTGTAAATCAGTGAAGTGGTTTTTCATTAGAGAGAAAACACATCTCGATTTATTTACCTAAATGGGTCATAGTTGGAAAACCAAGGACCAAGGAGGCCTGAGGCAAATCAGTGATAAGCAGCATAGGCGGCTTAGGAACATTAAAACACCCGAGGCGTAAAATAATCCAACCAAGATAGAGAAAACCGTAACAAACGTGAAGATGACTGCGAGACTCTATACTCAGGACGTTTCCTTCCAAACCTTAGCCAAACATGTGGCGTAGAAACAGCCGCGAGTAAACTGGAACAAAGTGGCTGCAACCCATTGGATAAAATTCTGAGCATGATAACCGGAGTTTTCAAAAAGCAGTTAGACCATGCGTCGGTACGTCATCCAAAAACCGATTAGCAGTGCTCAGAAGGCTCAACATTCGCGCTGATTTGTGAGAACTCACGCCGTTTTGCGTGATGCCGGATATGTTACCGTGGATGGACCTGACAAAAGGATATGAACCCAAGGGAACAAGATGAGCAGGCAAACTCGCAGGAGGTTCTCGATAGCCACCAGCCGGCCTAAACATGATCATATTACAATGGGCTTTAGGTCCGGAATCAGCTATCAGCATAATGCTACACTTCTCAGGATGGCATCATACAACAGTGTCTACAGATGTCTTTCCAGGACAAACTATACCTCTTGTTATGGGCAAGCATAGTCTCAACCAGCCCATAAGCACCTTTTGACCAATGGTGCATGGCAACCCTGGTGTCTCACAGGCTATCACTGCAAGAATGGGTCATTTACGCAAGAGTGCAGGGATACTCTGAGCCTGGTGTTTCTTTCACTCACCCGACTCCTATCCCGTACCAGAGTTCCGGTCTTCCTCATCTCTGGAGATAATTTCTCACCTTACCCTATAACAATTTTATGGTAGTGCGGTCCACTGCTATGTGCCTCACACGGCTTAATCAGCGTAGATGGTTGTGAATCAAGGTGTTCTTAACTCCATACAGTTTTTCTTCCAAACAGCATGAGTATCCGGATTTCCATCTGACCAATGTCAGATACATATACTGTAGAGGAAACCGACCGATAATTGGGATGCGACACCTAGATATCGTCGAAACCACCCTGTCGTGTAATATTCCGGACATCACCACGGTACATTGCAGGTATTTTGTTTGCTCGCAGATAGTGACTGCTCCGTATACATTCCAGAACTCTTCTAGACGTGGCACTGGGCTTCGATTTTCGCGAGTTCAGTTCTTTGCCAATCCGTTTGGTTAGAGTGGCTACTGAAGTTCTGAAACTTCGGGATCGAGATAGTTCAATGGTTAAATCGCGAACTTACTGACTGGAAGGTCCGCGGTTCAAAACCAACCTCAGCATCTCGACTGCTCCTGTCTATGTTTGTGCAAACTGACATTATCTCAGCCCTTGTCTTCCTTCGGGTAGCATGGTAGTTAGGCACCTAAGGGGTGTTGCGGCTGAACGATCACCATCAAAACTGAAAGCAACTCCCGTTCACCTCGACGCTTCGAAAATTTTGGTTCCCCTCAGCAGCAAGTTGATCGAATGCAAGCCTTTGGGACATATTTCATCTCGAGACAAAACGAGACGCAAAGTGACGCTGCTGATGGAAATTCCGCTCCAAAATTTGTCAATACTTGTAAACAGAATGTAATGCATGAAGAGTCGCATAACAAAACGGCGTTTTGAACTGAATTGGCGCCCGTTTATTCGATCGGCACACCATCTTCTTTATTTGGGAGCCTCATTTTGCAACCTGCAGTTGGAAAAAAGCTGAATTAAATTTGCGCCATATCATAGCGTTGCTTCATTCTAACGTAGATTTGTTTCCACTGGCTCAAAAACTAGCGTTCAACCCAGGCTGAAAAATTCGACTATATTCTCTGGATTCGCCTGAATACCAGCCAGAATTTTACCGGCACTACAAAATAGGCTTATGTCTATCTTCTGTCTGCTTCCTTCCCCTTTTTGAGTAAAGGCACCAGCGTGGTTTCCCCATGGAACGCCTCCAGTCTTCCATATTTAACGGCTTGGAGGAAAAAATCCACATTTCGCCAAAATTGAACAGTCCCGTGGGAAGTCCGTGATTTCCCGAGGCGTGTCCGTTTCACAACTACACTTTTACGGGACGAACTTTCCATCAATAATTTCATACTTTTTTCATTCTAACCACAGGTTACAAGTAGCTCAGAGAAAGAATAAAACGCACCCAGTCTGTGAAAGTCTTATTATCAATCATGGAGCCAGCCAACGGGTGTGACCACGTGATATGGATTCCGTGAGTGAATGATAAGTGGGGATTGATATCACCCTAGCTACGCTTGAGTTAATTACAGTGCTGCTCTGTCGCTCATAGCCGGAAGGCGCAGTATTCAAACCTCGACGTCGCTGCTTCAAAACATCCTGGAGTTTCACGATATCAGCACTACTGATCTTAGGACAAAATAACTTTACAGTACTCCCCGGTTTTTTGGCATTGACCGGCCACACCTACAGGACGAAAGTTCCAATAAAAACTCTCAACAATCTCCACAACTGCGCCAAGTTCACGTTTTTGATTCCTGCACCTTTGGGGCAGTTTGTTTGACTCTTATCTGTACCACGTTTATTCCTCTGAACACATTCGATTTTCGGAGGAGGGCTGAGCGGTGCAGAGGATTCCATGAATCTAATAGATTATGAGTTCCGTGAACTTACAACCGGTTCGGATATCTTCAAAAAAATTAGGACATTAGATTTCGGATCCGAAAACTCCTTCAAATGTCACTGTTGTCGACGGCAAGCGGCGATGAACGCTGTCAATATGTTGCCCATTTTCCGTGCTTGTCTGAAGGTTCATTCTTTCAGGTAAACCAGCATCCAAATGCAATCGCAGATGATCAACACAGGAAGCCGCAACAGCCAAAGGTCAAATGCGGGATATCCAACCGCTAGTATGGAACAGAAATTCGGAAACATTGACATGGATTAAGTCGTAGGACGGTTCAACACACGGAGGAACGCGAGGAAAAACATCTACTTCTCAAAAAACTACTCTCTGATAACTTTGTGAGTAGTATGTTATATGTCGAGAGCACCGTATGAGACGGTTATTTTAACATAGTCATTCAAAATGTACCATAAACGACAGCCAGTCGAGTCTGCCGCCAATACCAACTTGGGTTGCAAAAGGTTTCATTTCGTCAGATCGTCCAGTTGTTTACACGAATCAGTGAATGACGTATGATGCATTTGTAAAATGACTTGTTAGGGCAAATTTTTTCCACTTTTGCCTAATGCCAACTATGGCAGACACAAAGGCATGCATTCATTTTGCTTATGAGGGCTTACCAACAAAGACAACTTGACAATGTTTGAAAGGATGGACTGTTAAAGTGGAGAAATTCGTGCCGGTTGGACCGCTTCCAAACTGGATAACCGTAGGACTAGTTTGCCACCCAACTCAAATGACTGTTTCAGAGCTGCTGAGCTCTACTGTTCAGCCATCTTTGTAAATTGACGTTGTGAGAAAGCTTCAGGGAAGTCTGAAAAAACGAGCCATCCAGAAGAGCAATGAACATGACGGTCGAATATGAGGGTCATTATGTCCCAAAGCCAACGTCGTCAAGTTTTTTAGAGTGCTTTGTGAAACCTAGTGGCTGTTTTCACCAAGTGCAATTGAGTCCAACTCAAGGCGCTCTCAGCTCCCTGCCGAGAACAAACCACCAAGTCGTCGCTTTGAAAATCAACTTAATTTTTGCAGTTACATTGTGCAAGTACATTGAGGTAGGAAAATTTGATCAGTTTCGGACAAACTTTACTGATTCAAGGACAGTTGAGACATTTCTCCGTGATGTCTGTTCCCACAGAAATACGTTGTTTCCGTATTTGGGGCGTAGTTTGGCATTTGAGGGCTTCCAAGTAGGTTCAGAACAACGTTCTTAGTAACAGGCCTCTTCCGCACTTTACGGGTTGCGCAATAGGGGCTTCAAACAACAAGCATTCTTGCGGATGCTAGGTTTGTTCTACGCATCAGACTGTTGTTTATTTGTGTTGTCCTCAAAGTAAAGCTTTTTGCTCACACCGGATGGAAAATGCCTTGCCAAAGGGTAAACACCAACTCAAATCGAGCAACATCGAAAAAGTCCAGATTATTTTACGTCAGTCATTTCTATCGAGTTTCACAGGCTTGAACACTGATCAGCTTGACAAAAGCAAACCGGGAGAAAAACATTAGCTGGAAAACATAACCGGGCGAACATACCTGGGATTTTTCCTCGGAATTTGTTTCCTCCACAAACAGCGGCATGCATTTATCAAAACCACTGCCATGAACGTAAATTTTTCACAAAAGCCCATTCGTTATCACACACACACACACACACACACGCACAGCTACATGTCGAAGTCAAAAGTTCCGGCCTTTCAACATGTTTTGATAGTGTCATGCCTGTAACAAACAGTGGTAAGCACCTCGGGTGAAAAAAAAACATGTTTTCATTTTTACGCTCTCCTGCGCACCATCGCTCATGTACACAGCTTTCTGTGTCCAAAAATACGACTGCTTGTAGGAAAATCCAGCTGAATAAAACCGGTATGATGAGTCCACATAGAAATAACTGATTGCGGAATATTCTTAATTCTTAATTGTTCGAGATGTACCCGCTTATTTACCTGGAGGAGAACATTTTATATGTGTGGCTGATGTTTATCGGTTCAGGTAGGTTTATTTAAATCGGGAAGGTGGGAAACATTTGATATGATCCACACTCTACGAACCAGTTTCGTTTGCGCGACGACCTGAATGTCGACCTAAATCTATCGATGGGATCTCACTTTGATCACCTCTTTACAGAACTATTCATGATATCTAATCCAGTACCGACAAACTCGAATGTGCCGATTATTGTCGTTTTCTTGGATGAGGACTCCGAGACGGAACACATCAATGTTTGGAGACATTGTCACACATGGCCCAGTCGCTCCCCCAATGGCGCTCATGCATCCAAACTATCGCCTTCAATGCATAGCTCCCCTCCCGATCACCTAAGTGAGAAGCCCACTGACAGTCCTGTATTGTGTCAACTACCGTCCCCCATGCGTAGTTCTCTCCCCACCTGCTCAGATTATCGGTGGACAAAACTGTTGCAACTATAAGCACTGTGGGGCAAGTACGCGGTTTTTACAGCTGATGTTGACGCTGATCTCCTGAGCAAGGCTGAAATTCAACAGCTAAGTGCACTCACTGTAGTGCACTCACACTGGAGAGGAGTTAAGTAAACGATATACTTGCATTTCCAACTGATATTAGCCGCCCAATCTAAGTGACACACCGTATTTGTTCAGTTCTTAATAACAGTAAATTTACGCTTGGACAGGAGCGCATTGGCAAGCTTAGTTTTTTTCGGTGTTCACTTTCCATAAAGGGCGTTGGAACTACACAAGAAAAAATTCAGAGAAAACAAACTTGAACAAGCCAATAGACCCAAGTTGATGACTTCGTCTCCTTGCAACAGAAGCAGAATTTAGCGAAGTACACTCATTTGCAAACAAATTTTGGTTTTGCGAGAGACTCACCTGAAACCCCGCTGAATCTCTCGTTTGTGATGTTTCCAAGCAACTGAATGTGGTGCACCAGGCCGCCTCATGTTCCAGTTGCTACGATATTCGAGATATCGCGATACATTTATATTAGTAATGGACTACTCATAAGGTTGCTGAAAATTCTTCGACAGCCCACGACCGGTTTCGCCCTTCTTGGGGCTCATCATATAGGCCTGGTGCAGCACATTCAGTTGCCTGAAAACATCACAAACAGGAGATTCAGCTGGGTTCCAGGTGAGTCTCTCGCAAAAACCAAATTGATTTGCAAATTAGTGTATTTCTCGAAAACAGTCCAATTTGGTTTCAAGTAGAACATAAGGTTGACGGAAACTCGGGGACTGCGCCTACCTGATGAGTTCCAAGAAGGGCAAAACCGGTCGAGAGAAGAAGCTTCTTTTGGCGTTCGTCATGACCTTTTGCTCTTCGGCGTAATACCGGTGGGTCTCTTCCAGGCAAAGTTGTGACAGAAAGGGCATTTCGACCACCGGAGGCTCTTTTGATTGTTTGCGCTTCAGAGCGTGTGTTTTCTTGAAAGTGCATAGTGAAGTTACAAGAAACCGTGGAGAGCTGTAGCGAAAATGAATGAAAACGTCACCGTGGTGGACTTAGGTGTTCTTCCAAATAAAATAACATTCTTTGGAGTGTGATTTTTTCCGGCCAGCTTCAAAGCCAACCACCTGGAGTTGAACAGCTCGTTTCATAACTAGTGCTTATAAGAGTGCGGGGTAACTACTTCGGATGGTATGTGAGCCCATCACACTTGTGCGTTTCACCATGGGCAGATTGTTCCTTCACTCGACCTTCAAACTCCACAGCACTGATAGCTCACTGATAACGCTCTGTATCAGGCTTGATGAGCTGTGGGTGTCCAGTGATACATGGCGACGTATTTGGGCCGAAATGGATACAGGCTACCCGAAACCCGTGCTACACTTGACAACCTTTAGCACCGCGTCATTGTCGCAAGTCAAGGTTAGACGCATGACATGTCAGAGAGTTTGACTTACACAAACAAAAACCCCTACAAATGTGATGGACATGCATACCGCATGCCGTAGTCTATTTACGCGGAACTATGGTTTCCCGGTACGTGGGTCTAGCCAAAATGCAGAATAATTTGCCTTATGTAAATTTCACAAACAGTAATACTCTTAGTAACACGACTAGTGATGGTCAACATGAGAATATCTTGGGTCAGTGCCCATGAGTCCGGCAAAAACGGATGGTATCGTTGTCATTTTGAAGTTTTTCAGCACAAAAGGTCGCTTTTTTGGTTCAAAAAGACTTGGCCGAATGCTATGCCAAACTGCTCCATTCTAGTTCTTTCTAGCTGCACACAGGTGCAGTTAGTCCTGGAAGCATATACTCACCCAAACGCCATAACATGCTCGGAATCAGCACAGACTTCTCTCCAGGCTAATTGGGTTTCCGTCATTCTGCCAAGTTATCCAATTCAAAGTGATCCATGATGAGTTGAGTGGAAATCCAGACGCTTGGGAAGAATCAGGTTCACTTTCTGTACACATTTTTACCTTCGTAATATTATTGGAAAAGTCGTCATCCTCATCATTATCAGCTGTGAGAACCGTGTACTTGTCGTTCAGCGGTTGTAGCCGCCACAGTTTCGTTCACCGAGAATTTGCGGAGGTGAGGTAGGTAGCTGCTGATAAATTGGTGCGTAAATACAGCACTGTCAGTGGACTGTTAAGTGGCGGAATTGAGAAGAGAGCTATGCATTGAAGGCAATGGCTTGGATGCACGAGCGCAATTGAGGGTGTGACTGGGCCATGTCCGACAATGTCTCTAGCCATTGGTGTGGCCCGTCCCCATCCAGGAACACGGCAGTGACCAGCGCGGCTGAGTTTTCCGGCAATGGCTTTTATACTTCGCTGCCAAGTCATTGTTTGACCACCTCTGGCTCGTTTCCATCCTTCACGTGGTTGTGCGAAAAGAACCCTTCGAGGAAGTCGGTCGACTGGCATGCGTAGCACGTGGCCAAGCCAGCGCAGCCTATGCAGTATGATCAGTTCATCTATCGAGGATGATTTATTTCTTCCGAATACCATTCAACGTACTTAAGCATTGCCGATCCGGTGTTCCCACCGGATTCGGGCAAGGCTTCGAAAACATCGGTGGTCAAGCACTGAAGGTCTTTTGACGTCCTCGGTGCGCAGCGGCCAAGTTACTGACCCTCGTAGTAATAAGAAGCTCACCGCAGCATTGTAAATTCGATCACTGACGGGTAAGCTGATGTCACGCCTACGCCACAGGTGACGCAGGTTCACAAAAGCTGCTGGGGCCTTCTCAATTCGGAGGGAAATATCATCTTTCGCAAGACCACCGGGACTAATACAGCTGCCCAGGTAAACAAATTTGTCTACTACCTCAATCGGTTCACCCGCAACCATGGGGCTAGGGTTCGGGCCCACCCAGTCTTGCATTAGCACTTTACACTTTGCAGGTGTGAAGCGCATGCCGAGCCGTGGGGCGGAATTTGTTAGATAATTTAGAATTGTTTGCATTACCACGGCATCAGATCCAAGAAGAGCTATGTCGTCTGCATACTCGATATCTGTGAGCGGACGCCCTGGGAACACTTCGATCCCGCAGGTAGTAGAGGCTGATAATGAGTCTTCCATGATTGTATCAATGACGAAGTTGAAGAGGAAAGGTGAAAGAGGACAGCCCTGTCTGACACCACTTGATGTGTTGAACTCAGAAGAGAGCTTCCAGTAGACCTTCACACGGCTGAGGTAATTGGCATTATAAAAAGTAAAAAGAGCAATAATACTGTGCCGCCATTTTTAAGCCAGCTGAACGCTTTTATAATGCATCTACATGCTCGCTCCTCCAAGCGGGTTGCCTCAGAGACAAGCCTTGCGTGCAGTAACGCATTCTGCTCAACGGAACTGGAGGCACAGGCCTCCGGTGCTTTGACCACTGTTGACAGACAAATCCGATCCGGATGCAAGTTATGCGCGTAATAATTATGGGAAGCTCAAGAATTTTGGCTATATATATATATATATATGAATTCATATCAATCTTTAAAAGAGTCTGTCCGAAGTTTATGACACTCAGGTCACCGTATAAACAAATGTAATTGTATGCTGTAACATCTTTGCTTCTGGATAGCAGACTAACGGTAACGTTACTCGAGCAAAGTGAATTGTTGTAATACACTGCTCTCTCTCCAGTTGTATCCCTGGAATAAGTAATAACGCACAATCGACCAAGTGTGCCACTCTGAAACGGTTATTAAGTGGCCTGGAAAATGCAATCAGGGAAGTTCGAGTGCGTTGTTGACTCTTTTTGTGTTTCCGTTGCGCGACATATGTCCATCATTTAGTCAGCACTGGAAATGCGTGTTGAACCAGTTAACGGCAAGCAAGAATCTAATAGAATGCTCATTATCTTCAAGTGTATCCTGAAGGCAGCACAAACAGCCGATTCTCAAACAAACTAACACTAATCTCCACACAGTCAAGCAGGATATTCCGTTTTTTTGCACCACGAATACAGGCCTTCGTTCAATATAATTTTCAGAGTTTTGCTCAAATGTGACAGAAAATTACATAGCAGGTCTTCCTACAGATGAAGCAGGGTGCAGAGTAAGCAGGGGAAAACACATGAAGGTCTTTCATATGGAACAAATCTCAAATGCCCCTCAACCGAGGTTTGCTGACAACCTTCATACTACTTGCGAGTAGCTGCACTTCAAGTGTCATTTGATTTGTCCACTACATCAAGCTGCTGTGTTCCGTCCTCTGAAAGAGGTAGCAAATCAGTGACGCTCGTAAATGCGTTGTAATAGATTTGCAAAATGGAAATAACGACGTTCAATCGTGTTGTGGAAATATAAAAAGAAACGGTCGATAGAAGATTGGTAACTTTTGAGTTTATTCAGGCAGGCACTGAAGGTGCCGAGCATCAACTAGTGCCTCAAAATTCACTCGCTACAGCTGCACGAAGTCACGTGGTTCCATTTCCCTACTGATGAAAGCTTAGCGTGGAAAAACGGGGAACTATGTGAAAAAGGTCACTTCCTTTCAGTGAAGAAAGTCTTCCCTGGTGTTCGAACGACGATGGTAAAAACGTTCCTGGAGGTTTTAATGTTCCAAGGCAGTTACAATGTCAGTCAACGCAGATATCAGAAAAGTATAAGTCATCATCCACGAGCCTTCCAGACTAATTTTTTTACCTGCGGATAGTACCTTGTCCCCTTACGACTGGAAACGTTTTAGTTTTGTTTTATTCCTGGACATCCTAGCAAAATGGAGGTCGTATTCAATACGTATGGATGTGGCACTGCCTTCACGCACCCAATTGTTGACATCGGTTATATAAAACCTGCGCTAAACCGTCTGATTAGCATTTTTCCTATATCTGGTGTCAACATGAGAACAGCGATTTAACAGCAGTAAACGAGACAACTATCGAGTTAGCTATTTGTTCGATTGAAAATTCTGAGCTATTTTGGGACACGTCAAATAAAGCCGACTAAATTAAGGTATGTGTTCCATTCCAATTTAACTTGGTGTTAACGAGTGACTCGATCAAATATGAAGCAAATCCTCCGTCGTGTCAAGGAAATTTAATCGACCTCTTGAATATCTCTCTAACTAAAACATGTGGTCGATTAGGTGGAGTGCAAGCACTTGAACTTAGTGTAACCAAGAGAAACAGGTGAATTTAAGCTGAGATTTCTTGCAACTAGGTCCCCATCTCCACTCACACAAAACTGCTTGTTCAATTGGACAATAAGGCCGATAGAATGTCGACGACTAGGTTCAGGTGATGAGCTGAAGGAAGGAAAAAACCATCGGTAAACTGTGTAAAGGTTTTTATCAGCCTTAGAAGTCAGGACAAGCGAGTGCAAATGTTTATTTTTTCGTAACCGGCTCCTTATAGAAAATGTGCGCCAAACTTCAGTGGCTTTTCGCAAGATATCGCAATTATGTAAGATTAACAGAGGCGAGAAACTGGACAATACTGGGTTTCTTTTTCTATGTTGTTTCTGCGTTCAGGTGGTAGCAGCAAAAGAGTATCAATACAGATCGGCCGGCGTCTTTGGACATGAAATTAACGCGCGGTGGACGATATTTTTGGAAGCGGAACGGTGCACGCACTTCCCCCGGATTGCGCATCACCCACGACTGCTGGAGTACTATGGTAAAAGCTAATGGAACCGTTGGAAACAGTCAGGTACGTCACTGCAATTTTGCACACAGCTGTTTCGGGAACCATCAAGCTGACCAGTGTGGCTAAAAACAAACGAGACAAAGGAGGCCCGAAAGTAATCTTGGTCATTTACATACAGTTTGCTATTCGGAATGATTTGAATCCTTCTCTCAATGTCCATGACAGTAGACTGTACATCCAAAACACACCCCATATTTCCAGTAAACCTACGTTTTGTTGTTCCATCACAGCATCATCTGCTACGCCAAGCTCAAATTCGTCTCCCAACTTAAAATATGTTTGGAAAAAGCTGCACATTTTTAAGTCGCCCTACAAGGAGTTTTCCACTAACAGAATCTCTGCGTTGGCCAGGTTCTGCTTTGAGCACTGGATTTCCACTTCCACTAGCTACACGCTTTTTCGCACGAAAGGGCAGAGCTAGCAATGCTCTTTTTCGTCACAACAAAAGGCAAAGCTTTTGACGAATAAGAAGCATGCAGATGCCTTCTACTCTACGCCCAATCCCATTGTTACCATCTACTCTACCCCGTGGTTATGAACTGACCTTGACGGGTGTAATGTTTTTCGGTTCTCTGGTTGGGCTTTGGTTACCTGAGCCGCTCACTAGAAGCACACCAAATTATTTTCGCCAAAACTATATGTTTTTCGAATTTGAGACTTTTAAGGGGAGTTAGTCTAAACCATTTGCACTTTTAGGTGATATGTTGCTCATAGCCTTTTGTTTAGGTGAGCGAGATTTCAAGGTCACGGACTATCACCGATTCGCAGTTTGTTATCGGTTTGTGAGAGATAAAACACGAAATCGCACTTTATCATGTTTTGGCGTTCTTTAAGAATGAAAATAACATCTACAGAATATCCAATGCAAATTCTACTCAGGAAACTCGGTCATTAACGTGTGTTTGCTTTATACTCCCCAGATTCAACAAACGAGATCATTTTGTTCGGCGAACTTCGTCACAACACATTTTCTTATGGAGCGCAGCTTCCATAAGTACAACATTGTCAGAAAACAGCATGAATTGTGCAGTTGAGACAATCATCTCCGTGGATGATTGCCTTTCCAAACTATGCATGAATAGCCTGTGGACAATACAGCGTCGGGAAGTAACCTTAGGTAACTTACCAACACAGTGCTATCATTTCCATTAGGAACATGGCTCACCATATGTGGAATACGTCATACAGCGCTCATCACGATAAAGGTAGCCATTGTGACTAACCTCGTCTACTTATCGTAACTGCTAGGCCCGTGTCAATGTGCGACGCTGATTATGAGGCCTCACCTATACATGGCAACCTAATTCAATGGTGACGGCCTTTCATACTCAACTGTACACGTTTTCAATCTCGAATGCTTATTGTAACTGCTAGGCCAGCGGCCATATGCGACGCTGCTTATGCGGCCTCAGCTACACACGATAACTTATCCAACGGCCAACGAAAACCCGTCACACTCATAACTGTACTCAATGTCGCCTAACTTGGCTACTTATCATATCTGCTAGGCCCGTGTCCATGTGCGGCGTTGATTGTGCGGGTAATCTAATCCGTCGTACTCATAACTGTACGCGCTGTCGCTTATCCCTGCCACTCAAAATAAACACCAGGCCAGTATTTATGCGAACCGATGAATACGAGTCCTCAGCTACGCAAACAAACCTAATCTAACGGCCACCAATGAACGTCATACTCATAACTGTACGCGATGTCGCCTACCTTGGTTTCTTTTTGTAACCGCTAGGCCAGCGCCCATATGCGGCGCTGTTTATTCAACCCCAATTATGCTACCCTAACCTAACGGCCAACGACAGCCCATCATACCCGTAACTTTGTGCGCAGTCGCTTGCTTCTGCTATTTATAGTAAACACCAGGCCAGTATTTATGCAGGCCGATAAAAATAAGGCTTCGACTATGCGTGGTAACCTAATCTAACACCCAACGTGGGTTCGTCATACGCATAATTGTAGTCGATATCGCCTAACTCGGTTACTTATCGTAATTGCTAGGCTTGTGTCTATGTACAACGTCGCATATGAGACCTCAATAAGCTCAGCAGCCCAACCCGATGGCCAACGACGGCCCGCCACGCATATAGCCGTACTCGGCGTCGCCTACCGTGGCCACTTCTAGTAACTGAAGTGCCGGTACACATGCTTGTAACTGCCACAACTATACATAATAGACAAATCTAACGACCGACGGCGGTCCTTCATGTCCATATGTGTCATCCGTCTGCCAACCGCAAAATAATAGATATTTTGAACTAAGGGCAAGTCCTCAGACTGGATATGGCAGTCTCGGCACCGTCACCCTACGTGGATCCGTGGGCAGCCCTGTCCGCGAAAGTCTTGGCTAGTTCATTTGAGGTTTTCAGGGCAGTTAAGTGTGCCAAGGGAACTGTGATAAATTAGGAGAAGCTTTCTAACCCCAGAGCAGCAATCAGGATAGCGGTGGCTAAATCTTCACATTCCTCAGGCGCTATAAAAGTGCCCTAAGTAAAAATGACCCATAATTTTGTTATTTCTGGGTTTCAGGGCACATTCGACTCGGCTGACCGGCCTATTCCTTTTTACGCGCTTACCCATCAAAGGATATCTCAAAAGTTTGTGAATACAATAATTTCTTTATATTCTTCGAATTCCGGACGTGTGAGAGAATATGAAGAGCTCTCTGAAAGCTTCCGTACATAAAGCGATGACCGACTTGAGTGCGCACTCTCTTCATTCCTGTTTACTCTGGTGTTCGATGAGGTAATATGATGAAAGCTGGAATGTCTGCAAAACCCCGGCATTCCCAGCGACCCCTACGGAAGTCTTGTTGAGCTTGAGTATGCGGACATCGTTCCCTTCTTCCAAGAGGAGGAAAAGGCGCAGGTGTTTTTTAATGAACTGGGCTCCTCTTTTCGTATGCACTTTGCACCCACAAATGTAAAGTCACACTCCTTGACATGCGGTCACCTTGCATGCCCTTTATAATCCAGAAAAGGGCACTGGACCTTGTGGAGCGTTTTACTTGTGTTGGAAATTGTGTTGGGTCTGGTTTTAATGTGAAAGATGAGGTCAATGCACGACTCTGCAAGGCCCGGGTCAACTATGGCGTGAATGTGGTATAGCTCTGAATCTGCAGGAGGTGTGTATCAGGCTAAACTGAAGGCTGTTTCGCTGTAAAACTGAGACTTGGTCTGTTTGAGCAGCGAAAGTGAGATGTTCGACAGCCGTTGTCACAGAATCACAGTTCGTATGGAAAGATGTCGGCGAAAACGTAACGAGGGAGATGGAAAGCGAGTGCTTAGTTGTGCTACGGGGACTTCCATTAAAAAATGTGCCCGTTGCCAGGAGGTGTGTTCGTTAGTCCATGTATTGCATACGCCGGACCGTCTTTTGCCAAAGAAAGGGCTGTTTTACATGCCGACCAAAAAAAGAGAACCGAAAGCAGAGAAGTGGCCAACTCTCGACCTAGCAGTGTGGTACGAAGGAGATTACAAAACTTCTAGTTGCAGTCAGTGCGACTGGTCTTCCAGAATGGAGAACGCATGATCACCACTGTTCCGTTGGAGACGGTGCAATTTATGGCTCCCAATCGGTGTCAGTGAAGTTCTTGCTGTAAGTTGCTATCCAGATTGTCTGAGCAAGTGTATGGAGGTTAGAGCACTGTGGACATGGCACGATAAGTGCTGGTTGATCTTAAGGGCTGGGTAGCGAATAAAAGGCCGATCGGGTAGAATGAATGTCGATGGGCAGGCAGGGCGCATTTAGGGAACTGGTGAGGAGAATTCGGATTCCATATACTGCTCAAAGGACGGAGTCGGAATTGGTGAAACTGGCTACGCATGTTAGTTGGACGTTGGTTGGAGGACAGTTTTTCCCGGGATACTGAGGCGCACTGAAAGTTGCAGACCTCAGGAAAATCATCATCACAATCGGCGGCAGCTAGGTCGTATTAGGAGTGGCTGGCTTAGTCTCTCGTGTGTTCGGATATTTTAGACATGCTTGCGGTAGTGAACATAGGTGGTAATACTCTGACATGAACAATGAGTTAGATGAAGCCAAAAAATCGTATGACGGGTATGAAAAAGAGCCTGAGGGTAACCTGAAATATTTAATAGCTTTCAGCTGTTTTATGGTTCTGAGATGTGGAAGCCCTTTTAGCCACAACCATAAACTGTGGAGAAAAAGAAAGGCAAGCACGGTAGATGATCATCTGTGTCCTCGTTGATGAGTGTCGCTGCGGTTGGGTATGGAATATTTCCTAATTACGAGGAGGACGATGGGCTGTTGCTTTTACTAAGCTACAGGTTAGAAGTGCCGTCGAAACAGGATCAGAGAGAAGTTAGGATTTTGTCCTCTAGAAGAGTGGAGTTGACGCCGACAGCCCTCCCAAAAAACTTCTTTAATAAGGCTATGGTTGCACGTTTGAATTCTAGGGGTAAAGTCTATATCACTTAATTTTATGACTACCTAGAATACCCCCCCCTGTGGCTTTGATTTCGTTGTGTCCAACATCAGTATATACACTGATACTTCCTTATTGGCAGTGGGATCAACTGAGCTTTGTAACAGTGAGGTGTCTAAACAATTTTATCGAAGGCATAAACGAGATTATACATTTTCCATTTCAGACTCATCAGCGAATGAACCTAGGTTACGGAAAAAGAAACGAAGTCTCGACGTTATGGTTGCTTATGAGGCTTATATCAGAGTCGCACGGGCATAACAGTTACCGTGAGTAGCTTTGGTAATTGACGACTCAAAGTGTTATCAAGACAAACAGCAACGTTTACGCTTGTTTTCCGGTAATGCCGTTGCGCTTTATGAAGTGCTCCAGCTAACTGAGCTTATTTTTTCCAATAGGAAAGACACCTCATCGGGATGTTGGTAGTTCACAGGCAGATACCTGAAATTGTTGAATTATTCTCTGGCTAGTTGCGCAAATCTCGTAATAGGAAACAGCTACAGATATGCATATTCGCAACAATACCGGATAATACGTCCTTGATTGATATACTGCGCTCGAGGCGAGCTTCTCAAAAACCGTTGTGCCGAAGTTCGAGGGAAAAAATCACCTTATTGGTTACGCCTGAGGAATATACTGTATACAAACGCTATACAACTAACCACCTAGGTGAAAGTTAAGAAGGATATTCCGTAAGTGCTATTTCCGATTTGAAGAAAACCGCGGGACATTAAAATATGCAGAATTTTATTTCGTGTTCTAGCTGGTGAGCTGGTACTAGGTGGTGGTCTATGACCTTGAAAGTTCACTCGCTCGAACAAAATGCTATGTTCCACATGTCACAGAAACGTGCAAGCAGATTATGCTGAATCCCCACAAAATAAGTAGTTTTGAAAACCCCATAGTTTTGGTGGTATCAGCTCCGGTTCAGTTACAGTGAGCGGCTTACTATGAAAGCCTAAATCTAGGCGAGGGATTTGATGTTTGATTTTTAAAACTGGCAGCCCACGGTATGCGTATGCAACTTTAGTTAACACGACAGCTCCTTTTGCTGCCCGTAAAACACCAGTTCCTAGGCGTTGCTTGTAGTCAGTAAATTTTCCGCTGGTGAATGTGATCTTCCACTTCCAATGCAACAGCAAGCAGTTTCCCAGGAGAGATTTGACCCAGTGAATTATGTCATATACGATCTGTGACAGCGTTTGAATCGTTTGCCGAATTGTTACAATCTGAGGAATGAAGGCAACGCCTTGAGGATTCTATGTATCCACACACTTCTTCAAAGTAGAAGGCGTGGGTGAAGGCACCCATCATGTTTACTGGTCAGAATAATGTAGTTCGAATCTCCAAGATATATACTTTCACTTTTTCCTCCTCACTTAGGGCGGTTTTCGGCCCCACAGATTAGTAATACCTCTCCATCAAATATATCCTTTGCTCCTGATCTATTTCGAACACCGAAAACAACGATTCTACTAAGATTCAGTTTTGACATATTTCTGGGATGAGATTTGCCATCAGTTTCCACTTCGAATTTCCCCCTTCACCTCTGCTTGTGCTTTTCATGACCCGGCCATTCACTCAAGCGCCCAAGGTTACTTACGGCTAGTGCAGCATGCGAGCTGCGGAAGCACGAACGTAGATTCCCACGACACTATCTGTCGATAGAAAACAGAAAATAAGCTCATGAGCCAAGGCCCACTGTATGATCCATTACGTTGACATTTGAAATTCCCAACGTTTGTTCTGTCCCTTTTTGAAACCCCCGCAACACTTTTGTGTTTAGTGCGTGTATATGAACTGGCGTTTGTTCGTCCTTACCACTTCCCTCATTTGCACTTGAGATCGTCCAGCTATTTGTGGCCGACTGTATGCACGTGTAACTGTTTCATGTGGGAGTCTGTTTGCTCATTTGGTTCGTGCTCTTGTAATCCAAGTAGACCGTGTGTTTTGGACGAGTACCTACTGTCGAGGTTCGTATAATTTATGAATTCATGTCTTACATCAATGACACCGTATAGAAACCCAGCTCCGACTTTGTTTTGCCTTCCTGGAGTTTCTGGCATTACGCGCCACTCGAGGATACCGTTTGCTCATTACAGTACTTAGCAACTTAAGACGGCTTGCCTGAAAGTAGGATGCCAACCTTTGGAACCATTGTGGAAGAAACAGGAGCCCAGGATGCGGAAACGTTTGAAGCCGCGAAGAAAACAATTGCAATGCACTTTGCTTAGCGCCCTGGTTCTTGTAAGTCACTTTGTTCATCTAGACGAAAAGGTGTTGTAGCTATGAAAGCTTCAAGGATTGCCAAGCTCGAGAGGCATCAGGTTAAGTGAATGTTCGAACTCCAGCTGGCTTTTCTAGAGGCACAGAGCAAGACCGAGCTAGCTAAAATTAAGCTGGGGGCATAAGGGGATTCATCAGCTGAAGTCTGGGGAACAGCGGCCTCAGCCAACCGGTTAAAGCAATACACGAAATTCTGTCAGTTAGATATGAGACTTCTAAGATATGCTGGTGATGTCAGACGATCATCTCCAGGGCCAAAACCGGTCATTTTCATCACTCCAGAAACAGCCACTGGTAAACCATCCAAAGTGAAACCATCATGCTTCAATGGCAATTCGAGTCATTACTGAAGGTTCACACGCCAAGGTGAGATATATATTGAGAACAAGGTTTAGGACGCCGGTCAGAAGATCCTGTACCTGATCCACTACTGTCAAGGCGGCGTGAAGGCAGCCATTGAAGTGTGTGTGATGTTCCCGCCGGAAGTAGCATACTCCGGGGCCTTAGAGATTCTACGCTACACTTTTGGTCAACCTCGTATTATTGCTCGCTCTCTATTCAAAAGCCTGCTTCGATTGGCACGACAGACCACTGGAGTAGCCAAGTATATGTCAAGCTTGTGCATAAATGTGTGAAGATGTAAAATTGCGCTGACGCAAACGCGGTATGTTACAGATTTGCACTCACTTGTGGTTGTAGATAGAATCGTGCGTTCTCTCCCCTCTCCAGTGCGGCGCAAACGGGCTGGGTTTTCAGATAAGATATCAATGACTGGCAGGAACCCAACGTTCACTGACTTGACGGAGTTGGTGGACATGCGTTCCAGGGTTGCACAAAATCGGTTTGGGCAACTGGCCCGAGAAGGGGACGTAAGATGCCCTCCTGCGCCGCTAACTTTTACCAATCAAGCTCCCAGACGGGGTGGTTTCACCAGTTTCCTAACCAAATAAGGCCAGACGCAGACAGTGGTTCAAACGCTTGCCCATTATATTCACAGCTCCATCCAATATCTGGCTGCCAGCGCCTTGTATCTATGGAATTTCCTACTAGATGGAGGTGCATTCGGGGGAATAATGCATGCTTTGTTTGCTTAGAAGACTCCCACATGGCTCAAGATTGCACGTCACTTGTCCGATGCGGTCAGTCGGGTTGTAAGGGACGACATCATAGGTTGTTGCATGCACTAAAACCCGGAAACAAAGCTTTAAAATCTTCAGGAGTAAATGGTTTTTGTGCTTTAACTCGAGGTAGCCGGCTTCCAGCACGCCTAGGAGTTATTCCTGTTAAGCTTGACACTCCTGCGGGAAAGGTGACAACGTATGCATTTTTAGAAGCTTGGTCCCACATAACGCTAGTAAAGCGAGACCTTCTGGTTAGAAGTGGGATCAGGCTGCCACCAACTTCTGTGACCCTTGATACACTGAATGGTTCCATGGATGCACATCCAAAGCCAATCACATCAGGCTTTTATCAATGGATGAAAGCCAGTCGATGGATATTAACGAAGCATTCATATTCATCGTTGAGAGCCTACCCATGCAAGCTGTCCCACCTATCATAGTAGCGGCTCCAACGTGGCCTCACCTTAACGAATTCGCTTTTGGCGAATTGAAAGAAGGTGACGTAGGAATCCTTACTGCGTGTGACGTATCCGAAGTGCACTGGGTCTTCGAGCAGAGCCTGGGAGGTGAAAAACAGCTATTTGCTGTGAAGACGTCACTCGGCTGAATACTTCTTGGTCCGATGATAAATGGGACGGAGCAGAAGGCCGTCAGTCATTGCATAACCGGGTGCAGTCAGAGCATCCAGAGGCATTTGCAGCGGCTGTACAACTCGGAATTCGCAGACACTTCAACATCGGGCACTAGTCTCTCTATAGAGAATCAGAGAGCATTATTGATAACGGAGACTGGTGCGGCGTGGATAAGTGGACACAACCAGCTACCACTCTCATGGAAGGATAACGCACTTCCCCTACCCGATAACTTCCAGGTGGCTAGAGAACTTTCAGCAAGTCTGAAAACTGAACTATACAAGGATCATTTTCTACACGGAAAGCACGATAAGGTGGCTCACGCGCACTTGGAGCAAGGATACATTGAACGGGTGACAGATGCTCCCACATTGTCATTAAATTCAAAGTAGTGGTATCTCCCACACCACCCGGTTATCAACCCAAAAAAAGCCAGAAAATATTCGGGTCGTATGCATTCGACTGAGCTGCCAAACGTCATGGGGTGCCCCTGAACGGGCACCTGTATCAGGGCCTTGATTTAACCGCAAAGCTTGTAAATGTTATGCTTGGCTTTCTTTTACAGCAGATTACTGTGGCAGCGGACATCGAAGGGATGTTCCTGCAGGTCAAGGTTGATCCCTGCGATAGAGGTGTTCTGGAATTCCTGTGGCGGGAAAACTATGAGTTCTTTAGAGAACCCACTAAATTCCGATGGATGTCCCACCCGTTTGGCGCCACCTACTCCCTTTTTTGTAAACGTTTCGCCTTATGAAAGACCGTTGAAGAATTCGGCTTTGGTTACGCCATCTCAATTTTCCTCGCAGTAGACAATAATCTATGTGTTGTTACTGCTCAAAGTTGTTGCCGGACTCGGTAACGGCCAAGTGCTTCGTTAACGAGATAAGTGTTTTGCTCTGAAAGGGAGGTTTCCGCATTAGGAACTGGTTTTCCGAGGCGTGCGGGGTATTTTCAGTCATTAGTTCCAACCGAACTCACGTCTGGTGTGAGAAACCCAACTAAGGGCCCATTGCCAATGGAGCGTGCCCCAGGGGTGCAGTGGGTTACTGAAGTTGCTACACTTGTGATCGCCTTTAATCTACCGACGAAACCGCCAACGCGCAGAGGTGTTTGTTCTTTTGTATCTTAACTGCTTGATCCTCCGAGCCTTGTTTCTACGTGGTTAATACCAAGCAAGTGCCTACTGCAATCCCTGTGCAAAGGTGGCCTTGGTTGGGACGAGCCCTTAAGTGATACCGATCGCACTTGCAGGGATAATTGGTTGTCTAACCTTCGTAGTTTCCATAAATTGCGATCCCTTAGTTGCACAAAGCCTAGAGAGGCTAGTGTTATTCCACATGCCGAACTTCCTGTATTTTTGGATGCATCGAAGACTGCATATAGCGTAGCGGTTTATGCTCGCTTCATGATGAACGCTGAAATTTCTGGCTGATCGCTTGTATTCTCGAAGTCGCTGGTGGCACCCTTAAGTCCGGTTCGATACCAAAATTAGAGTTAACGGCATTTTTGGCAGTCCGGATGGCAGATATAATTGGGCTACTAAAATACTACTTCCAACGTACTGTGTTTTGACGGACTTTAATATTGCTCTGCTACACCCATAAACTATCTTCCAGCGTTTGTACCCCTGTTGCAAATCGATTCAGCAGCTATGTCCGACATGTCGTCACCTACTCAAAAAGAAGACAGGTGACGTCGGAGAACAATCCAGCTGACATTGCCTTGGAAAGGCATATAACTCAGTCGCAGATGGTTTCACGGATTCACGGATTGATACACAGGAGCGAGGCTTTCGCCCAAGTTTCCGGGTCGGTTTTGTTCTTGTCGTTCAGCGGCTGTCGTTCACCTGAAAGGCACAAGTGAAAAAAGGGTGTAGCACTGCTCTTTAAGTTCTCAGCGCGGGGCAGTATGTTTGCCAGCGCGAGGACTCGCGTAAATAAGTGTCTAATAGTGTTTTGAACTGAGTTCTAGAGGGAGCGTGGACAACCGTCTCAGGAAGGTTATTCCACGCAGCAACTACCCGAAATGAGAAAAAGTTTGCCTAATGAAGGTGTGCGCTCTGAGCTTAAAAATCTTCTTACCATGTCCCCGCCGTGTGTTTGCTGGGTCAACGGTGAAAAACCTGTTGGCCAAGCCTTGTTCAAACAGGGCGTAAGTAAGAATTAAGTCCCCTCGGAGGCGACGATACTCAAGGGAAAGAGGTCGAGCACCGCGAGACGCGTTTCGTAGTCCATGGACTTGAGACCGGCAACCATTTTCGTAGCAGCTCGCTGGACACGCTCAATGAGGATTACGTCTTTCGTGCGTCCTGAGTAGACAACCGGGTTGGCATATTCAAGGAGCGGTCTGACATAGGCCCCATAGAGTATTTGGAAGTCCGTGCGAGTAATACGAGAGAAGGTACGCCGAATCATCCGTAGAACAGCGAATGCCTTCTGAGCCGATTTCTCAAGGTGCAGTGAGAAGGACAGGTTTGGAGAGAGCCAGATACCCAAATCCTTTTTGGCATCTATCCTCGTGATGTCTTCTGGTCCTTTCTCACCATGCATGACAAAGGAGTTCGCTGAGTCTCCTCCAAATGACATATGGACGCACTTTTCGTCATTCAGAGGAAGGTGCCAGTCCAACGACCACTGCTTTGCGGCGTCTACATCAATTTGGAGGGCACTGGCATTGGAACTCCACGATTTCAAGTCGTCCGCAAAAGTAGACATGGACTTGAAAGAACATCTGGAAGGTCATTGACGTATATCAGAAACAGCAAAGGTCCCAAAACGGAGCCCTGAGGAACTCCAATGGAGACCGGCGCCGCAGAAGAGTAGGTCGAGCCTACTTTCACTCGGAATGATCTGTCTGATAGGAATGCCTTGATCCAGTGTAGGATTTTCCCTTGAATCCCGTAAGACTCGAGTTTGTGGAGCAGAGGGACGTGGGACTCGATCAAATGCTTTTGAAAAGTCGAAAAATATGGCATCCGATATGAGTCCCTCGTCCTTGGCTTGGGTTAAGCTGTCCATAAATACGAGCATGTTCGTCACGCAGGAACGGTTTGGGAGAAATCCGTGTTGAGTTTGAGAAATCAAGTTGTTGGAAGTAAGGTGATCTAGAATGGCTCGCTTCAGAATGCGTTCCATCACCTTGCATGGCACGCTAGTGAGGCTTATAGGCCTGTAGCTGCCAGGCGATAGTCGGTCACCAGTTTTGTAGATTGTGCGTGACAATCGCTTCCTTCCAAACAGAGGAAAGGTGGCCTTCGTCAAGCGACTGACGAAACAGCAGATGGAAATGAGTTGCCAGTGTATACGACGTTTCCTTCAGGATCCTTGGGTGGACTTTGTCGGGCCCCAACGCGCAGAATGAGTTGATCTTGTGCAGGAGTTGACGAATGTCCTCCACCGTGAAGACCAAGCCGGTTAGAGGCCGTTCGTAGATACGCCTTGACAAGGTTGGATGTGACGAGGACGCTGGGACTGAATACGACCTGCATAGTGATCTCCGTAAAACTCAAACACCACTTTTTGTTCACTCGTGGGTTCCCCGTTCTTGTCTGTCAAGGAGAACGCGGATGGCTTGTTTCTGCGACGATGTCTCATGTATTTGAACGGCACATTTTTGTTCTTCCGGGCGAGGTCCAGAATGGTGGCTTGTTTCCGTATGTTCGATTGGCGGATTTCCAATTTACAGCGGTTCTGCATTTTACGAAATGCCAGCTCATCTTCTGTGTCTTCTGTAGCCAACTTCTTGAAAATAGTTGAGACTTCTTTTCAGAAGATCTAACCCAGAGTTTCACTCAACCTAGAGAGCAATTGGCCTCCACAGCCTCCATTGACGCAGCCCGATGGGGTCGAGCTGGAAAGCTGGGTAGCACAGGTTAACTGACTGGAGGGTATGATAGCTTGTGCCAACTAATGTCTCGGATTTCTTGTTGGGCGAAGCTACAGAAGGTTGTAGTTTGGACAACGCGTAACAAGCAATATCTATTGACTAAGATGGACTGAGCAGGGAAAGGGTTTTACCTTCCGGTGTGATCAGAGTATCCAAACTCCGTCAAGCACGTAGTTGTTTGATAAGGATCGCAATCCAGTCACTTCACACAGGAGTTACATCAGGCTAACGCTTCTATAATGGATGCGAAGTGTCCTAGCAATAGGACTCAAAACGGCAGCCTGCGAAAATTGTCACCTGTTTTGATCGGTGGCGTGTTGTGCTCGGGAGACAGACTTAGCTACTTGAACTACGATCAGTCAATAAAACATTCAGCTCTTCCTCCGAGCCGAACTCCTGTTACTACCTTGATCATACGGCACTTTCATGAAGTGGAAGGGCACTGTAGAGTATCCCAGGTCTTGGCCTCTATCCAACAGTGATATTGGATTATCAATGGGACGGGAGCCGTTAAACGAGTGATTGGTGCGTGCTCTTTATACAGGCGCCGCTCCGCACAGCCCGGCACAAAATGCTGGCTCCGTTGCCGGTAGAAGAGTGGAAGTGGGTTGGTGACTCCGTGAGTGCGTGGGAGTGGACTACTTATAACTCTTTACAACCAAACGTGGCCGTTCACAGGAAGAACACTATGGCTGTATCTTTAGCTGTCTGAAAACTAGAGCAGTCCATCTGTTGACCGACGCACTCCTGTAATGTTTGATGTGATTCGTTGGTAGACGTGGCAAGCCCACAGATATTTATACTGATAATCGTGCAAACTGCATTGGAACACTAAAAGAATTTCGAGATGGTATAAAGCGGTGGAGTCATAGTAAAGTATCGGACCGACTTTTGACTATGGATACAGTGATAGTGTTTATTCCCAACTTGCGTGTGGCATGCAGTCAGCCATGATCATAAGGTTACAGTCACAATAAAGACATGACTGGTGAGGCCTGTGGGCACAGGAGGTTTTGTGAAAAGAGAGTGTCATAGGCGGTAGGCTTCATCCGATGATGACGTAGTTGCTACTAAACCGGTACAAGCAGAAAGCTCTTTTCTGAAGAGAACCTCGAGCAACATCAGCTCGTTAGAATTTGAAGGCGGCGGGCAAAAACAGAACGAGCGAGGGCAAAACAGGAGGCTTCCTGTCTGATACAAGACAAGAAAAGTGTAAACTGCGGAAACTGAGGAACCAGGACATCAGGTCTGGTGAAACAGCAAAGTTGACGCCATCCAGCCGGTCAAATTGAACTAAAGCTCAAAACAACCGCTAAGACCTCGTGGCCTTGGACAGTTGGACTCATGGCCGGGGTCACGAAAAGCGTAAGTGGGGATGATAAAATGGGGAAATAGCAAAGCGGATAAATGGTACCAGGAATCTGAGAAACACTGCGTACAGTGAAACTGCAGAGACTCACTGGCGTCGCTGGTGGAGTTGTGCATAATAGTTCCTTGAAAGAGTGAGACAATGACTAAACACGAGCCCAAACGCGAACTGTATAGAAAATTATTGATTTTGTGGGGAACATAGCCTGAAAGTCCACCGAAATGGCCACATTCAAAAGACAGGTTTAGCAGGTTGGAATGAACATAAAATGGAGGCAGCTGGGGCCGGGTGAGGAGCTCATTCGTATTTGCAGTTGATGAAACGAGTGGGCGCGAGGGCACGGTCGATAGTCGAAGGAACAGCTGTTGGTGTGGTATCAAACTGGGTATGGCAATGCCGTGCCATCATTGGCCTAACACACTTTTGTTTTCGGACAGCCCCGTAACGGGCAACACATTTAAGGTTATTGAGTTGAGATGTGCAATTCTCTGAAAGTGGATAACAGCCAGCCAGGTCGTCCATACCCGATACTGCCGAATTTCAAAGCTTGGGAAGGCGAGGGAATGGGATGAGACATCAGCTGAGACTGTTAATATATGGAGAGAGAGAGATGAAAAGAGAAATACTTGAAGTGTACCGCTATTAGTGGGGACAAAAGTGCTTATATGAGAGATAGCATAGTGATGGGTTGGTAATTAGTATGCTAGGAACCAAGCAAGGGTTGAGTTAGCTAACATACGATATTAAAGTACAAGAGATCTAGTGCAAGCCGGTATAAGCTCGCAGAGTGGTAGTGCGTTAGGGAAATTAAACGTGTAGGGACTGAGGGGGATGAACTGAGGTGACGGACCAGTTTATCCGATATTTATTACTTGAGCTGGACAGTACCATAACCTAGGAGGGAAAGTAAGCTTAAGAGAAATGGTCACCAGTCCACGAAGCATTGCTATCAGCTTCAAGTTAACAAGTGGTGCATGATGAATAATAATAATAATAATAATAATAATAATGTTTATTCCCAACTTTAGGCATGCCGTCGGGCATGATCATAAGGTTACAGTCAGAATAAAGGTACGACTGGTGGGACTGTGAGTACGGGGGTTTTGGTGGGAAGAGGACAGCGCCATAGGCGGTGAGCTGTATCCAATGTAAACGTGGTCGTCACTAAACCGGCACGAGCAGGGAAGCTCTTTTGTCGAAGAGAACATCAAGTAAGGTCAGATCGTTAGGATTTGAAGGTGGCGGGCAAACAATGCGAGGGAGGGCAAAACAAGAGGCTTTGCCTGAAATATGACAAGAGAAATGTAGACTGTGGAAAATCAGAAACCAGAACATCAGATCTGGTGAAGCAGCAAAGTTGGCATCATCCAGCCGATCAAATTGAACTGAAGCCAAAACAACCGCTGAGGCCCGCGGCCTTGGACTATTGGGCTCGTGGCCAGGGTCACAAAAGCGTGTGGGGATGATGAAATGGAGGGACTAGCAGAGCGATAAATGGTAGCAGGGATCTCAGAAACATGGTATACAGTAAAACTGTAGTGACTCACTGGTGTCGCTGTTGTGGAGGCGCATAATAGTTCCTTTGGAAGAGAGATGGTGGCAACACACGAGCCGGAACGCGAACTGTATAGAAAGTTACTGGATTTGGTGGGAAGCACAGTAACACAGAGATGGCCATTTCAACCAGCAGTTCAGCAGGTTGGAATGAATGCGTCATGGAGTCAGCTGGGGTCGATTGGGGAGTTCGTCGTATTTGCAGTTAATGGAACGAGTGGGCGAGGGCACGGTCGAGAGAAGGAATGGAATAGTTGCGGGTGTTGAACTGGGTATGGCAGTGCCGTGCCATCATTCCTGACATGCTTCAGTTTTTGGACAGCCCCGTAACGGACTCACATTTTGGTGGTGAGCTGGGGTGTGCAGTTCTTTGTGCAGCGGGATTCATTTCAGGCTGGCCGAGGAAACAAGGTGGAAGCCGATATGGAATCGCAGGGTTTATTGGTCCGTTTGGGGATCCTGTGGTTGAAGATCACCGGCCAGGTGGAGTGGGTAACAGCCAACCAGGTCCTCCGAACCAGGCATTGCCGAAGTTCGAAGCATGCAACAATATACACGGCAGAGAACCGTATAGGTAGTCGTTGGGCACCAGTCTGCATGCTGGTAGTGGAGGGTTTGTAACCTCTGCGTACATATATTTCTCATTGTATATGCTCACTCCTGGGAGGGTCAGTATGTGTGTTTTGTTTGGTCGACTAACGCGCTTTTGATGCATTATAACCCCAGTATGAAGGCAGCCACAGCTCCGTATGTCGATGTGCCATGGGCATCGCAGGGCCTTCAGGCTATCCCATCCAGTTTTACGAATTCCTTTTTTAATAAACAGACGAGAGCCCAGTTTTTCCTTTTTTACTTGTCTATAGTTTATAGCTTTGCCAGTGGCTACCATTGGGACAATGGATGGAAATTGCCAGAGCGCGTGGACTGGTTAAACCATGACGGTGCGTGAACTATTGAGCCAAACGGAGTACTGTAATGTTTGTGCGCACTTCAACAATTCATCCATACTGAGGTCCATACCTGATATTGCCGGTGTTCAAAGCTTGGGAAGACGAGGGAATGGGATGAGAACTAACATACCATGGTGACATCAGAGAAAGATCGTTCATCGTTATTCAGTTGGGTACCACAGGTGATTGTATGAGAGAGGATAGGGGTGGATTTGTGCTCAGTAGACTAGGGACCAAGCAAGGGCTGAGTTAGCTAACATACGATATTAAAGTAATAGAAAGAGATCTAGTGCCGGTATAAGCTCGCAGAGTGGTAGTGCGTTAGGGAAATTAAACGTGTAGGGACTGAGGGGGATGAACTTCTGAGGTGACGGACCAGTTTATCCGATATTTATTACTTGAGCTGGGCAGTACCATAACCTAGGAGGGAAAGTAAGCTAAGAGAAATGGTCACCAGTCCACGAAGCATTGCATCGCTTCAAGTTAACAATGGTGCATGATGAATAATAATAATAATAATAATAATAATAATAATGTTTATTCCCAACTTGTGGGGGCATGCCGTCGGGCATGATCATAAGGTTACAGTCAGAATAAAGGTATGACTCAGTGGGACTGTGAGTACGGGGGTTTTGTGGGAAAAGAGGACAGCGCCATAGGCGGTGAGCTGTATCCAATGTAAACGTGGTCGTCACTAAACCGGCACGAGCAGGGAAGCTCTTTTGTCGAAGAGAACATCAAGTAAGGTCAGATCGTTAGGATTTGAAGGTGCGGGCAAAAACAATGCGAGGGAGGGCAAAACAAGAGGCTTCTTGCCTGAAATATGACAAGAGAAATGTAGACTGTGGAAAATCAGAAACCAGAACATCAGATCTGGTGAAGCAGCAAAGTTGGCATCATCCAGCCGATCAAATTGAACTGAAGCCAAAAACAACCGCTGAGGCCTCGCGGCCTTGGACTATTGGGCTCGTGGCCAGGGTCACAAAAGCGTAAGTGGGGATGATGAAATGGAGGGACTAGCAGAGCGAGTAAATGGTAGCAGGGATCTCAGAAACATGGTATACAGTAAAACTGTAGTGACTCACTGGTGTCGCTGTTGTGGAGGCGGGCATAATAGTTCCTTTGGAAGAGAGATGGTGGCAACACACGAGCCGGAACGCGAACTGTATAGAAAGTTACTGGATTTGGTGAGCACAGTGCAACACAGAGATGGTTAATTTCAACCACAGTTCAGCAGGTTGGAATGAATGCGTCATGGAGTCAGCTGGGGTCGATTGGGGAGTTCGTCGTATTTGCAGTTAATGGAACGAGTGGGCGAGGGGGCACGGTCGAGAGAAGGAATGGAATAGTTGCGGGTGTGCTTTCGAACTGGGTATGGCAGTGCCGTGCCATCATTGGCCTGACATGCTTCAGTTTTTGGACAGCCCGTAACGGACTCCACATTTTAAGGTGAGTGGGCTGGGGTGTGCAGTTCTTTGTGCAGCGGGATTCATTTCAGGCTGGCCGAGGAAACAAGGTGGAGCGAAGCCGATATGGAATCGCAGGGTTTATTGGTCCGTTTGGGGATCCTGTGGTTGAAGATCACCGGCCAGGTGGAGTGGGTAACAGCCAACCAGGTCCTCCGAACCAGGCATTGCCGAAGTTCGAAGCATGCACTAATATACACGCAGAGAACCAGTAGGTAGTCGTTGGGCACCAGTCTTGCATGCTGGTAGTGGAGGGTTTGTAACCTCTGCGTACTATATTTTCTCATTGTATATGCTCACTCCTGGGAGGAGTCAGTATGTGTGTTTTGTTTGGTCGACTAAGCGCGCTTTGATGCATTATAACCCCAAGTATGGCGAAGGCAGCCACAGCTCCGTATGTCGATGTAAGCCATGGGCATCGCAGGGCCTTCAGGCTATCCCATCTGTGTTTTTTACGAATTCCTTTTTTTAATAAACAGACGAGAGCCCAGTTTTTCCTTTTTTTACTTGTCTATAGTTTATAGCTTTGCCAGTGGCTACCATTGGGACAATGGATGGAAATTGCCAGAGCGCGTGGACATGGTTAAACCATGACGGTGCGTGAACTATTGAGCCAAACGGAGGCGTACCGTAATGTTTGGTGCGCACTTCAACAATTCATCCATACTGAGGTCCATACCTGATATTGCCGGTGTTCAAAGCTTGGGAAGACGAGGGAATGGGATGAGACTAACATACCATGGTGACATCAGAGAAAGACTTCGTTCATCGTTATTCAGTTGGGTACCACAGGTGATTGTATGAGAGAGGATAGGGGTGGATTTGTGCTCAGTAGACTAGGGACCAAGCAAGGGTTGAGTTAGCTAACATACGATATTAAAGTACAAGAGATCTAGTGCAAGCCGGTATAAGCTCGCAGAGTGGTAGTGCGTTAGGGAAATTAAACGTGTAGGGACTGAGGGGGATGAACTTCTGAGGTGACGGACCAGTTTATCCGATATTTATTACTTGAGCTGGGCAGTACCATAACCTAGGAGGGAAAGTAAGCTTAAGAGAAATGGTCACCAGTCCACGAAGCATTGCTATCAGCTTCAAGTTAACAAGTGGTGCATGATGAATAAATTGTCGTTGGGCACCAGTCTTGCATGCTGGTAGTGGAGGGTTTGTAACCTCTGCGTACATATATTTCTCATTGTATATGCTCACTCCTGGGAGGAGTCAGTATGTGTGTTTTGTTTGGTCGACTAAGCGCGCTTTGATGCATTATAACCCCAAGTATGGCGAAGGCAGCCACAGCTCCGTATGTCGATGTAAGCCATGGGCATCGCAGGGCCTTCAGGCTATCCCATCTGTGTTTTTTACGAATTCCTTTTTTTAATAAACAGACGAGAGCCCAGTTTTTCCTTTTTTTACTTGTCTATAGTTTATAGCTTTGCCAGTTAAATGGCACAACCGGTACGAGTCCAGCCCAGTAGGAACAAACAGAAAACAATAATGCTCTTTTATAGATTTCCTGAATTAAAGGCCATGCTGAGAACCACCGGCGATGGGCGAAGCACCCGCGCTGTTGGAAGCGCGGCAGGCATACAAACGCACATGGTGCAACGTAACAGGTCGACCCTTCCTGCAGAACGTACCGACCACCACACGAGGTTCTCATCGCTCGTGCATGCTGCCAGATCTGCAAGGTGGTATGCCACCAAACAGTCATAATTGCGGTTTGTGCATTATTAAAGAACTCCAGCTACCAGATATTTTATCCCGTCTGGGGGGAAACCATGCCACTAAAATAGCTCAGTCATTTCGAACGAACAAGCGACAAACAGCTGCTGGGAAAGGCAGGTCGCGAAGGCGAATGAGGCGGTAGCTACCATTGGGGCAATGGGAAAAGAACGGAACTGGCCAGAGCGTGTGAACACGATTAAACGACGACGATGCGTGAGCTATTGAGCCAAACAGAGGCGCACTGCAAGGTTTCAGGCGTGTGCTGAATGGGTTGCGTTGTGTATAGTACATCCTCAGGCACGATTCGGGCTTGGTTTATGTTGGTTAGGGTTAAGCAAGAAGAGACACCACTCGTTAAGCAGAATGGACAGAGTAGTCCAGGGCTGGGACTTAGCTCGGAGGAATCTGGTATAAGTTGCTTTAGGCAAGTCAAAGAGGTAGCAAGGTGTAGTAAGTTGGTGGCTTATTTCTTTAACTCATTGTTTAAATTTTTTCCGCCCACTAACCATACCTTCGTCAAACTCAGGGGTGGTCTGAACCCCGCTCATAAAAGAAGTTATGGGATACTTTGGTATTAATTAAAGCAGCTGCGGCTTCACACGTAAGCACTTAAATCCACAAGTAGCTAACCACAGTGGTGGTGTGTGGGGACGCATAATCAGGTGGTGCGGCGTTTCCTTTTATTTCTACGTAAGAAACAGTGCTTGACCGATAAACAACTAAACACAGTTCTTATACAGGCAGAGCGAATTCTAAATAACCGATCTACATTCCCGCTATCATCAGATAGCAAGGATTTGGAGCCGCTCATTCCAACCAGTTTATTGCTCATGTGACACTGTCGTGCGATACCCGGTCACGACGATTTGGCTTCACGATACCGTGCCGGTTGTAAAAATATCAATTACCTCGCTGGCGTATTCTGACGTCGTTGGATAAGGAAATATCTGCCGATGTTGCAGGTGCGTACTAAGCGGCTCAGAGCAAGGCGAGAATTGAAACGATAGGACTTGGTTCTGGTCTCTGGTGAAGATATGCCCCGGGAGAAATGGCCTCTAGGGGTAGTGGATAGTTGTGAGACGAGCCCAGATGGCTTGGTGAAAGCCCCGCATGTTAGAACGACGGGCAGCATTCTTGAGAGGGATATTAGAAAGGTCTGTTTATTGGAGGGACGCGATTAACCTTGCCCGACATCGAAGTCGGCACTTGTGGCAGGATTGGACTCGGACCATTTGTGCCAGCGGCTGATGGGGTACCTTAAAAAGGAGCTCAGCGCAGATAGAATGCAAGAACCGGAAGGTCCGCTTACTCACCGTAAAAAATTTGGCGGGCGGTATATCGTCACTACAATGACAGTTGAAATTCCCAACGTTTGTTCTGTCCCTATTTGAAACCCCCGCAACACTTTTGTGTTTAGTGCGTGTATATGAACTGGCGTTTGTTTGTCTCTACCGCTTCACTCATTTGGCCCTGAGGTCATTCAGCCATTTGTGGCTGACTGTATACACGTGTAACTGTTTCATGTGGGAGTCTGTTTGCTCATTTGGTTCGTGCTCTTGTAATCCAAGTAGACCATATGTTTTGAACGAGTGCCTACTGTCGGGGTTTGTATAATTTATTAATTTATGTCTTACGTTAATGGCACCGTATAGAAACCCAGCTCCGACTTTGTTTTGCCTTCCTGGAGTTTCTGGCATTACGCGCCACTCGAGGATACCGTTTGCTCGTTATACTTAGTAAGCAAGGATGTGCACCGCCGATACTTTCATATAACTCGACCAAAACGGCAGACTCTGGTACTACTCAAGTAAAGGTTTGTCAGTTTTAGTTTAAGCCAGCCGGCTTCATCAATGAACTGCTCGTAACTCATTTTTCACTGCTCTAGCTTTTTTCCCACAATCTAAAATTCTCGTTCAACGTAGCGTGCCACCTTGTTTGTACCTTCCCCCCGTTGTGTTTTGCCGGCGACCTTATCGTGAACCAGTTTTTATGTTCTCGACACGTTGCGATATATACCTATTATCATTACCAACAGACGCAAATTTATACACAGGAGCGAGCCTTCAGTACATTTTTGCCAACAAGCTCGCTGTGGACTAAACCGAACTCCACGTATTATTCTGACCACAGAATTCTGACCATAAATAAATTCTGACCTAAATAGACCAAATTTCTGTTCACGGAAAAAATTATCTTTCATGTAACACTGTTTCACAATTTGAGGTATATGCTGAACTGCAAAACAGTCACAACTGAGCAAATCACCTACAGCAGAGAACCGCACGTAACGCACTGAATGTAGGCTTGCGCACCTAAGGAGAGGTAGCTTTGGAAATGCTATGGATTCCAAAAAGTGTTCTTTAACACGTTGATTGGTAAACAACTGGGAGTTCCGGCTCTCAATGTGCCTTTTTTGCGACGCGTTACAATTAAGTAGTAGTAATAATGTTTATTCTCAACTAGTGAGTGGCATACCGACAGGCATGAGCATACCGTTACAGTCGGCATAGAGCATCACTGGCGAGGTTTGTGGGTACCTGGGATTGCGCGACAAACAGAGTGTCATAAACAGTGAGCATTATCCGATGTAAATCCGGTCACGCCTAAGTCGGATGGGCAGGGAAACATAGTTATGGGAATTTATCTTTCTTTGGGGGGACGTAGCAGGTTCAGACAAGATCAGATCGTTGAGCTTTGAAGGTGGCGGGAAAGACAAAACGAGAGAGGGTAAAAAGAAGCACCCTTCCTGGCACACGCTAAGAAATCTTCAAAGTGCGAACCGGAACAACGGATCTAGGGTAGCAGCAGAACTGCCGCGATCTGGCCGGCCAATTTGGACTGAAGCCTAAACCAGTCCCTGAAGCCTTGCGGCCTTGGACTGTTAGGCTTCTGACCAGGGTCACGGAAAGTGTAAAATGGGGTCAATGAAGTGAAGGAATCAACAATACGGATGAATGGTGGCAGGAATCTGGGAATCGTGGTGTACAGTGAAACTGTAGAGACTCATCGGTGTCGTTGTCGCAGTGGAGTCGGATATAAAATTTTCCTGAGAGATGGAGTTGGTGCTGATGCATCCGACGGAACGCAAGCTGCACAGTAAATGACTGACCCTACGAGCCACACAGAACGAAAAATCACTGAGATAGATTCAAACGGAAGGTTCAGCAGATTAGAATGAACCCGTTTTGGAGGCGACTGGGTCCAGGTGTAGGGGTTGTTCGCAGTTGCAGGTAAGGGAACGACCAGGCGAGGAGACACTGTTAAAGGGAGGAAGTGAATAGTTGTGGGTATGCAATCAAACTGGGTATGAAAGTGTCGTGCTAGCAGTGCACTGACATACTTTGGTTTCTGGATAGCCCAGTGACGGACGTCATGTTTGAGGTGATTGATGTAGGATGTTCATTTCTTTTAGCAGTGGGATTTTCGGGTTGGCCGAGGGAATCCGCAGCAAAGCCAAAGCAAGATCGAAGGTATTTTCTGTCCGCATGTGGATCCCTTCAGGCGTACAGCACAGATCCGATGGAGTGGATAACGGCCAAACGTCCGAGTCAGGTATTGCCGAAGGTCGAAGCTCGAGAAGAAGACGGAGTGGGATAAGATCAGTAATGCCTAGTGAGTTTAGGGGCAAGATAGGAGAAGGTCCATAAGCAGAGAAAAATACTGTTTCTTAGGGCATTAAAATAGCCGGCTTGGGATTACACGAACTACAAAATGGGTATCCCAAACTGGATCAGGCGATCTGTTAATGGATTCATAAACTTTTCTGAAGGGTATAGACTTTGCACATGCCACTCTGGTGGGCCCTGTTACGGTTATCTGCCTTTTGAGCTTCAGTGACGCGTGCCAATTCACAAAAAAACACCAAGAACTCCATTTTCTGGAATCACGGTACTCAACAGTTTCTCCTCTGCAGATACCGTAGGAGTTACAAAATAGGGCGGTACAACCGCCGGCCTGGGGATAAATCGCAGTTCACCTCGCCACAAATTCGATATCCTCACTAGGAAACAGATATCGACGGCGAGTAACAACAAAAGACAATGTACGACCAAAACCCGTGAAATTTATAAAAAATAGTTCATTAAAACAAGATGGATTCAGTTCATCGGGTGAAGGGGGAATAATTATGAGGATTGGCTGTCAACTATGGTGAGAAAAGGGGGCACATTCTTGATAAGTTGTCTTCTAAGGCCTTGCGCTTGTCGTTTAGCCGCTTTGGTCCGCCCTAAAGACAAGCGAAAAGGTGTGCATCGTCGCTGTTTCTCAACGTTGAGCAGTAAACTATATTGAGGAAGCACTTACATGAAAGAGCAGCTGACAGAGGTATTAACTTGGTCCTAAGTGTGACGAGGACAACCTGAAGGAAGTTTCCAGCTTATGAGGCTGGAATCGCAAACAAGTACCAGTTCCCCGGTATAAATGATCTCCAGATGTTCTTCATAGTATTCCACGCAGCAACCGTCCAAACTGAGGAAGCTTGTTTTCTAAATGCGCGCCCTTTGTGTTGAGAGATCCCTTTCCACATCCTCGCCGCCCATTGCTAGGCTCAGCGCCAGGGGCGCCGTCCGTCAAACCGCACTAGGACAGTCGCAAACAAGTACCAGTTCCCCGGTATAAATGATCTCCAGATGTTCTTCATAGTCTGTGGATCGTTCGATATCCTCAGTGAGGGTTAGGTCCTTTTGGCGTCCTGAACTAATAAGTGGATCGGCGCACTCAAAAGACAGCTTGATGAGTGCCCATAGAGTACCTGGAAGAGAATAATAGACAGGTCAATGCGCCATGTTACCTGAAGAGGGGAGAGACGCTTCGGCCAATCTTCTGTTGTCGGGTGAGTAACACACTTGACTGAAGCCAGATAGCTGAACCCTTTTTGGTAGCTAGTCTCGTGATATTTAATCTATTCTTGCGATACGTCTGCTGGGTCTCATCGAAAATTCGCATGGACAAGTTTTTCATAGTTTACTGGAAAGTTCCAGGACCACCACTTTGCGGCGTCCATATCCATCTCATTTTGTCCGGAAAGATAAATATGAACTTAGCGGAGCATCTGGAAATGTCAGTGATGCAGATCAGTTAGGGAATAGGTCTAGAGGGAAGGCCTTGAACAGCTCCAAGAGTGACCGGCGCGCAGCAAGATGAGTCCTTCGTCACTGGTACGTAAAAAGCTAACCATGGACACAAGCGCGCTGGTCACGCAGAATGTTTGAGAGGAATGCATGTAGCACCGGGGATGTCAATTTGTTCGTAATGACATGAGCAAGAAAGCGTGGCTTTGAATATTATGCCACATGTTGCGCGCGCTGCACACACATTGATCACTCCACCCTATTACACTATCACTATCTTCAAGAGGTTACGATAGTTTTAGTCCACCTCCTTGTCGCGCTCTCCTATCCATTTGAACGCACTCTACGTATGGTGCTGCTACTTTAACCTCTTCCTTGCAAACGCTGCGCAATTGAATGGTTAAAAGTCTGCGGAGATTTTGTCCTGTAAGTGAAGCCAATCTATGCTGAAAAGCCGGGCAGCGAGTTAGTCACACTGCTGATCAGCCGCTCGTGGCCGAACGGTTAAGTGTTCAAAGTACTAGCGGGGAGGTCGCGGGTTCGAGACTCTCCGGAGTTTCGTGAGATGCGCAAAAAGTGCTTCTCGGCTTTTCAGCATAGATTGGCTTCACTTACAGGAGGAAATCTCCATAAAACCCCAAATCTCCTCACACTGCCAACAATAAAAAATTCGCCTCACTCGGATGTCCAGTGCGCGCACTGTAATGGGCATAGATCACTACTACACTGAAATGGCCTCGCTCATTCGCTCGCTCAGCTCACCGAGTACATGCATCCGCTCGCCAACATAAGACAAACCTCTGATGCATCAACGCTGTTATTGACCGGCTTTCTCCTCCCTTGCTTTCAGGCCACGAGTTTGATAAAAATCCGGTGCTACTTTCGTGACTTAAGTATGCCCAAACAATAATTACGTCCTTACTTGTCGTTTTTCCCCCAATTAGAATATTTCCCGTTGTGGGATTTCTGTAAGTGGTGATAAGTGGTGAGATGCCCACTTGACGTCTCGCATGCCTTCCGATCAATTTGACTACCAGACGTATCCATAGTCATAATGTCAGGCTGAAACTTCGTCGATACCCTAAAGGGGTGTGCAAAAAGTTCACAGGGAAGGAACCTATAAAGAAGATTGTGCTGAGGTTTTGGCTGGCGCGTAGAGCAACGCCTAACCGGAATTCGCCTGATGGAGTGAGACCAGCAGACGTTTGGCTCCGATGAAAGCTCATAATACCGCATTGCACGATCCGGTTGAAAGAAAAATATCATTGGGAAACAGTTTCATTGACGTTCGAGGAGTGGCGAAATTCGTACGCTGGTGAGGCCGTTGCAGGGAAACCACTGACCTCAAAACTACGTTGACAAACTTCAAGGGAGGGATAAAATCTTACACCGAAACCGCTTTATCACTCCCACTTAGGCCCAGCTACCGTGAATAATCCTACTTCGCACGTGGTTGATTGCAACCAGGGCTGCTTGTCTGTCTGGCATCCAGTCTCTCATTGGTCGAAAACATGGGCCCAACAGCCAATCACGTCCCAATACTGACCGAACGCCGGCTGGCAACGACACGTGCGGATGGCTATAGGACCTACAGCCTGTTGTCGCTGGGTACACTTTAACTAAGGCGCACTATACATCGGTTTTGGGCCTTTTTGAGCATTTGATGCGCTTTTGTGCCGATTTATGGTTCTTTTGCTGAAAACGCAGGCTCGAAGTGACCAAACCGAGAACAGAGTTGAAGCATTGCCGTCATTACACAAACTGGGTCGAGCGCGACTTGGAAATCCAGTAATACTAGAAGCCTGTGTCGTTTATATATGTAGCGGTGCCATAGCACTCGATGCGGTGTATAGATTCTGTCAATGCAACCCTTAAAAGGCCTGAATCCCACTCTCTTTTCCCGAGTCAGTGCTTCACTGACCATCAGAACGTGGCGAAGGACAGGTGACGCGAAATATTTTACGATTGTGTTCAAGCTGATCCCCCTGTGATTACCATACTCACTACAGGCCCTTTTTTGGATTACCACCAATTCTCTTCAATTACCTGCGACAGTCTCCTTTCCCCAGATGCAGGCAAACAGATCCAACTGAGGACTTCACCCCCAATGCTTGTGAGTACCCATCCGGACCAGGAGCTCGGTGGTGTTTAGGAGAGCGTATGCAGTCATAAACCCCTGAGGCATTAGAGGGTTCTAGGTTCACCGTCTAGGGTTCTACTTCACTTGTAGAACCCAAGTGAGTTTCAGCAAGTGGTCACGATAATTGTTGTTCGGAGTGCTCGACCCAATGGTCGAGGCGTCCTTTATTGAAGATAGATTACTCACAGGCAGATTCGGTGGACCGCTCGCACGACTCGACTGAGGTAATTCGGACTACCCGGTTTTCTGTGCCTCATCCATGTGCGCCACGCTTCACGGTCAGTGCTCACGCTGAGTGTCACTTGACTTATGTTAAGTCATCGGGCCGAATTATGTTCGGGAACCGCGGGGACATTTTTTCGTGATTTGTGTGTTTCCGTTGTCCTGTCTGATATCCAATGCTTGGGCTGGTCTGATAGCGCCGTGCCACATTCGAAACTTGCGGCGTTGTGCAGGGATATGGTTATCTCAGTACGAACCGATATCTGACGGTGAAGCGATTGCAGAAGGTCCAGAAGACGGTTCTGATAAATTCGTCCGACTTCGGGATCTGTCCATCGGTCGTAGTACGGTTTATCCGCCCCTTGCATAGCCATGGAAAGCGAAGAGAGATGCGGCCGCAGATGAATGCATGGCCGGAATCCATGAATGTGTTCCAAAACGAGTGGTAGTCAGTTATTGCTCCGCGCCATCAGTAACCGATGGCAGTGTGGTCAGTTTGAGTTCGTAGCTGGCACGCCGTCCGAGGATACCATGTGGCCAGACAACTTCAGCTATTTCGGAAGTTAGTGCTGTATAAAAACAGTCTGTTGTCAACATACTTCTGAAGCGATCACTCACTATTGTCCGTACGTTCCGAGTCCAATTTTTGTCGACCACCACTTTAGCATTCAGGTCTCCATCAACCACAACGATATCTTAGCTTTTAGCTTACCTGCCAGGGCATTCAGAGCGTCATAAAACTTCTCTTTGATGTTATCAGAACTACAGTCGGTTGGGAAGTAAGCAGACACGATAAACAGACATTGATCAGCTTCCCGCTTATAAAACTCCTTCACAGACGTTGCCAGATGAACCGCACAGAGGCGACCATCAACAGGCATCCAGTCAAGTAAGGATACTTCCGCCCGCTGACTTAGGACAATACCAACCCCTGCAGATCCCGCCGCAGCAGCCTCTGGATCACCAGGAGTGCGCACCCGGAAGCGAGTGGAGACTGACGGGGCGGTTAGCTCAATCACTATGCTTGCATCTTGATTTCCCGTTTCTGAGACACAGTATACATCAATGCCAAGCGAGTCCAGTGTGAGCGCAAGAGCAGCTTGTCCTGCTTGCTTCAGAGTGCGGACCTTGAAGGCGGCCAAATAGACTGAGTGTCGAGGCTTGAAGGTTGATTTGGAGATACCTGAGGATGTCAGCGCCGGATGACGCACAGATGTTGCTTGCAAAACCGATGCAGGACGAACGGAGTCATCAGTCCTAACTGTTGAGTCTACAAGGAGGGAGTTATCGATGGAGTGGGGATGGGTAAGAAAAGTGTGTAAGAGGACGAATGGAGGCGTCAGCAGTGCTTGTTTTCTCCTACCCCCTGCTGTATGCAGCAGGTAAGGCGACCCGCCTAATGGCACCACACGACGACCGATGTGGCATGAGTCTATTGTTAGACGTAGGTATCATGATCGTACGTGGCTGGGATGCTGCCAGGGCTTCCAAACCTAGTCAGGAGGGTGATTAGGGCCCTCAACCAAAGCCTTTAACTCAAAGGCCCTAGTGTAAGGTAGTGGATGTTGGCGTAGCCTCATTAGAGCAGCTTGTCCTTTTAAGGGGCATATTTTCCACCCGAAAGACCGGGAGACTGTGCTGGTCAGAATTCAATCCATTGATCAACATGCTATGAGGGACCGCGATGGACAACCCCAGCCTAGTTCATTTAGTCACGAGGGCACACCAACCGTCACATCACGGTCATATCCAACCTCTTTGTAATGAAGGGCGTACACTAAGCCGTCTAAAAGCCCCCTGGCACCCACTAAGGTTCTTGAGGACTGTCGCATCTCCCTTTTTGTTCGACTTTCTATACATCGTTCTCATGATGTGCATACTTGAATGCACCATAAATACCGGTGTTGAAATCCTATCTGGAGGGAGTAATGGATTTGAATTATGCAGGCAAAATATTTTTGTCGTTCGGCACTCACTTATCCATGACGTAGACAGTAACATTATTGTTAACTCTGATGTTTCATGGCCATAAAGTTCATTTAATTATATTTGAAGCCTTAGAGTGAAAATAAGAGAACAAGAATGGGTGAGGGAGAGAACCTGGTGCTGGCCTGTGTCAAGCATTCTGAGGTGCATACACCTCCAAACGCTCAATAAGACAGATGGTCGTTGGCTTGTTCACTGAGCTGGCAATGTGATTGCAAACGTTTCATCACCAATCAAGGTGACATCATCAGTGCGTTATTGAGGAGCTTAGTGGTGCTTAGCGATGGGTTGGTGATGCCTGCACCTCCAAACACTCACTCAGGCAATCTGGATAGAAACTGACAACAAGATCGCAGCTGACATCGGTTGGCTGCCATATCTTGCAGCGTCTCCAACCAGGCGCAGTGAGGATCACACGGTCCCCATCCTGAAAGGCGAGTAGCACCGATAGCACCCAAACGTTTCGTGATTTCTTTAAACGGGTGTTTGGTCGTACAGCAGGTAATTCATCTGCGGAAAACATCCAGCACCATCAACTGCGGTGGCGCGGTTATCCACTACGAATGCTGAAACACCGTCTACCGAGACGAGTGTTGTTCTCCGTGCCTTCTTCAGAATGGCCCAAACCGCGAGGTGGGCAACGTATGTGTCATGATTTTTGTTTGCTTATTATTATATTTACCCTGCATACACGTATTGAACCCTCTTATGTACGTTTCAGCTCATCCACGCTTCTTAAACAAGTAAAACGTTGTTTGTCCTTTATAACCCGGACTCTCTTCTAACTCTTTCTTGGGCACATTCTAAGCGGCAAAAGTGTGTGAAAGATATTACGAAGAGTTTGGGTGTTCTTAGTGTTGTATGCCTTCCAGGGTGTGGTCCCTGTAACCCTTCCTTCCCTTGGCTTGAAACATTGCAAGAAATGGCGGTTGATCGATATCAGGGACGCTTGTGCTTTCAGTTTCTTTCCAGATTGTCTGACAATGCTTGGAGGTGTGGACACCTCATAATGTTTGATATAGACCAGCACTAGGTCTCCTCCCCAGCCCATGTTTTTTCTCTTCACTCTAAGGCTTTAACTATGATTAGATAAACTTTATGGTTGTACGATAGTGAAGCATCAGTGTCAACACTGATGTTGCTGATGAGGATGAGGATGATGGTGATTGAGGTCAACCAACACCAAAATTGTGGGTCGTCTGTACATATGACGTTACTATAAACCCTCACGGACGCAGCCTGTACCTGGTCAAAATCCCGCTTTATGCTCACGGGTCTCGGTTTCGCGTGACATTGTTTGAAGGGATACAACATATCGCACCACATAATGAACGATCGTTCTAAGATCCAATGTTTATTAAACGAGCATTGACCATATACGGTGGTATCTGTTTGGTCTTAGTTAAAATCGACATCCCTCTTGGAAGTGGACCTTAGAGCTCCATATGGGCTGACTTGGTATGCTTGTCTCACCCGTCAGTCAGAGCCTTTTTCGCTTGCCAAGCGCCGATTTTCCTAAGTTTCCCAGGGAAATTTATGAAGACTTCTTACTGGACAAGAACATCGTGTGAATTGGTGTGTTCCAGAAGGGTCAACAAGGGAGCCCTGTCATAGGCAGCTAATGGCTGTGACCAATCTGACTCAATGGTCATTTACCAGTTCGTCTGGTAGAACAACGGTACCCATCGCACCCAAACCTGCCAAATCGCACCTCTGATGAGCTTAGACACCCACTTGTGCACTGAGATCTGCTGCACAGGAAGGCGATTACTTCCCCCATACAATGTATTTCTCTCAGGACCAGAGCTAGTGTTTGTAAATACAGATAAACTGTAAACAGTGAAGGCTGATATTTAGGCTTGTTTAGGTCGCCATAGTGATACATTGACGATGGTTAACGGGAACTTAACAGAATAAAGAATCCCCAGCTCGGGAACTGAGAACTAACGCAGCGGCTTCAGACTTGCCTGAATTTTGTAATCGATATCTATGATAGTCGGTTGTCATCTGTAGTTGGCATCTATATACCGTAGATGCCGGAAGCTTCATCACCGTGTTCATATCCCGTATTCGGTTTCCAATTGTCGCATATCGAAGTTTCAAGCAGATGCTGATGGTTATCCTAACTTTCATATCCCGTATTCGGTTTCCAATTGTCCCATATCGAAGTTTCAAGCGAATGCTGATGGCTATCCTAACCTCAAAGCACCGACAAGTTGTAGCGTCCAAAATTGCTAAGAAAACTGGCTGTCTTTGGAAACCATACACGCCTCTTTACAGTAGCTTTACTGTTGTCTACAAAACTTCCGTTACCGTTCGTATGTCAGAGCATGATAAGTTTCATCAGCTTTATTTCTTCGAGGATTCAGGCTGCATCATCACTCTTAGTGTTTGACTAACCCGCAGCAGTTTCGCTGGTATGTTTTCCTTTCCACACATGACTAGCTGCCTTAGACTACTGGCTAGTCTCGACCATACGATGAAGACTGGCAAGAGTTGACTTAACGCACGTCGTTTCAACATCGGTTGAGGGACTCCGTGGGCATGATTCCTAAACTGGTCGTTTCTATCAATTACTTCAGTGCAATTTTCTTCTTTTAGCTCTAATACACGCAATGAACTCGTGACCTGGAGCCGTCCATCGTTAGTCCAAATGAGATTGACTATCTCAACGTCCACAATGAATGATCCATCCGCCGTACCCCATGGACTCGAGCGTAGCCATCGTTACTTTTGCTACGTCTGTGGCACTTTATTACCACATAAACTGGAAGCTACCGATTCACTTATCTGCCGTAAATGTCACACTCCCACGTTCATGCACTGGTTCAACGGCATGGAAGTGAGCTTCACAAACGAACTCCGTGGCCGTGATTGGTCATCCTTACAAAACACCGACTCCGACTACTTCAAACCAATGTTGAAACGAGCGAAAAAAATCCTCAAGTCCGAACTCACGCTTAAACAAGCTCTGGAATCTCAGTACGCTGACGAGCCATCTCAAGATGGACCTTCTATCCGCAAAGAATGTGCTTACTGTGGCAATGATCGAATGACTTATGTGACTTTACAGACCCGATCGGCCGACGAAGGGCAAACTGTGATTTATACCTGTACACAGTGTGCGAAAAAAGAAGTGGAAAATACATAGAGTGTATTTATAAGTATGTGTTTTGAATTTTTTAGGTATTACGGTCACAAAATCTGTCACATGTTTTTGCTGAGCTCGAACCACGTCCTTGAAGCTTTTGCATCAACTAAATTCTTTCTTTTAAAATATTACTTTAAAGGTAATTAGCTAGCACATTAGTACGTACGATCGGTTTGGTAACATCAAGTACATGCGCGTTAAAAGCGTCAACCGACTGAATGCCATCAGGTTATATGCACTAAACGGACGTAATGATCAAAGTGGTATTGTTACCCCTGATTGGTTGTATCCCATGCCTAAGGGTTGGTTGTTCCGTTTTACGGTACTGAGGTGCTGATACGTTCAAGCAAATAAAAAGCCAAACGCAGATAGTGACGATGCTTGAGTAAATTCAAACGTAGCCAACGCGTTCGTTAAATCGGCATTTCAAGGTGTCAAAGGTGTGACGGGCCGAAGGGCCATGAAATCTCAATAAAAGCGTTTACAATTTTTGTGGACTGTAAACACAGGACCGCCATGGAACAGTACGCCGGATCTTTCACCGTGATTTTATCGCTAAGGTACTCAATGGAGATCATTCAGGGACTAAACTGAACTGTTGGTAAATGGCTTTTCAATTGACGGAATCGTTCACCTGTAACGCCCTTTCGGTGACTAGCCTCCATGCCACACGAAGTAAGCACGAGGGTCGAGATACTGCCAGGTCGCCCAAGCCTACACAGTAGCCATCGAAATGTTGGGGATTGGGTTCGATCCACGAACCTTCCGGTCATTAAGTTCACAGCTTAACCACTGGGCTGTCTCTAATTCAACAGCATGAACTGACACACAGTGCATCCCGATACAGCTATCCGTAGGCTACTGCTGGGTAATCCGAATGTTCCGCCTTCACATTCGGCGGGGATAGGTCTATGACAATATAACCTAAGTTTGAGACGCTTATCGTTTTGTACTTGAGGGAACAGCATATTGGCTGTTCGCTCTGAGACTGCCACTAGTACCGCTGGATGGTGCGCGTTCGCATCCCTCTCGGTCTCAGCGCATACATACATGCTCACTGAACCCTGAGCGAAACATGTAATTTAATGAAGAGCTTTTTTTTGTGGGAAACGCTTTGCGGTTCAAATGGCCTCAGGAATCAGCGGTACGAACCATGGGATCTAGAACTGCTCCAAGGGCGATGTGCGACTGCACGATGCTTTGATTGCTTTAGTACTTCAGCCTTGTCTCATGCGCCCGCTTGCTATTCATTAGCGAGAAAGCTCACTGGTTAAGGTGCTTGCTTACCGATCGGAAGACCCGTGATTCAAACCCAACCTCAACATCTTGACTGCTTTCAAACCGGCGACAGTTCAGCCCTCTTGCTTCGGGTGGCATGGCAGTCATACATCGAAAGAATATTACAGCTAAGCGATTACCTCTTTTTCACATGTTTGTTCTCAAGAAAAGAACGCGTGTGTGCAGACATTCTGGGGATAATATCCTATCTATCTATCTCTATCGTCCGATTGTATAAGTTCCAAATCTTTTGTTTGACCTACTAGGTCGACCGCGTATGCAGCCATGGAGCCTTCAACACACCCCTAGCCTGTACCTGGAGATTCGATGCCCACCCTGAAAATATAGCTAATGAAGAGTTCATATGCCACCTTTCTGCAGACAGAGTCCCGGACGCAATAGGAAGCAATTGACGGAACCTAAATTTCGGAATGTGGGCTGGCTTGATATCAGAGTTTTTCACCCAGTGCATCATCGTTGTTTCCAGAATCCGTTGAAATATGTTCGGGACAGCCGGACAGATGCTGGGATGCCTGCTCTTGTGTAGACTCCAGTGTAATGTGTAATATGTCAAGGATATCACACTGTATTTGAATGCAGGCAGGTTAGCATCAGAACTCCACTTCATCTCGTTCAGCTGTAGCACCCTTTCGGTGCCTAGCTGCCATGCCACCCGAAGGAAGCATGAGGACTGGGATACTGCCAGGTCGCCCAAGCCTAGACAGGGGAAGTCGAGGGGCAGAGGTCGGGTTCGAACCACGGACCTTCCGGTCAGTACGCTCGCGCTCTAACCGCTGAGCCATCTATTTCATAGGATATTACTGTTATCGTGTTGTTGTTAGCAGTGATAATTTCTTTTGACATCCTATAGGAGTTGATCATGGGAACCGAGTTGATTCTGGTATGATGATGTTTGTGGAGCAATTTTGACGAGTCTATGACTGCGGGTTCTACCTTTACCGGGGATCCGCTGCGTGAATAGTAGAAACAATAAATTTGCGTGAATCAGCCCAATATTCTCTCCTCTGTGCATCCTAGATGAAGCCAGTCAATTGCCCTGCTCTACTCCGTGCTTTCTCTCGCACGCTCACTATCCCCGGCAGTTCGACAACACAAATACCATCCGCATTTACCTTCGCTGTTCTAGCCGATCCACAACTCGGCTTGTTAGAATACTACGTGGAAAAACGTCCGTTGCCCCACCACTGGGACCGGGAATTGCAAAAGTTGAATAAATCTATCGCCCTCTTGAACCGACTGTCTCCAAAACCCACGTTTGTTGTTGCTTGCGGTGACTTGGTGAATGCCGTCGTCGGTGATCCGTACCGTGAACCACAAACAGCTGATCTTTTGAGTGCGTTCAACAACCTGGATCCTTGTATTGGATTGGTTACTTTGCCTGGCAACCATGATGTTGGAGACTCACCTACCATGGATACCATACGGGAACATACTGCGATTTGGGGTGATGACTACTATTCATTCAGAGTGAACCACGTCGAATTCCTGGTCTTGAACTCGCAATATTTATGGGACGATTCCAAATGCGAACCAGCTTCGATCAATTTTAAAAAGTGGTTTGATGATCAGTTGGTTCAGCTGAAAAATAAACCCGGTGTTGTGCCAATTGTTTTACAGGTTGGTTGTTTTTACCCGAATCTGGCACTGCGTATCACTTTTGTCGTATGGCCAGTATTGCTTATTTATCGTATTCATTACGAGGATGTTGACCTGTCGGATGAGCTAAACACTCCTCACTATTTCACGAGACGTATTCCACTGGAAGGGGCAAAGTTCTATAAGCTTACGGCAAATACACTCATTTGCATATCGATTTGGTTTTGACAGGAGACCCACCTGGAACCCAGCTGAATCGCTCGTTTATGGTGTTCTCAAGCTGTCCAGCAGCTTTCATCAACCTTTTGATAGTATCGTACGTCTATACTATGAGCTTGCTTTCAAAAACTACTTTGATATGAAAGACCGTATCGCTCATGATTTCCGAGACATGGAGTTTCCTACAGAATCTTTCCACATTCCAGAAAAAGATCCACCAAAAATAGGCTGTCTTTTCATGCTAAAGAAACTTGTTAGTTTTCACACTACCTCTTGTTCAGGTCATCTCGTGACTGAATGAAATAATTACAAACAAAAGCTGAATTTAGTACAGGAAAGCTTATTCGTGACGCTTGCTGAGCTACCTGCCGATGACAGCGTGAGCAACATGTCGTTTCACAGTTCACCACTAATTATTTAATTAGCATGGCCTATTTTTTGGGTGGTTCTTCTCCATATAGCAGTGCCTATTGGTGGCTTAGTGTAGGCCCTGTTCGCATGGGACTGATTCAATTACTTCCCCGATAGTCAAGCTGCCTTCGTTTATGAGGCACTATTCCGCATCTCCGAAATCGTTCAGCTGTAGCACCCTTTCGGTGCCTAACTGCCATGTCGCCCAAAGGAAGCACGAGGGCTGGGATACTGCCAGGTTGTCCAAACCTGGACAGGGGAAGTCGAGAATCAGAGGTCGAGTTTGAACCACGGACCTTCCGGTCAGTAAATTCGCGCTCTAACCAATGAGCCATCCGCATGGTACCAAACTGTCCGTTCCCGTTATGAATCTTTTCCGACACATGATGTTTTAAACCGTCGAAGTTTGCTCTTGACGTTGGAATGAATCAGACTCCGTATTCGTGGTACCAGTAACTTCTAGTACATCGACTTGACTAATAAAACCTGTATATGATCGTTTTGTATTCTTTTATTCCCTATGACCTGAACCTGTTTGTTGTTCAACTGTACCTTATACAGTCCTTCCTTCCCTCTATTACTTGCGCAGCATATCCCGTTTTTTGAACGAGAGCCGAACGAACCGGATGACTATTTCAACATCCCCACAAAAAATCGGTTCGACTTCATGTCCCGTTTGTATGCAGTTGGTGTCCGCCACGTCTTTGCCGGTCATCTACATCATAATTCTGTTTTGACCTGGCTTCCTGCCGAACCCGTCCCGGTGAATGCCACTCATAAAGCTACGCCTTTAAATATGATTACCACTTCCTCAGTGTGCGTTCCACTTGGAGCGGATCCACCCGGCTTCCGGCTCGTACACGTCAGTGTGGACGGATCTGTGCAACATGCCTATTGGACTTTGGATGAGTTGAAAGCTCTGCTTAGTCGAGGTGAACAACCAAGATTCATTTAGTTCTCCCATCGGTCAAGCCCCTCCTTGACTTACGTGGCGGTTCGTGCAATCATCTATCACTCAATGCTTTCTGATTTAAACTCTTTTGAACTTTTTTAATACATTATATTTTCCCCCCAGCTTTTTGTTCTTTTGTGGCTCGGTTGACTTTTTTTATACTGTACGTCCTTTATGCATCCTTCTTCTCGCTTAATAATATGTTGTCGGTTCTTGTGAGGCAATTTATGCACATAGTTCATCATGGGCAATTTTGATTACACGGGAAGGTGGGTCGCGTGTTCGTTGTACGCTATTTTTCAAAATGCCTCTACTTACAATCTCACGACCGTTCAGCTGTAACACCCTTTCGGTGCCTAGCTGCCATGCCACCCGGGGGAAGCACGATGGCTGGGATACTGCCAGGTTACCCAAGCCTAGACCGGGGAAATCGAGAAGCAGAGGTCGGGTTCGAACCACGAACATTCCAGCCAGTAATTTCGCGCATTAACCGCGAAGTCATTGACCACCAATTTAACCGCAGGGACTTGAGTTCATTGTTTGTACCTGATCGTTGCGTTGATAGATTATCTTCCAAATTGATGTCAAGTGATTATTTAGCACTCCCCTTTGAAAAAACATCCCAAGTGGTTATTTTCCACTATGCTGAAGTCTCCACTGCACTCACCGTCGAAGAAACAAACCTTGGAACAGAAGAGGAACCCATTTTCTTACTAAGATACATCACAGCGAATGGATTTGCCACTGAGCAAACTGCTGATAGAATCGTTTGACCATGGCCATGTCAGTAGTGTTTCATTTACGTAGGAATCGCGCAACTACATCAGGATACTGAGCTCGAGATAGCTCAGTAGTTAAGGCACCAGCTCATAGACCGGAAGGTCGTGCTTCGAACCCGACCTCTGCATCTTGGCTGGTCCCGTCTAGGCTTGGGAAACTTGGCAGTATCCCAGCCCTCGTTCTTCCATCCATTGGCATGGCAGCTAGGCACCAAAGGGGTGCTACAGCTGAACGGTTATCCTTTTGGTTGCAGTTGTGGGGTATTTTGTTCGTGTTCACACCACTCTCGTTCGAACGGTCGTTCTCCTGTCCTGGCGTGATTATTCCGGTGAGTCCACACCAAAGGGAAGAACTGGACTCGAGTTTCGCTCTTATTAGAGCTTATCAGCAGTGCATATCCAGTGGCCGTGCCGCGATTTGAACCCCGGACATCTGACATGCGAGGCGAGCGTGTTAGCACTACTATACCAACGCACGTTGGACGCATCTGAATTTTCACGTCTGAACAGGCGAACGTGTTCACACCTGAGCCATGTGATTGGTGTGCCCGACTCATCGAACGACGACCCAGTAACTGTCCTGGTTGTGACTATCGGTTTTTTTTATCTTTTTATCTTTTTTTTAACATCGGAATACTTGTTGTCTTGGCAAGTAGCCATCCATTTACGCTGTCGGAGATAGTCCTATTCGACCAGTAATGCCGTAGTTTTTTTCTGGCCCAACTTGTGAGTGATAGTTATTTCGTAACTCAATAGGCCGATGCATGAAGAAACGTACATTGCCGTACCTCTAGATCCCGTCCCCAAATGTGAAGATGGCAACATTCCAACTCGGCGATTACTCTCATTTGCTCACAAGTTTGATTTTGACAGGATATTCAACTGAATCTACCTGACTCCCTCGTTTATAGCGGCCCGCTCAGCAGTGCGACCGTGATTATCTCGGTGCATTATGCACAGGACAGACAGTTCGATGTGATATACAGACGCAACTCGATTGGCCATCGAGGATATTTGACCAGAATAAAATGAATGATTGATTGACTGTTAGCAGTTTTGTTCCTCTGTTGATACTCTCATTGGTGCGTCTAGTGTGATTGACGTAGACGTGAAAGTTCATTCTGTTGAACCAAGCGAAACGGCGCAGCTACTATGGGTGGCTCTGCGTGGCAAACTTCACAGGGTACGTAGTCTGGCACAGCCAAGCGTAGCACTGATGATCTCAATAACCCTTAGTGTGAAACTAAAGGCCTTTCAATAAAGTGACGGTGGTAAACCGTGTCACACTCAAGTATGGTGGCGAATGGAAAAGGGCTGGGATTCTGCAAAAAGATAGTCAGGAGTTCAACTTTCATCCTCTTTTATCAGAAAAGTCTAACGAAAATGTTGAAAATGCCCACAGTCGACTGAATTTCCCTTAGGAAATTGAAACACCTAGGGATAATGGTTCGTTCTTGCATCCGCTCCCATAAGAAAACACATCTCTGTCGAGGAGACATTTTGGCATGCTTCGAAAATATTCTGTCGTGAAGGGAACACTGTTCTCCAGGTTAGCCCTTGCCCACCTTTTCACCGAAACGTCGTATGGGATAGCACTTCGCGGTTCTGTTCAGTTCAGCCATCCCAGTCCACACCACTGCGTAATCAGGATCTACAAAGCCAAGTGACAATGCAGGAAAATCCGTTTGAGTGTGAAATTCTCATGTGGCGCAGCTAACGGTGTTCCGCAGTCACCCTCACGTGACAGACCTGCACTAGCAGCCACGATCGCATTGCCGAACGGATACTGGTTGATTACCAAACATCCACCGTGTGCACCGCACGAAGGCTGAGATATTGTCGGGTTGCCTAAGCCTGGACAGGAACACTCGAGATATAGAGGTTGGGTTCGAACCACGGACGCTCCGCTAACTAAGTTCGCACCCTAACCACTGAGCTATCTCGAGCTCATATATCTTTAAAGCTTCATGTATCTACGAGTTGACTGCTTTGTACGTTTTAAACAAACAACTTATGCCCTATATATATATATATATATATATATATATATATATGATGGATATATATAAGATGGACAAAAAATCGGCACGGTGAATCGAGATCAGTCAAACTAAAAAATCAATAGCAAAGCGTCAGGATGTTCTCTGACATGAAAGTTACGTGGGCTTAGTGTTTGGTTGTCTGGTCATGTGACTGCCATTGTCTACACAGCTTTTCCGAGTACAAATTCGGGGTTCTAAATACATATGGTAACGAATTTGACAGTGACTAACACTAGGTACTTTAGGAGAACTTGATGTGGCATTATAAATAGATTTGAAAGCCATTGAAACCTTGATCTGTATTGTCCCGCATAGAAAAAATGAACTAAAGTCTCATGCTTTTATTCTTTGAGAGAACCTGCTCAGTGTGTTTAGGCCTTCCTCTGGATAGCTGCCTCATTGTTCGACTTATGTACTGTCCATACAGGAACAGATAAAGGAGTATGACATATCAGGAAAATATCGTCGATATGTCTGCTGTAAAAGCCCTATTTCGCTATTTCAGTGAGTGTGATCTTCTAAGGTTTGGATATAAATATGCCTTCAAGTAGTTGGGGGCCCAATGGGACCCCATGACCGCTCCGTCTATGAAATGCTCCGTTGAACAGGAATCAAGCCGTGGGAATCTGGTCACGTATGTGGTGCGCAGTCTGCACTGATGGCACATCGATAAAAGTAACTAAAATTTTTATCTAAAACCACTATGTCGTTCCTTGACTATCGATGAAATCAAGAATACCTCTCACTGTGGGCCTGGTAACCTAGATTCAGATTGGCCCCAACTCTCCACGCGGTTGTTTAGCAGTGTTGAGAATTATACATATCCAGAATTTGACGCGGGGGGCACACCAGCCGTGTGTACATTGGGAAAACCGTACAGACGTAGAATGTGTCCTGGTAGGTCCCAGGCTATTCACTTTGTACACTGATTGTACGTTGTTCTCCAGTTTTTTTAGGCAATTGGTCAATTGTCTTTCTATTACTTGCTTCTTTGTTATCCTTCCTATTAAACAACTAGTGGAATTTTGTATTCTCATACAAGGTTCATTCCAGTTCGTTATAATAGTTCCCACGAACGTGAACAGTCGAGTACTGTTGAGGTTCTCGGTACGGAACTTTGAGTCATGCCATAGGTTTTGACGATCCCGAATATCAAAAGGAAGAATTGAGTCTAAATGTCTACGATACTATTTACAAAAAAGTAAGCAGAACCATACAAAAAAACCTTAATTGTCCACGTTCGTGGTGTCAGCAAGTGTGCTAATCTGCCACTGACCGACAAAACGCAGTATGGAGGTCCGCAGACCAGCGGTGAGCGGGATATTGGCTCGGTACTGTGGGTTGCGGTCGTCCCTTCGAGACCATTTTCGTGACTTATTGGCGGTGCGATCACACGGAAATCAAGGCAGAACATGTCAGGGCAAACTCAGCAGACAGTGCACAAACATACATTGGTAAGTAGATCAGCTGCGCACATTCACACAAACACGTTACTCATTTACCGACCGGTGTCGGACGGTGCGGCCTTTGTGACAAGGTGAATAGCGGCTACGGATGAGCAAAACAGCTGGTCAATTGCGGTTTGCTATCCATTGGACAAAGGTGCTCCACACAACCGATTAAATTCCCGCTGCACTATGACAACACTATGTATGCCCAACCTAACCTCCTGAGAGTGATAATTGCCACACCAGTAAGTGCTCGGTGACCGGCCCTCTTCTGGACCTCAAACCTGCCAAAGTAGGCGTTGAATCCGGGTGCTGGTCCCGAACAATGCATAGGTCATCAGCAGCTCCGTTGATTTTGTCAGCTCGTTTGACGCAGTCCTGTTTGCTTAGTTCCAGTTCATAGAAATAGCATTTAAGAGTCTTTCAGTAAACAGTTGTTAAGCTAAACATCCTGATTGCCTCTAGCCTTCTGATAGTTCCAGATAACTGTTCCGACACTGACCGATTCCCTTTTTTTATTGCTTGTCTCTTCACTTCAAAAAAGTGTGTTGAATTGATGAAAATCACCTCCAGTTTTTATGGAACATTGGTCCAATTTCCGAAAAGGTGCAATCCATGTGTTTTTTTTGTGTGTTCACTTTTCAGTTTTCATTCCACGTATACTTTTTGCTGTTTCATTCCAGCAGACGTTTCGTTACCTGCCGCGATGGGCAGCCTGCGTGCGACAACGCCTTGGTTCAAAGTTCATTCCACCCTTATCAGTCTTTCGTCAGAGGCCTCTTGGCACGTCGGCTCGTCCGACAGATGGTTTTGAAGGTTTAAAATCCTCATCGTCAACCGTCCATAAAATCCGCAAAGCTGTAAATTCTTCCGTGGACAGTCAGCCCCAGTTGTCAGATCCCAATTTGAGGTTTGGAGTGACCCTTACCACGGGTCAACAGGTGAAGAAGCGCTCAGATAAAGTAAGTTATCCTCTATTTCTTGAACTACTAAATTTAGGTATGTTTTCGAGATTTCTTCGGCGAAATTCAGTCCGGTAGCTGAAGTTTTTGCACGTTTTTTTTCATTTACCCCGGTTACGTCCTTCTGATATGATTGATTCAAGATACCTGCACAGTTTTAGTTACGTCACTTTTGGTCACTGCTAAAAGTACGCATCAGTACACACAAAAGGCGTACGGTCCATCCTCAGTCACAACTCGGTTAAATGAATTGGACGAAATACCCAGTCATTGGTCCGCGCATCTCTTCACATTTCTGTGTTTGATCAAGTCATAGTCGTCCAGGTGGGTCTTCTGTTGAATCCATGAAGATCCGGCGCTGAAACCATTGCCGTTCAGACTCTACCAGCTCCAAAGGTCTACAGCATATGGTCCACAACAGGGCAGACATGCCACTCAACCACCTCAGTCTAGGTCCATTGTGCCCACGCCTGTACCACTTCCCGGCATAGTTCATCAATGCCCCCCCCCGTGAGTTTCATCACTGTAACATTGATTTCGTCACCTCGCAGTTAATCAGCCGACTTCAAAGTGTTGTGGATCTCGGGCATGCACCGGAAACGCCGACAGTCCCACCCCTACTCGCGTCACATTCGACGTACACCATTCACATATACTTTGTAGGTGTTCGAGATGAATGAGGTTAGTATAGGCAAAAGTGCAAAAGCAGTGAAAGTCCGAGAATGCAATCCATGGGCTTGTGGGAAACAAACCCTAAGCGGGGTATCCTAACATCATGTTATTCCCACATACGCACATTCGAGACATCCATGAATGAAGTACGTCAGTGATTGGTGGATGGACCGCCGACCTCTCAAGGTCACCTACTTCAGCTGTTTCTTTAGACCTTATTTTGGATCTGCTGGATATCATTACAACTGTTCCTGCTTGTTAAACTCGTGTCAGTAACCACATAATGTACAGTTTAATCACCAAATTGTCTTCGTCCGGTGAACTAATCCTGAAAATGGGTTTTCATATCTTTTTACTTACTTGATCAGCGGAAACCAATTAAACCGTCATTTACTTGCACGAATAGTTGAAGACGATTGCAAAAACTTCAATTTGCGGTCACCTGGCTTAGGATATCTCAAGATCTCGTTACATGCAACACTTTCGTGACCTACGGTTCCTAATCTTGACCTCTGTCTTCCTCTGTCTTGGAAGCCAGTGAGCTCTGAACTGCGTTAAGAAGTCTTCAGGATATCGCACACTACTCACAAGGTTACTGAAAACTCCTAAGAACATCATAAACAAGAGGTTCAGCTGGGTTCCAAGTGAGTCTCCTGTTAGAAATAAATGGTTATGTAGATGAGTGTCTAAGTCGAATTTATGCATGTCCTTCGACAAATGCACCCATTTGCATACCAGTTTGCCTTTTCCGGAAGACTCACTTGAATCCCGACTGAGTTTCTCGTTTATGATGTTCTTCTTTAACTGAATGTGCTACACCAGGCCGCATTATCTCTCAGTTGGTATGATATTTGAGTTACCGCAGCAGCTTGTATGGACGTAACACACTACTCATTCAGTCGCTGTCGAAGAGATCTCAGCAACCTTATGAGTAGTGTGACATCTTTATCTAATGACGTCCTGGTTTTTCGCAATCCATGTGACAAACTGTTCGTGAGGCAGTTATGGACAGATGTGGCTTTTAGAATGCATTTCTAGCACTCAAAAAAGATATCTAATGGCAAGTTGCGTGTCCTCATTGTTATTGATAACTTTGGCGGATTCATTAGTTGTTGACTTGTTCGCCAAGCGTGGCACTTGATTTCCAGGGATTTCCTCCCTATTCGAGAACACCGTCAATGCGCTGTTGGGTGAGCATTGAGAGAACGGGAATCACTCTTGACATTCACGTCAACGATAAGTGGTGTTCTTAATTAAACTATCTAAACTCAAATATTAGGGGAGGAGCGCATTGAGGATGTCTTCTCGATTGGTAACGAAACGTTTGCAAATCAGTTGCCAAGCTGGGCGAACAAACCAACGGCTAGTGATCTTGTGAGATCAGGGAGGCTTAGGAGCTTACAGCACGCTGTCGAGCTATATGCAGTTGGTATTCAGTAAGTACCGGGAAGTAGGAAATACGGATAGGGGTGGTCGGTACTGTATTGACAACTGTTTTTGTGAATATTCATTACGAAATAACTAGAACGAACAATCAACAGTAGCGCAATCAATAGGAACAGAAAAGGGGACAGTGAGGCAGCAGGGCTTTCTGGAAGCAAAAACAAGTAAGTACTAAATGATGTACAGTCGTACGGACACGGATAGTCACACAACAGTAGTGGATAACAGCGCCGAAGGCTGTCAGTATGTTAGAGGGGTAGTTCCGAATCAAAAAGGAAACGGAATCTATCTGGAATAGGGGCGAGATGGCTTAAGTGGTTAGAGCGCGAATTTGCTGACCGCAAGGTCCGTGATTCGAACCCCACCTCTGCCTCTCAACTTCCCCTGTCTAGGCTTGGGCAACCTGGCAGTATCCCAGCCCTCGTGCAACCTTCGGGTGGCACGGCAGCTAGGCACCGGAAGGTTGATACAGCTGAATGAACTATCTGGAATGAGGAGTGTAGAATAAGTCTAACGAAAAAAAACAAATGTACCCGCAGTCTTTAACCGATAGCGTGACAAAACAGCGCTTGTAACAAATTAAATTAAAATGCGCGGTTAGTTCCAGACACCCTCAAGTATGACGCAAAAAATGGCCACCGAAGGAACCGAGTTGGTGTAGTGGGTGACATGCTCAGCTGCCATCCGAGGGCTCTGAGCTCGATCCCCGAGTCGGCCGTCTTGTGTCAGAGCGGACACTCGAAAATAGTCAGAGTAGACATTAAATTGCATGCGAAGACGGACAGGTGACCAAAGTCTCGGTATGCGAAACTGGAGGGTGAGTAAACGTTGAACGGGAGCAGAAAACAGAGGACGACTGGAAGGGGGACACGACGATGTTATAGTAATCATGCATAAGTCACGTTGCTAATGAGTGGTCAAAATAACCGCTAGTTGAGACTGATTCGCAGGAAGAATCAACAAAACTGTCTCTCCGTATGTCATTGCAAATTTGTCTCCTCGTTTGCTGTTCGCTACTTCATTCACGGCATCCGGGGGGGGGGATAGATTTCCGATCATTCCCGTACACACATAAGTGCGCAATATTACCATCTAATAGTTCAAAACCTAATCAGGTTGATCACCAACCATTACACTCGTTCCCAGCCAGTTTCATCACAAACAGCCTACTTACCTATCAACCTAAGTTGTCATTGTGTATTTGAAAAACGAATGCCATTCATCCTCACAATTTGCACTGTATTTAGATTCTCGCGACTAACTTACACACCATCAAGGGCCTAGCCTCACGCCATTGCATGAGGTTGCGCGCTTATTGTTAGACCATTTGGAGAGTGACTGACAGCATAAACACTCTTAACAGCGGTTCAGAGTCTTGCTTTACATCGGCTAAAAGCATCCGCACGGAGGATCACGTAAACTGCTCCCTAGAAGGTGGACTCTTCATAAGCGTCTTTTCTTTTCACTCAAATGCACGTTCACCGGTTGTAGTTTGCATTCTTGGTAAAAGAACATTCTCAACAAAAATCACATGAATATTCGACGGTTTGTATTGCCTGAGGTTATGATCGGTCGCACAGACATTGAAGATTTTGCCCCATCAGTTTGGATACATCAACCTCCCCGAAAAGGAGACAAATCCCTTGGAGGTTACACAATGACTTTCCCCATCAGACACAACCCATATGAAAAAAGTTCAAAAAAATCGTTCAGCTGTAGCATTTTTTCGGTGCCTAACTGCCATGCAACCGGAAGGAAACATGAAGACTTGGATACTGCCAGGTTGCCCAAGACTAGACTGGGGAAGTCGAGAGGCAGAGGTCGGATTCGAACCACGGACCTTCCGGTCAGTAAATTCGCGCTCTAACCATTGAGCCATCTCGCCCCAACAACCCATATGATGCTGCTCGGTATAGAGTTCGGCCGAGGTACTCTTCCATGGAAAATCCCTACGGAGAAAGGGAGCACTTGGAATCCTGATGAGTTGTCCTCTTAGGATGGGAATCACAATTTAGGTCGTGACTCAGAGAAAACTGCTCTTTGGATGATTTGTCTAACGATGTCTTTCTTACCCTGACCTGATTTGGTTTCACAATCGCCCTCACCTAACCCTACTCAATTTGTTGCAGAATGCCACGCAACCTAAGGAATCTGGTTTCCTCAGCGTGTCCGCATATGGTATTTCCCAGATGATCGACCTCAATGCGGTACGTGCTGAGTTCACCCTGAGGGACCACTCGTATCATTCAGTCAGGCTGCCGTCAGATATTTCTCATGAGGTACTGCTGCTTTCTGGTAACCAAGCCTCGGATCCGAACGCTCAAAGTGATGTGTTTATCTTCCAGTAAGTGTTTAATCGGTTGTTTTTTGTTTCACTGCTTTACGTCCACGATTCGGTTGTGTAGTAGCTTTCATCATCTAGGTCTCGTGCATTTCCACTCCAGTGTCTTCATGTCACAGCATGTCATTATCTGAATCCCCTTACTTCCTTCGGAGTGCCAGACGGGTATAAACCTAAGGTGTCCCACAGCTGAACGATGTTTCCAACACGGGCCAGGCCCCGGGGCTTAAATTGACTGAGCTAAACGGTCTTCAGTTTACCTTTGAGGGATATAAATATGTCTTCTGTCACAACGGGATCGTCTGACCACCTGGACTGTTCAGCTGACTTATCAGCCACACAACTCTTATTCATCGACTAACTGAACTCACAGTACGCTGAGGTGTTCTCAGTTTAGTCTCGTTCACCTATCAACTATTGTTATTGATTGAGATTTTGTCCTGTCATTATTACCATTACTAATGTTGCGTCTGACAGTTGTACGGGGTCAAGGCAATCATAAAGCCTGTACAAGTTCCTTCTGAATGCATAATGCAAGTTTTAACAAGTGAACACGTAAGACCTCAGTCGTAACTAGCAGAAACTGTAAGTATGCTTTTGGTTTATCTGACGGTACTCGTTGTATGACCGAAAACCGCTTGGTGACCTGCGTCCACCGAGTCCTAGTGCCATCCTAATGGGCAGTACTTGGATACGTTCTAACAACTGCGACCCACTCCATAGAAGCAGGAGATAGGCTAGGGCCAGCGAGCATACTCCGCTAACTTTGTGCGCACACGCAGGTCAGTTAGTAAATATTACGCCGAGCAGCGTAGCGTCATGGACCTAAGTCAGATGGCAGGTCAACCTTGAGCATAGAATTTTTGGCTGTTGACCACCGGCGACTGGCCTTTTTTCCAGAGCGGCTTCGTATCGGCCGTTGGTAAAGATGTATTACGTTGAATCCCCACCATGTAACGACAAAAAGTGCACTGGGGTAGCGATTCTTCAGACGATTTGATTTTAACTCATCTTTTGACAGCCATTGTTTCTTATTTTGTTAGGGAGTATAGGGCCCAGGTTGGCCTTTGCTGTAAGGAATGTGTGTCTGGTCCATGCTGCTTTATGGTATACACCATTTTTAATCGAGCAATCCATGCGCCGTTTGTCCATCACATCAAATGGACTATTCTCCTCGTTTCATTTTTCGACCGCAAATTGAATCTCAATATGGGTCTTGTTGAATTCAGTGAATACTGGCCCCAGGTCCAGATCTTTCACAGTGACAAATGTGTCGTCAATATCTTCGTTCAGCTGTAGCACCCTTTCGGTGCCTAACTGCCATGTCACCCTAATGAAGCACGAGGGCTGGGATACTGCCAGGTTGCCCAACTCTAGACAGGGGAAGTCGAGAGGCTGTGTTGTCCTCAGTACCTCTTTCACAATGGCGCAAACCTCGAGGTGGACAATGTACGACATGGTAGAAAGGTGTGAAAGAGATTACGAAGAGTTGTTGATGGGGTCCTCGCGGCCCTCTCTTGTGCCTAGCTATGGACATCGCAGCGGCATCTTTCTCCTCACTAGTGTTTTCCTAACCTCGTTGCTCTTATTTAATGATACTCTTTGGTTTAGCCCTTGAATTTATTGGAAATTTATTTCTTATCCTCTGTAAAAACGAAATGAGCACCTCCAACCGTTTGCTTTCGTTTCCATTATCAGAAATGGTGTCATCGTTTTCTGGAATTTACCAGAGTCTGAAGTAAGTCGTTTATTTGTATCGCCCCAGCGTTTGATGTAGAGACCGTTCGCTGAGGTTGGTTTCACACTCCCAGCTCCGACCTGCAGATTTTTCCAGTTTGAAAGTCGTGTAAATGCTATGGTCGCGTAGTTTCGATTCCATGAGAAAAATATTGATACTCACAACCTTCTTCTCTTAGGGAGGTAATTGACACCGTCAGTCATTCGCAATTTTTCCTACGTCTAATTGTTGTAAACCTGACCCGCCTGACTTGATTGTCGCAGTCCGTCAGTGTCGTACAATTGGTGCTACTGCTCCTGTAAGATGTTTTTGGCAATGGAACGATTTTACGCCATATCTGTCACTTTCCTTGCACGAAAACCTCTGTGCTTAGAGTGCTAGCTATGGGAGAGATCTGTGGTCCAACTAGACCTCTGGCTTTTTCAGTGCCCTTGTTTTGACTCAGACAACCAAGCAGTGTCTCGGCCTCGGTGCGTACGGTTCAGGACAGCGCTCTAGTAGAGCTCATCAGCGCATATCTTATTATACCTATGTCTGGAGGCCAAGCGCCCTCAATAACCGAACATCAAGTCAATTGGAAGGACGCGTCACGTGTCTGGTATGCCTTGATTGGTCAGATTGTCAGCCAATCAGGATCGAGAATTTATGGCTCGGCGCTTCTTGTTCCCTCACGAAGATTCTAGCGTGGCCTTGTGGAACATTTTGTGATGGCCCCGTAGATACAGGTGTAATAAACTTCCCTTGTCCCCATAAAGGGCTGTCTCAAGCTGCCGGATCTTTTGATATGCCATAGTGAGCGGAGCAGAAAGCCAAAGACCTACATAGAAGTTGCACCGCCGTTTGCAGCACACAACTGGTGACAGGGGTGGGATTCATCAGACAGCTTGTTGAGTTCGACTAAAAGCATTCGCGACACGTGGTCTCACTTTTCATGGATAAGCGATCCCTAAGTGTTCACTTCTAGCCTGTTGTACACCTCATTGTCTTCTTTCATTTCCAGCATAAGGTCTTTATCTCTCGCGTTCGGAAATACTGTCGAGAAGTGGTTAGTGAATCGCGGATCGAGCGAGAGGATCTTCGATATTGCTTTTCCGAGTGAGTTCATATTTGTGTGATGAGGATACCGATGTGCCCCATGAATTTCGCCACAGGCACTTATCCACGCTTTTCACAGTGCAACTTCATGTATTTAGTCGGTAATCGGGTCTAATTTCCCGGAAGAACAATCAAACCTTCAGCGTTCAATTGTCTCTAACCGTTTTTAGCCATCCTGTAGAAGTTTTTTATGGCTACGTTCAACAAGTTTCACTGTCAACGTGCAATGACCTTTTTCCACGATTAACTGTGGAATTTCGGCAAAACGCACCGTGTGGGATTTCAATGCACTACTAATGCCAGTGTTTTATTTTGAGACGGCAGACGCTTTGTTGCAGTATCATCTGTTCCGGTTTTTTCAATTACCCCGCTCGGGGGGCAATGATCGTAATTTAGCAATTCGAAGGCATTGACGTTTCTGTTTTCGCTCTGCGGGCAGTCGACGTTTCATTCGGGTACTGGCTGTGCGAATTTCAATTTGTCTCGTTTTTATCGATTTCCGAGGAGGAGAAGAAGACATAAGCCATTCGTCTGAACGATTGAATGCGTACGAGTGTTTGAGGGTTTTCACATCACAGACCCTTCCGAAATGCAAATGATTTTAAATAACCTAAATAACTCTGCCGCACGGTTTGGCATGCGCTTCACACCCGCAAAGTGTAAAGTGCTGCTACAAGACTGGGTGGGATCAAACCCACACCTCATGCTTGCAGGTGAGCCAATCGACGTGGTAGATAAATTTGTTTACCTGGGCAGCTGTATAAGTTCCGGTGGACTGGCTGGAGATGAGATCATTTCTCAAATCGGAAAGGCCAGGGCAGCTTTTGTCAACCTCCGACACCTGTGGCGCCGACGTGACGTGAGCTTGTCTGTCAAGGGAAGAGTTTACAGTGCGGTGGTTCGATCCATACTGCTTTGTGGATCAGAGACGTGGCCCCTACGTGCAGAGGACGTACGGAAGATGTCAGTGTTTGATCATCGATGTCTCCGCAGCATTGGTCAGGTCTGGTGGGAACATCGGGTTAGTAATGCTGAGGTACGTCAGTTGGTCTTAGGAAGAAGGAACTCTCCCTAGATAGATGAATTATTCACGCTTCATAGGTTGCGCTGATTGGGCCATGTACTCCGCATGCCAGAAGACCGTCTGCCCCGTAGAGCTCTTTTCGCCCAGCCCTGTGCTGAGTGGAAGCGACCGAGAGGTGGACAGTGTATGACCTGGCAACGAAGTACGAAAGCGCTAACCAGTAAACTTAGTCGGGCGGGCAACTGCCGCCTCCCTGGATGGGGACCCCGGGACTCAAATCACCAGTGGTTAACGACACTGGCAGAAATGGCCCAATCGCGCAGTCAGTGGCGCTCGTGCATCAAAGCTATAGCCTTCAATGCGTAGCTACTCAATTTCCGAACATACCTTCGCCTCCAAGGCCTCGTTTTGCGTTCCACATTCCCGTTTTGGGGTAATCGAAACTGTAGCAGCTGGAACCAATGTGCCTCTGGTACACGGTTTATAACTGATAAATTGATTGAATTGATTGACATCACAAACGGGTAAAACCGGGTCGCTTCCACTCAGTGCAAGTCAATGGCACTGCTGATCAGCCTCTCGTGGCCTAGTTAAGACGTATCGCACCTCAAACTCTGTTCTTACCAGCGATATTCTGCAAGGATAGAAAGCTAACCTGGTGCAAAATTAACTGGTCGCTTTTACTGTGTGTGCAACAGCAGTCTTATCTGTATCCTGTCTGCATTCATCTCGGCGTTGCACACACTGCGTATACATGAAATTTCAACACGGGCGAACCGGATCAAGTGCTCAAGACTTCCTGCTCACTGTCGCGTCAGAGACCCACTCGAAGTAGACGGAACAATCGAATGTCGAACGAACGGCTGGGCGATTAGAAAAAACTTTAAAACTATCACACACTCAAGCATAGCCTGAAATGACGCAAAGGCTTATAGCAGGCCTCGTCGGTAGCGGATGCTTAATGCACTCACTCCCCAATAGTACGCGCCTATATATGAGGTTCACCAGTATTTCCAAATTTCGGGGTCTTCGGGTCTTCTGATTATACTGTTAAAATCGCACTTTGTCTGGCTGGGAGCGGCTAGGTTGAAATTCCTCTGGAGGAATCCCTCAATACTAATGGCCAGTAGTCTTGTGACTCCAGGTTCTCGACTGTTGTGCAACTATGGAAACACTTTTTGGTGTCAGTCGATGTTACATGCAGTAGAAGGACGCCGCCTGACGTAATCTTTTGAACTGCGCACTTTCGCTCTTTCGGGTTCAACCTCTTGGTTTATGTGGTTAGAAGTTCACTGTACCGGTTTAATCATATGTTTAGGGTGTTTAGTGGCGTCCATACAGGTTTTGCTTTTAGCATCTATGACATTGTGTTTCCTTCTGCACACCTGTAGCTTTGTGTTTCATTTATTTTCAGTGAGCACACCCGTCTAGTCGGTGAAGATATCTACCTACAGAACCATGAAGGTCGCGTCCAAAGCCATGATTTTCACACGGACGAGAGGATTGAACAGCCGGGTGATTCTGCTGCAACAGCTACGCCATCTAGCAAACACCGGGTCGACCAGATGGTCATGAACCAAAGCCCTGAAAAGGGATTACATTTAGTCCCTGTGGAAGACCCCATCCGTTTAGAACAATTCGCTTTTTCTGAGGCTCTTGCTTTATCAGGTATGTGTTTTACCCGTGTCGAACAATTTCTCTCCGATTGCTGCACTCCATGTCCTCCGTCTAATTTTGTTACGATCCTATGAGATATTTCTCGCTCCAAGTTTTTGTCAGCGTTTAAGTGCGGACGCTAATGAAAGTATCTCACACTCGTGTATCCACCTCTGTTTCAAATGTTGACTTCAAAAAGTAAAATTTACTAACCTATTGGCTAGGCATCCGCGTATCTATCATTTATCTGACTGTTCGGTAGTTTTCTTTTGTCCGTTTCGACACACGCGTATGCTTTACTTACTTCCGCCAGGTCGAAGTCTTTTCGCACAGCTCTGTAAACGATCGTTAGCCCGTCTGTCTATCTCGGATCACCCGTTCTCGCCCTAAAGCTGCCACCTTGACGTGGTGGTCGGGCTTGAGTCCTGCAATGATCCCGCGGGCTACATTGGCTGAAACTTCGTTCCACAAGGTGCAACCATGACAGGAAGGCCAACGAGGAGCAGTCGGATCATGAGCAGCGAGACCCAGCACTACGAGTAATCGTACTACGGGGTGTTCTGGGGTTAAGGTCGTACTGTCCTCTGTGGTGGGAGTGTGAAGGCCGTAAGGTGTTTCTCCCAGGTGACCAGCATATCGATATTCATGGAAGCAGCGATGCTGCCTTCCCCCGAGGAAGGACGGGTGAGAAAAGGCCGGCCCAAACACCGCACACTCCGATCGCCCAACGGTTGACCGTCACTGCCGGCACATTATTCAATACCAAAGAGTCCAGTGCTGCTCAAAAGGCACCTGCTGTGCGCAGCCGCATCAGGAATGAGACAGTAATGCCTTATTCCCTGCGCCCTCGGGTTAGGCCAACCCCCTGCAGCCGAGCAGGTCAGACTATTGAGTCATCGGCTCCGAGCAGGGTCCCCAAAGAAAACCCTACTGTCCACTGCCTCGTGGGTCAGACTTTCAGCTCCCTCCTCCAATGCGCAGCTACCTACCTCACCTCCCCAAGTCATCGGTGAACGAAACTGTGGCGGCTACAACCACTGTACGATAAGTACGGGGTTCTTACAGCTAACAATGATGATGGGTCACCTGATTTAATAAGTATATAGCAGCCCACACTTATCGTAATTTCTGCTTCTTGAATTGTAGCTACTGTTGATTTTTCTCATCGAGCGTCCCATCTATCAACCACTTTTGCTAGATCCGATGCAATACTTCAGTCATTCGCTACAAAGCTGATCGCCCTAAACATCCACTTATAGATGATATACTTCTTCAAATTTCCGTACGTAAGATGTGAACCAACGTTTCCACCTGCTTGGCCAACAGGTCAGGTTGATTGGCCGGGCGTCCTCTCTATAGTCAGCACGCGCGCAACAGGGTTCTCGTTCTAAATGTTCGAACATGACTTATGTTAATCGCTCATCTCCCGCCGAAAATGCGCGTGGGTTTTTTTCTTTCTGAGCAAGTTACTCACACTTTGTAAGTAGTGAGGCTGTAACTTTCAGTCGCAAGGCTCGTTTTGTCAGCTAAATGTCCATGCTGAAAAGCTTACTATGGTTGTGCAACTGTTTTACACCTGCAAAGCGCTATCGGCAGTACTCTCCTCGCAATTTTCTTTCGAAAAATTTAGACCCGTTACCAGTTGGATAGCAGTTGTGCGCTATCGTTCGGCTGTATACAATTAATTTGAACCTGGACAGATTGTCGCGCCACTTCGGTCACACCATCCACAACGCCTGGGCAGGTGCTGACCTGCTCTTTGAGTGATTACTTCTCACGCGAAGGTCCACGTTTACTCTGAGATGTCTCTGCTTAGTATCGGTATATGCTTTGCAAGTAATAAGGAACTTTTGGGGTTTTTAGAGGTTTGTTTTGGTGAAAATCGACCAATACACAATTCGTTAGAGCGACGCGATTAACCCTGCTGCAGTTGACGCCGTAAACTCTCCTCACTTAATTTTTGGTGAAAATATGCCGAAACAATTTCAGTTTGCTAGTTGTTTGGTGCAGATACAGTTCGAGATACATTTGTGAAGGCGAGATGGCCTAAGTAGTTAGAGCGCGAATTTACTGACCGCAAGGTCCGTGGTTCGAACCCCACCTCTGCCTCTCGACTTCCCCTGTCTAGGCTTGGGCAACCTGGCAGTATCTCAGCCCTCGTGCTTCCTTCGGGTAGCATGGCAGCTAGACACCGAAAGGGTGTTACAGCTGAACGGTGTGAAGAAAAACACCGAATGAGCATGTTATATCTGCTGATTCGCCAATCTGTTGAATCTGACTGCTGACCCCGCTCCAGTACCTAGTGCCGGAAAAAGACTCACCGAAGGTAACACAACAGCTTTATTCCAAACAAGCGAGTGCGAGAGCGTGAGTGCATGCGAATGCGAAAATACAACGGCCCCAAGCTATTTTATTGGAGGGACACTGTCTGACTTTGGTCCAACGCTGACTCACATTGCCTAGGTTTGATACAAGGCTGTGAAACGCTGTATATTGAGGGGACGTTGTCTGTCTGACCAACATCTAGCAGAGCTGAGGGTCTCAGTAGATTTCGGGCATTCATTGGTTACTTCCAGTAATCTGACCTCCCTCATAGAACACTAATCAGTGTCTAAGCTGAGTCCCTGCCTCTCAACCCGGTGTCGATTTGCGGTCACCCAGTATCAGTTGCACTAAGACGAATGTTTCATCACCACATTTTTGTCTTTCAGTCTTGTTTTACCCTGAAAGTTGCGAACAGAGATAAGGCTGGATCAATCAGATACATGTGTGCTCGTTGATCCACGTTTATCGTCCAGTCACTCATGGTGGACAACCGTTCAGCAGTAACACCCTTTCGGTGCCTAACTGCCATGCCATCTGAAGGAAGCATAAGGACTGGGATACTGCCAGGTTGCTCAAGCCTAGACATGGGAAGTCGAGATGCAGCGGTCGGGTTCGAACCACGAACCTTCCAGTCAGTAAATTCGCGCTCTAACCACTGTTTATTCGCAACTCGGATCAAATCAGCCAAAGACAGCGTGCCCGAAAAGTGACTTGAGGAGTGTTTTGATTAGTTTGCACTTCCCAGAGTAATACTCATGATCGATGGAACTACACACAAAGTGGTGGTATAGACAACATTCGCCAATTTAAAAAAATCGTTCAGCTGTAGCACCCTTTCGGTGCCTAACTGCCATGCCACCCGAAGGTTGCACGAGGGCTGAGATATTGCCAGGTTGCCCAAGCCTAGACAGGGGAAGTCGAGAGGCAGAGGTCGGGTTCGAACCACGGACCTTCCGGTCAGTAAATTCGCGCTCTAACCACTTGGGCCATCTCGCCAATTGCAAATGTACGTATGGTTTTCAGAGGTTTGCAGTTATTTCGGAAAAAATGACTGGATACGCATCTTCTGTATTAGTATCCTGGTTTTAAACACTGATCTCGTAATGTCGTGCTTTGATTGGTTCCCTCTGTCTTTTTTCGGGTGTAATTATACCCGATTCTCTGTGTTGCGGAGCTACCAATCAGTTTGTCCGGATGAATATGTCCTCATTCATTTTTCTGAGCATATACGTTTATACCTTTCTCACTGTATACACCTATCTTCATGCCTTCTTTTTCGTCCTTCGACTTGCAGTAAAACTGGCTCTATTGGAGAACAGTTTTGATTCAGTCGCAGTCCAAATGGAACCTTGGATTGAGGTAAGAATTTCATGGTTTTAGGAGTTTTTTTTGTACATTTTTTATCTGATTCAAAAGTTTCTTGGTTTCTAAAATCTGTTGCACAGAAAATCAAGTAAATATGATGCACACGAAATGGCGGTTATTGATTGTTTCCTGGTTGTTAACACCTGTCTCAAGTGTTGTACCAGTCGTTAGATTCAGTGCACTAGATGCGTCACATCTTCCTCTAATCTGCTGTAAGAATGCTTGAATTGGACATAAAATCATCACAATGCAAGAACCACTGTTCACTTTATGCCATCCCAACCGGGACAAGTACTTGGTTTCGAAGGGTAGTAACACTCTAGATTGTCAGCTTGTTCCGCCTTGTATCTCGAACACGTGACACTCCTCTGTACACCGTGTGTTCATCATTGTTGTCTTGCTGACTATGCCGTTTTCTCTGTACAATGCTGCCCCATCAGGGAGCGTCCATTTAGTGATATACATTAATGCCTCAAAAATTCCATTGTGGCAGTAGGTGGCTGTCACTTAGGCCTCAAGCCTCAGTGTCTTGGTTCATTCAGAAACACTCGATGTGGTATCCGTACTAGTTCGCTCTCGAAGTGGATCTTTTGTGCCGGACGACGTCACGCACCTCAAAGAGCGTGAAAACCCCGTGCCGTGTACTAACTGTGGAGTGTAGCCAAGCTTATGTAAAACGCTAATCACCGTCTCGGTCCCGCCACGACCTCACTTGGCCCACAGCTTTTATTGATTTTGGTAGGATAGTAACTTTGGATTGTGGTCGTCAATTGGTAAATCAATAATTCAACTAGGCTTGCTTTCCAACATGAAAAACATCCGACGTGTCAGGAGCCCTGGTTTGTTTAGTTAGCTACTATTTGAAGTTATACTATTCATCTATGCAATACATTTTGTCTTTCTGAGCACCTTCAAGTTACCATTTTACCATTTTGTCGCAGAGAATGAAAAACGGCTTCGGATTAAATTTTCCCCGTTCAAGCGTGCTGAAGAAGACCGGTGAACTGTTCACGATACGGTGCGTTTATGCGTTACGACTTCATTTAGCAAAAAACCATTACAATGCTATCTCTCCCAAGTAAAGCGGATTCTCGAAATACATTCATTTTGCGCAGTAGTTAGGCCTTGACGGGTGACCACGTCGAATCTCTCATTTATGGTGTTCTCGGTGGGTGCGCCTACCTGATGGACCCCAACAAAGACTAAACCGACAATGAGCTGTCGAAAAGCTTTCAGCAACCTTGGGAGTAGTATGTCCCATCAAGGAAACAGGATTTGTTTGAGCCCCCTGGTTTTACATGGCAAAATTCAACACCTGGTGTCTGACAAAACTCCATGCGGTGACCGAAGATTGCTCTTTGTCGCTTATATTATTGTTTGTGGTGCTTTACTGCCATCCTGCGGTCGCTATTCAACAAAGCATGTGGTGTATATCAATACATTAATCGTTTCACGCCGGGTTGCGGTCCAAGGTTAAGTTGGCGTTTGCTTTTTTGGTAACATCGGCAATAGCTGTGTTTAGGATACAGTTCCTTTTCTTAATGACGCTCATAATGGGCAACCCTGTATAGTTGGAGGGGCACTAAAGTTGGACAAATCTGTGGCCGAAGTCGCTGAGTGTGAAACCTGATGCATTCGCGCGTGTTCTCTACTGTTCAGCTGTAACACCCTTTCGGTGCCTAGCTGCCATGCCACTCGAGAGAAGCACGACGACTAGGATACTGCCAGGTTGCCCAAGCCTAGACAGGGGAAGTCGAGAGACAGAGGTCTTTTTCGAACCACGGACTTTTCGGTCAGTAAATTCGCACTCCGACCACTTGAACCGTCTCGGTGCGTGTTCTCTACTAACGGGAGTACGTTAGTAAGTTCAGATGCAAAGGTTGCCTTCGTTGGATGTGGTTCATGATGCACCAAGTTTTTGATAGAATGGAATAGAAGAGTTTTGGATGCATAGACTATGATTCGAGGAGTCGCGTCAGCTGCTTGAATAGTTTTTTGTTTCTCCGTGTAACGGCCCCTACACCTCCGGGATGTGCGAGCTAATTCACTGGAAGTCTCTGAGGCCCTCAACTCTTCAACGCATACTTGTAGGTAGCTCGGTCAAACAAGATGGAGTTTTTGGGACACTATTTATGCCGAATCCCCATTGGAACCTCGTGATCATGTTGCATCGCGATGGATCTAAATCCGTCCTGTTGGAGGTAACCCCAGTAGGTTAAGGTAAATCGTCTAGTTTACGATGACCATTCCCTCTAACCTGTTCACCCTTTCGTAGTGTGCGATTTGGACAATTTTATTTTGCCTCATTTCATTTTATTGTTAAGTTTCGTTCCCGTTGCTTTCCACAGACATTTGTTAAATATTAGCACATCTATGATAGAAACCCCAGACTTCTACTGGGACCGCCCGGAGGTTGAATCGCTCTATACTCAACTACGCACCGTACTCAGCGTCCCTACACGAACTCGGGTAAGTTGACTTTCGTCTGGTCTGGTGCTCAGTTTTCTTTTCCACGGTCATCCGAGATCCCTGAGGAAGATCCCAGAGTTGAATCCTAAACTAATAGTGACAAGATGCGCACTGTTGTTGATTCCGTTGGAAGATTGAAACCACGATTGGTCTGCTCTCTAATTAGAGCGGTTCGATTACAAACGTTCAATCTTCAGTCGTGTTGACAGCATCAGCACGTCATTATAGGTTGAATGTCTGCAGTGCCCTCAAACAAACTACACTTGTTTAAAACACCAAAACAACACGACGCATTGCAGATGGTGAGTTAGGATAGGTCACTTAGGGGTTGAGTTCTTGTGATGAGGTAAACCGTGGACCTCATGTGGTGTCCGAGAGAATGACACAACGTAAGGGACGGAATTGTATTGCCCAGTGTCCTGACTGCCATGGGTGACCTTTGTCGGGAGTTAACTGTTCTGTTTCTCGACCACTCAGATCGATTCGGATCATCCCTCGCCCGATGATCAACAAATGAAACAATCTTCTCGCAGTTTCATGGGCAGCATTCTCAGGAAAGATCAATCGTAAGTGGGACGAGATAACCACTGCCATTCATACGGCGGAAACTCGGTATGCGCTGCTTCAGAAGGCCCATATCAAATGAGCCCAGGAGTTTAGAATAGCCACTGCCACTCCTCAGTGCAATACGTCGTAACCCTTCAAGCGCTAATCATAATTCAGCTCGAGAATAGCATGAGACAGGATAGGGAAGCTTGATGGAATGAGGGGAAGTCTGGAAATCGATGAAACTCTTGCAGCCTGACACACTTAACGGAACCGAAGAAGCTGGCTGGGCTTTTGGGTAAAAATTTGGTTGGCTCTCTGTTCCTGTCTCTCATTCGAGCCGTGATCTTTGAGTTTAGACGCTCCCTCATACCTTAAGGTGCGGATGTGCCTTTCTGCCTTGAAGAATTGTCGGGCCGCACTAGTGTTATTCACAGACGGTTGTGTTCTTGTGTTTGGCTCTGACCAGGTTATTTACACTGATTTTGAACAAAACCACATTCCACTGCACCCTAAGCGATTGCTCCAAGCATAGGTTTATACGCCTTTTATGCCTTATACTTTATACTCCGTTATTTGGTTCGGCTGGGGCCAACGGTCCCAGTCGTTATTTAATTAGGAGGTCCGATCTGGACCTCTGGCAGAAAGAACTGAGGCTGAGGTCGTTGTCATCGTGTGTTTATCGAATGTGGATAAAAGTGGGCCAGATAACAGATCTGTCTTGTCCGTCGTTTGTGCAGCTGCGCTTGGAGTGAATGGCTACGCTTTCACGCTACGCATCTTTGTGTGTAATCCTGGTTAGATAGGACGTCACGGTTGTCTGATGGGGCTGGAAGGCAATGGTTAAATCTTTCTGACCACGATGCATTTCTTGGTGGTAGTTAAGCGCGTACTTTGTAGTTACTGACGCATATCTTTTGTTGTGTACGTTCTTTGAGCACACGAAGCAATTGTTCTGTAAACAAATCACTAATCGTTCAGCCGTAACACCTTTAAGGTGCCTGGCTGCCGTACCACCCGAAGGAAGTATAGGGACTGAGAGACTGCCAGGTTACCCAAGTTTAGACAGCAGTAATCGAGATATCGAGGTTGGGTTTGGACCACGTACCTTCTGATCCGAGCTCAATGAATCCCGTGTTTCAACATGGCTCAGGATAACCATATCTTTTCCGGAAATTAACCAACTTCCCTGCAGAAAGTATAATCACTGATGTCATTAGTGTACTTATTGGTGCATTATGATCGCTTGCCTTATTCAGCTACTTTGCGGTTTTCCTGTGAACTCATCACACAGAATAGGCTATACTTGTAAATTACCGGGTTTAAGGCATACTAAAGTGTGTCCACCAAATGTGTTCCAACCGACCGTTCTAATCCAGCTTACCGTCATTTAAAGTCGCATAGCGACCAGATAACCAAGCAAGATGTGACTGCATATACTGTTAAGTGTGAAGGGCCTGTTAGACGACTCCTTGTCCAAATCACATCGACCTCTTGGGTTGGCTAGAACAAACCGCATCCTTCATCTCCCAAAGTTCATTACCTTCCATCGGTATACAACATGCATGCCGTACACTTGGTTGTTTGTCACTTTGTTCGATTCTTGCATTGTCATACACCCGTGTCGCAGCTTATGTGTATCGTCTTGGTCCCATCATTCTATTCCTCAACATCTTTTTCCCCTGTTAGGTTCTCAATTCTCGTTTGAACATGTGCTGCGAACTGACTGAAATCTTGTCCAATCATCTGCAATCCCGACATGCGTGTCGCCTGGAATGGATGATCATCCTCTTGATCCTGGTTGAGGTACCGCATTCTCTCGGTTCCGTCCAATTTTACCCCTTTTTTTATGGATTTTAGGTCGCCTTTGAAGCATTCTACTACTATGAACGGCGTCAGGAGAAAAAACAATTATCGATTTCTACCTGATCCCCTTGACCGGGGAACTGTACAGCACCCCCATGAGGTTCTCTACTTCCCACGAACGCCACCGAATACTGTAGTATCATTCAAGACATAATAATCAACACTTTCCGACCAATCTCTTCGTTATTTCTCATTCGACAGGGAAAGAACTTTATCTGTGAGACTCTAATAAGAGCTTATGTCGGTTTTGTCCACAAAATGACTTCATTACCATTGCCTTATTAAGTAGTCACCAAATCACCTGTCCTCAACAGCCACCTGATCAATTACCAACGGACGAAGTAGTTGCGACCGGAGTTCCTTATCGTAAGGTCCGTGATTCTAGCCTACTTTTTTACGCATCAATTATATCGGCTACTGTTTCCGATGCGCAGCTATCTACCCCACCTACCCAAACCATCGGGTGAACGAAATTGTGACAGCTAGAACCACTGTATGGCAAGTTGGCGGTTTTTTAAGCAGCCGGTGATGATTATGACTTTTGGCATCTCATCGAAACTTCAACAACGGACACTGTGTGCAGAGCCACCACCCATGACAGCGCCCATACCTACCTCCTGTAACAGCACCAACAGTGTCTCCAGCCGAGGGTATTTAACAGGTATTTTTAACTAGGTTTGGTTCCACCGGTGTATTCGATACACAATACTTACTCCCAGACGATCGTTGTTTCTCCTGATGGCTGTTTCTGTTTTTCAGCCGCCCTTCTACTCCAAACGTGATCGTGAAAATAACAACTCCATCATTAATCGAGTACCAGGTGTGTGCAGAACGTGCCAGAACCATTTTAGCCTTTAATGGTGAAAGTGTGACTAGGCGTTTGACATTGCTGTTTTGTACTGCAGCCTTCAATGTGCATTGAAGTAGCTACGTTTCATGTGTGCATTTTGGCGCTGATGGAGGATCTTCCTCTATGTTCTGGTCCCGTCATAAGGTTTACTTTCGATCGTTTCCACAGAACAAGAGTGCGTCAAAACATGCTCAAATGTCATTGTTCCGCATCGGATAGGCAATAAGAGCAAGATATTGCCCCACCATCGCACGACGTAACTAGATAATACATATATATATATATATAATATCACAATAATAATATAATAGCCACCGATGGAACTCGTGTAATGTACAAGAGGGTGACCGGCGTCTACAGAGCCAAAGATAACTTTAAATCACGTTCATTTTTGACGTATCGGTGCCTAACTGCCATGCCACCCGAAGGTTGCATGAGGGCTGGGATACTACCAGGTTGCGCAAGCCTAGACAGGGGAAGTCGAGAGGAGGAGGTCGGATTCGAACCACGGACATTGCGGTCAGTAAATTCGTGCTGTAACCACTTGAGCCATCTCGCCTTCCCCCTTACAAAGCTGCTCGTTGTGGAATGGCTATCTAGGGGGTGTTGGTAGCTTGGGTTGCACAGGTAATACCACCTCGAATGGCGATAAAAATTCAAACCTACAAGCTCAGTTTGGCGAAAGGAACAGACACCGCAGGCATGAGGTACTGGCTTGTTTATTGGGGCGTTAGCACGGTAAAGTATCACAAACTAACTGAACTAAACTTTTCAGCTCCCAGTGATTCCTTTTTACTTTAAAACATGAAATTATTATCGATCTGATGGTGGATCCAATTCTGTTAGCTGTGTAGTTGAGGAAGTCACCAGGTTTCCGCAGTGACTGGCAAAACAGCTAGTGAAACTAAAACCAGGGAAATAATTTGCTTTCTTGCTGGCGTATTTTGCAGATTTTTATCAGGGAGCGCTTGATCTTTCAAAAGTTGACAAACTACTCAACTAGGATGCTACTTAAAAAGGGCAGTTTTGACCAGTGGTTCTATGGGAACGTCTGCACGAGGCAAGATTTAAGAACACACCCAGATTGGCTACTTAGGTGGAGTTGGATTTTACTGGCATAGAGAAGATTCTACACAAGAGCATTCGACTGAAGGTAAACTTGTGCACACCAAGGTTGGTTTTCGTCCAGCCATGACCAGTGTATTTCATTCCTCGAGAAATGCCAACGGGCTGCTCAGCGGTAGCAAGTAACATGATGGGTTGCACCCTCGAACGAGTCTTGACCCCACGTTCAGCTATATGCTCATTCACGACTTCAGCTGGTGCTACGTGACTTATTCTATGAAAATCTACACCACACTATTCGCTATACACTTCTAAGTAGCTTTCATTGGGACATTTCGTAGCTGGCCAGTTATACACTTCAGTAGTTTGTTTCAGATTAGTTTGTTGTGCAGCCCAACCAGTGTTCAGTCGTTTTTCTTGATTACTTTGTACTAGTCAGTGTATAGCTTTAAATCACGTTCATTTTTGACGTATCGGTGCCTAACTGCCATGCCACCCGAAGGTTGCATGAGGGCTGGGATACTACCAGGTTGCGCAAGCCTAGACAGGGGAAGTCGAGAGGAGGAGGTCGGATTCGAACCACGGACATTGCGGTCAGTAAATTCTCGCTCTAACCACTTGGGCCATCTCGCCCACATATGAAGCAATAAACTGTGACCGAGTGCAGAAGGCGGAAAATTGGCGGTCACCGGTGATAACCAGTGCGGACATCTGTGGTACGCCATTGAGTTTCCATAATCCAGGTTGCTTGGATTATCGGAGGCTGACAAGTAGAGTCCTGATATGTCACGCTATTTAGAGACACTAGTATGATTACATTAACTACACCTTTTGAGATTTACTTCCTAGAAAATTTAAATCCTTGCACAGCGCCTTGGATTGTAAAGGGAATAAGTTTTCGGATCAAAATTGCCCGGCTGTCGAGTCTGGTGACGAAAAGCTGCGATTACTCACGTGCAACAAAATCGTGACTTATGGAATGCCTGCAAATTGTTGTGATAAACTGGGAATGCCAAAACTATACAGTTCGAAATAAATTAGTTTGATTATTACCTACATAAACCAACGTTACCGACTAGTTACAGTTAGACAAAGGCTCGCGCCACTCCAACCCTTGGAGAGTAAGAATCGCAGCAACAGTGATTTGGTTTTGGTAGATGGTTAAAAGGCTCACATGCTATTACATATCATTACCAGTTTTCGTCAGCATTGCAAACACCACCCAAGCTCACCAACATCTAAGTAGGTTTAGATCTTCCCTCATTTGAAAACTCGTTTGTACAGACATTCGCACACGTTGAGCAGTTCGCCGTCATTTGCGCTACCACCATGTGCAGTGAACTCTTTCCTAAGATCCTGAAATCTGTCATGGCGAATGACCTGCGAGTCGCAATGTTTCGTTCAATAATCTGGCCTGTGTATTGATTTTCTGGCTTGTCTTACCAAAGGAATAATTTCATCAGCTGTGAGCATTGCTCAGGCATTGTAGACGGCAGTGCTTTCAAAACTATCGATTTTACAGCTCGACCAACTGAACACCACTTTCAGTCGTGAGTGAAAATCTCATGTCAGAGCCTGGTTAACTTGGATGAACAAATTTCATCGCAGACTGTCAAAGCAAGCACAACTGAAGTTATAGTGTGGTTTGGTGCAATCAACCGATCCTTAGAAAAGAAACGTTATCGCCGATATGCGAGAACTGCATTGGATAGTGTGGGCAGCTTTGTCCATTTCATGTTCTGCCTGGCCACAACAATTCACCTTATTGACGGGAATGGCTGACTTTTCGGGTGGCCTGATTCAGCCACTGTCTGCCAATGGCTATGCTCCAGCAACTGCATCGCAGGTCCCAGAGACCGAAACGACAGACGACACGCATGTTGAAGTCATGCATCTAACCACAGCTTCGTACAAGGGTCTCAACTATGTCATGGTGACTAACCTGTCTCTCCCGTTTACCCAAGCTGAACATTACTGTGCGCACGAATTCTCCGAACCGATGCACTTGGTTTCAGTGGGCTCCGAAAATGAATGGGTAAGTCATCCACATAGTTTTTTATCAGTTTAAGCACGTGTACATTCGAGTCCTCACATACAATTTTGAATCTATGTAAGCAGACCGCTAGAGTTGTGCGAGACTTGATCCCCAGTAGCTGTGGGATATGTAGCCTAATTCACGTCGTCCCATGGTCGTGTTAGGGACGAGATGGCCCAAATGGTTAGAGTGCGAATTTACTGACCGCAAGGTCCGTGGTTCGAACCCGACCTCTGCCTCTCGACTTCCCCTGTCTAGGCTTGGGCAACCTGGCAGTATCCCAGCCCTCGTGCTTCCTCCGGATGGCACGGCAGTTAGGCACTAAAAGGGTGCTACAGATGAACGATTTATTTCTTTCATAGTCGTGTTAATTCAAGTGTATCACTCTGTTGTGACCTTTTTAAGTAGGTGCAAGTAGGAAGAAAACTGAACAACGCTATTAATGAAACTTTGACAATCAGGAGAAGGTGACGACTATGAAACGGAAATGGAGTCGAGTGAAGCGGCAAATGCATTCTACCACAAAGGCTTACGTAATCTTACACTGTTCATCAGTCCTATCTAGATAGCTGAATCCAAGGCCATCTTGCAATGAATTTACCAATTATCTAGTCAACTTCCAAAAGAGTCAGTATCGTCTCGTCTTTGAGGACATTTCGCAAAGTAACTGAATAGTGCAACGCAGAATTTTGTGTTGTATGTTCTTGTGTAGTTCCATGGTTTGCAAGTTTGAGCAACGTTGGTCCAGGTCTGTACGGTCTACGCGTATTACTCCGGTTCTGTATCTGACCTAGCGAGTACTATACTGGATTATTGTTTTTCCTTCTCCAGAAAATGTTGTCAAACGTATTCAGAGGTCATCCTAAAACCACCAAAGTTTGGCTTGGAGGGACTGTAGAAAGATCTAGTCCAAACACGCTCTTCGTCCGGTGGATTAATGGGCAACAATTTGGGTACCATCGTTTCTCTGAAGCCGAGAGAAAACGCTGGCGTAGAGAATGGAAACAGAAAGGTCAAGCGTGTATAGTTGGGGAGCTTCAAGTAGGTGGCGCTGGAAACTGGGAGGTGCAGATGGCTCCCTGCAGTTTGCCACACTCGTTCATTTGCAAGGAAGAGGAAAACCGTGACCGCTCAACAGGAATGGACGGAACGCTCATGCCTTTTCATCCGTTTCATCTAGGTGACTTAATTCGCTCGCTGTTCCTCCCATCACCATTCTTGCCGACCACGACGACCCGAAGTTTTACCAGCCTAGTCCGTAATCCACTTGCCCAAAGCCGTGTTCAGTTTCAGGCCTACAACACGCAATCGACGACACAGAATGTAACGCAAAGCACTCCGACAACTCCAATTACTGAATCTTCTACTGAAACCTCATCCAGCTCAGTGAAAACCGACACGACTGTTGAAGCTGTCACAACCACTACATCCACCCCAACTACCACGACACTATCCACGACAGAAGTTCCGACAGTGACGACAACGGCTTACAGCGGTACAACAGATTCGACCGAGTCTAAAGATGATAGCGTTGTTCTCCGGGAAGGTATTGTTGAATCAGTGTCGCCCAGCTCAACTACGGCACAGCTGCCTGGTCCTATCCAGCCTGATAATCTTCCAGGACCGGACATTCATCCAAAATTCACCGTATTCAGCTCCAAGCCGCATGGCGTCACCGCCTCACCACATGGTCTTCCACTGCCACAGCGGAAAACAGAACCCCAAACATTTATACCAGACGTCGGTGCGCAAGTCATTTATCCAAGGTCTCCTTGGGACATCACGTATTTTGACGAACCCCAGTGGTTAACTCAAAAGCAAAGTTAGAAGCGTGGTTTCATGCCTTCGTGTAATATCTCCTTGTTCTATTGGTAACAGAATGTTTTGATAGCCGAAAACACTGTTAAAATTCTATTGTGGGTCACCAGTCGGGCTGTCGCTATGGTGACATTTCAGTCTAACAATTAGTAGCTAAGAAATCGCTTCCGGCTCCATGACTCGTACGTGTATTAGGTTGATTTCATGGCCAGCTAAATTGAAGTTAAGTCATTGAAAATAAGGCCAGGACAGGTCATCACTAGGTCCCCACTAGCTTTTGGCGAGCTTGAGATAGCTCAGTCGATAAGGCACCAGCTTACTGACCGGGAGGCCCGTGGTTCGAACTCATCCCCTGCATCTCTGTTGCTCCTGTCTAAGCCCGGGCAACCTGATAGTATCTCAGCCCCCATGCTTCCTTCCGGTGGCATGACAGCCAGGCACCGAAATAGTGTAGCAGCTAAACGATTATATTAGTCATATAATTAGCTTTTGGTGAAACGCTTCGACACCTCAAGCACTGAAAATCCTCCAGAAAGCGGTTCGCAGTCCGCTCCTGAATAAATCCTGATTAGTATCTCTGTTGAACGTGAGAGCCGGTTAACTCTCCTCTGCAAACAAACCTGGGTGATAAGTTCTACAGACATTCAGCAACCTTCCTATTTACCACAAGCTCTCGAAAAGAAAAATGGCTTTACAGAACCAAAAGGTTTCCTTTATGGAATGCAATGTTTAACCTGAAGACTCAGGAAGAGAACCAGCGAAGCAAATTAGGGGCATGCCACTAATAGGGTAGGACAGTTGAGTGTTCCTTATAACTGTGCATTAGGGACGGAGTTTACTGGAGCTCTCTTACTACCCCATCTCTCCATCCCACGAGAAATTCTACCTCAGCTTGACGGGTAATTACCAGGGGGGTTGGCTTTCTGTATAGCGGATGACTGAATGGGTGGGTTTAGTGTGACGAGTTCCCTTTCCTCAGGGGAATGGAGGTTGTTTGTGTAGCTTCTCGTCCTCCGTAGCATAAAAGGCAGCTTGATTCGGTTAGGTTTAGGTAACACTCCGTTCGCCTAGAAGTGCACTGGTCGATGTGACGTGTGCACTTATGAGGGGGTGTTTTGCCTCCAGGTCACCAGTACGGCCGATGCATAGGCTGAGTCTAACCTCGGGACTTTGCTTCCATCAGCTAAGAGAACGTCACCACACGAGGCCTATAATGCACATGCTTGTGCGAGGTGGTGTCCAGCCAATAGAAAGTCCGCAAATACGCTGACGAGTTGCCGTGTTCAGCTCCGTTGGTGTTCACTCCTGTACATGGTTGTGTGTTGTGAGAAGGTTTAGAAGATTTCCGCTACCAGTGGGGAATTTTGTCCCATGTATGCGACAAATCGTTTGCAAACCCAAAACCGTCTCAACAGAACCACCACTGGTCGTGGATATCGTGAACACCCAAACTGTAGCTCATATACTGCCATGGTCTTGCCGAAAATACGTCAATAATGTCATTATATTTCCGTTGTATGCGATTCGGGCATACCTTGCCGGCCTGCGACCAAAAAAAGTAAGCGGGAAAACTTGTAAACGTCAAGCAAACAAAGATTCGGAACAGTTTTATCGATGTCTGCAGTTCTCCTAGTCCAACACAGTACAAAATTATGAACTCTGCCGTAGATAGTAAAAGTTCACGAAAACTACGTTTTTGCTGAGCTGAATGTTGATCTGTTTGCGGAGGTTGGAAGTTTTATAGCAAACGTCTCGTCGCCAGTCAAGGCGACATCATCCGTGCTCGGTTAGCTGGGGATGTCTCTTCGGTGGGCCGCAAGACTTTTTTTAGTTTGACTGTCAAACTGAGTGAGCAGATCTACAACCGTTTGATCGATAGCCAGTAAGCGAGCCCTAGCTAAAAATCTCCAACTCTCCCATGGTGTCCCGCTAATGTCGTGTGCCAAAATAGTTCTACCTAATGAAAGAATGTCCAGGAGAGTTCAACAGGACGCTTGAAAATATTCACTTTTCAAAAAGTCTGTGCAGATGAGATATTTAATTTCGTGTCTAATGGCTCAGGTAAGCGCTTAGTTCATGTTCGCAAATATACAGCTTCGTAGCGAACGGCGTTCTTCCTTTCACCGGTATGGTCTTCTCTAAATGGTTTCTGGAACCATCGACGATGGATGTTCGTACGGAATTTCGCTCCACGAACTAAACCTGAAGGGCCCATGTAGGGAGCAAGTTGATACTGGGTAGGGACTAACGCAGAAAGTGATGAACGGAACTAACGGAAATAAAATTTCCTTAAAAAGGTCAAGACTTTTACCGTCGATACTCTATCAAATGTAGTTCACTCGAGTCAATACGCGATCACGTGATGTGGATTCCATAACTGAAGGACGAGTGGCGCTATACCCTATCCAAGTGCGAGTAGTGTTCAAACTACTAACCGGATGATGCAGGTTCAAAACTCCCTGAATTTTCGTGATTTCCGCACTGCTGATGATTCCCAATAAGGATGAAACAGCAGTGTACAGTGCTTCACAGCTTTTCAGCATAGATTAGCTTCACTTACAGGACAAGATCTCGCTTGAAAACTACTAAATCTGTTCACATTACCGTCAAAATGTACTCCAGCTGTGGCCCCGAAAACAAATTTTCACCGCGATCATGTATTACAAAAGAAGGGTTGCCGAACCAGAGCGTGCTATGATTCTTTTTGAGTCTGCAGAATGTGAGTATACGAAGATGCAGTCGAGCTCACAAATCTGGTTCCAGAATGATTTGTGTGTGCACAATTAATAAATGCCCCAAAAAGCCAACGGAACTAGAATACTTCTGTAAGCTGTACAAACAAGCGACCCATGCCATAAATAACAATGCCAACAAGAAGCGCGTTGGCCAAACAAACCAGTTCTGCGAATAGATCATCCCAAGTTTCAATCCGGCCGAACAGAAGAGACAAACAGAAACGCACGAGACCACTTCGTTTTCGGTAGCTCCTCCGTGATTTGCGTCGTCGAGTGACAGAGGTTCCGCAAACAGTAGACGGACGCTTTCTTTTTAACCGACTGACGCTCGTAATCTCACTTCTATCGCTAAAATCCGAACCGTCTGATCGAAGCAGAGGAAACGTCTTTGAAGCAGACAAGGCTGGACACGAATAAAATGATTCGAGCTTTGTGGATGGGGTCAGTGTAGAGCAAAAGGACGTCGTCGACCGGGGAGACCATGCTGGAGGACAGCTGAAGACGGACGGTCGAAACAGTGGTTTGTCGGTTGATACTCGAAGTCTCGTACCAAACTCTTCCAGCGGGTCAGAATTGCGAACACAATGGTAAGCAGAATTGGCGGATCGAGTGAAAGAATCGCAATGGCTGTTGGCCAATTGAGATCTATCCGTACAACTGTCGTAAGAATGACCAGTCGGCCACGATTCTATTAAAACCTGCTTCTGAGCGTTCCAGTCACTAGAACAAAATCTGATCCAAGCAACTAGGCTAGAACAGACACCGAAGAGTAACGGCACGACCATGAAAGCCACGACTGCGTAGCCGCAGAAACGCATGGATAGATAGTGATCAGCTGTGGCCTCAGTCTTGAGAGTAGTTTGGAGAATAATTGAGACTGTTGTATTGCTCACAATCAAAAGCAGTATTACGTCCAAAAGCAGAACAGACGCACAAACTCCCCTGGTCCTCGAGCTGTTCTGAGATACCCAATGCTTATGGATGAAAACCGACTGGAGAACGATGCAGAGTAGACAGAAGCACAACTGTCCAAGAACAGGCATATCCAATGAGTTGGCCCACTGTAGTAGATCTGCGCAATGAGGAAAAAGGTGTGTCCGTAGGGCTTTTGGTTCCGAAAGAATAATCAGTCGATCGAGCACAGTGGACTTGTGATCTGTTCGAACGGTACAATGTCTGTTCGCCACGGAATGAGCTGTCGGCCCGGCTAGTAGGGCACAAATACATAGGAGACTAGAAACCCGGAAGACGAGATATAGTGGTCCGGATACGACAAAGACATTCTTAGAGATGGTATGGGAGGAGGATAGGTGATTGGCATTGTTGTCCCGTCTCCGTGGCCGCAGACTGTTCCACCAGTTCAGGTAATTGGGTAGCAGCTTCGCATCCAACTGAAAAGGACAAACAGACTGAATGTGAAGGGGAAACCTTCTCAATGATCGTCCCGTGAAAGCAAGTAGAGATATGATAACTGTTCAATCCTTGTTATAAACTACGAGTAAAATGAAAGTCAACTTTCCTAATTCCAACCAGTATCTAATCAATTTCATTAACATTCCAAGTGACAGAATTCGGATTGACTCGAAAAGCTTGTCAGTATCACTCATTCCGCTTTTCAAGCTATCTTCAGTTACCCTAGGTGCCGTTGTAGTGCACAGCTGTCATACAGCCCTAAGAAAGCATGAGGATTGAGGTATTTTTAGGTTTAAAAAGAATCTGGAAGTTGAGCGTGGGTCCCAACAACTGGCCCCACGGTCGGAGCTTGGGAGCTAACTTGGGTAGGTGTGCGATGCGCAGAATCGAATTAACCGAATGACCGAATCCCCATCATGTACGTCTGACTGCGTGACAGAGGGCAGAAACCAATAACAGAGAAAGCCATGTTAGTCCTAGCGACAGGATTATTTGCGAAAGACGTGTTACAGTTTATTAGCGCCTCCAGACGTAACGACAAATAACAATGTTCTCGTGGCGAAAGATCTAACAAACACTCAAAACGCCGTACTGTTGTCACAAGGCAATAATTTTCTGCAAGGTGTGGAACTGAAAAATGGAGGAACCAATTCAAATGACTTCCAAACGACGTGCATCTCTCTGAAATGACAAAATCAGCTCCCCCCTCCCGGTGAGTAGTATTCACCGGCATCATTTCCTGGGGCACTTCTAGGCTCTGGACTCCATTGAGCTTGGAACATTACAAACGAACTCATTCGGTGGTGTCGAAGGGGGTGGATTATTGGGTACGAATTGTTTGGAAGTACACCTTCATCGCTAGTACCGGAACGCCTTTTTGTAAATTCCACGAATGAACTGCCGCACCGGGGCCGGTGCTAACCTGACGAGAAACAATGGCGATGAGACTCAATGTTATCCCATTATTTTTCGAAAAGGGGCGTCAAGTGAGGCGGTTCCGACTGAATGTGTTGATCAGCTTAATTCAACCAAAACTAGAACAACTATCCTGTTCAGCGAGTTCAAAAATGGGCTATCGAAAACAGTATCCTCCATCTATCTAATTTAGTGACTGTATCCCGAAATCAGCTCGTTTCTCTGAAACAGAGAGTGCTTATCTGAGGTAATATAGCACGTTCAAAAATAACCATTGTCACTTGGCTTAGTTTTATTGGCGAAGTGAAGTAATCTCTCTCGATAATCTAGCAGCTAGTAACCCACAATGCTGCATTCATGGTTTTTCAGTAAGCCTCGGTTTCAGTCTGCTAGCTTCCTTGATCTAGCTCAGGCTTTTCGGATTATGATGTCCCCTATTTACAACCTTTTAACATCTGAGCTCTCTGAACAATGGATCGAATTCGTTGTCGACCTAATACACGAACCATATCCCACAAGATCATCAGACTTTCCTTCGGAATATTGATGTTCATGGTGTTTGAGCTAAGTCAGGTATTATAAAATCACATGACCAAACAGTAGATAGCAATGCGAGACTGTCCAAAACCATGGGACCAGCTGCTGTGTGTACTCGGTTTCTGCACAGCTGTTGACTACATTCTATTCGACCGGGTCAAAGGTTACCTGTTCCGATGCGCCAGTCCTGGTTAAACTCTTGTTTTGCACCCTTGGATCTGCCGGAGTCAGGTGTTACACTATTAGGGGAACAAATACCAGTGTTATTAGATGCATAAAGTTCATGTCTCCGGTACCTCTTAGAATTGAAGTTATGATAAGGTTGCGGGATTTATCGAGTTTGTATTCACATCACTCTCGGTTCAGCTATAACACCCTTTCGGTGCCCAGCTGCCATGCCACCCGAGGGGAGCACAAGGGCTGGGATACCGCCAGGTCGCCCAAGCCTAGACAGGGGAAGTCGAGAGGCAGAGGTCGGATTCGAACCACGGACCTTTCGGTCAGTAAATTCGCGCTCTAACCACTTGAGCCATCTCGCCCCCACATCACTCTCAGCCGAAGCTGCGACGTCTGATCGGACTCAATTCCACAGAGCACATTTTCTTTTTTCCAAATATGTTCAAAAAATCCAGTCAAATACGCTCGTAACCGTTCTTGAATGACACTGGTGGAAGCTAACCTGGAATATCAACCCGGTGGTATTTCAAGGCAAAAAGAAATAAAGCCAATTCATAGGCGAAGTGATTCACACAAGCAACGAAACAGAAAAAAACAAAGCTGGAATATGGGCGCAGATAGTCGTTTGAAAACAAAGAAAACTAACCTCTTTAATGCGCCTTCTAGACTTGGCCAGGCAGGTGGCACATAAAGGGTAAAGTCGTTCCAGACGGAGTTTATAGTTCCTCAATTCAATGTCCCAAAGTTCCTCGCGCGTAGGCTCAAATTCTGACAGGCGTTGGACAATGGCGCTTTGATTCAACCTACACTGGTTACACAGCACATCAGATTTTGATACGAACATAGCACCTGGAACGGTTCTAGTGGAAAAGTTTTTTAACGGACTGACGGCAACATACCCATAATGAGCTTCAGGGAACTGTTCCGAGGTGTACTGACCGGGAACCTGCTTGTTGTAGTCTCCATCTTCAGTAAACCCATTGTACTGTCCACACGTTTCACAAGTGAAGGAATTCTCCGAACCTTTCGGAACCAATGTAGTTTCTTGGCAAAACCAACATTCAGATTCAACCCGCTTCCGGGATCGGCTCCGCGCGAACCGCGTGAGCAAAAATACCAGAAAAAATATGGTAGTTGCAGCCAATAAACCAACATAGTAAGCTGTGTTGGAGAATGAATTGAAAACATCTGAAGAAAACATCGCTGACTGCACGATTCAAACGGTTCAACTGAAAGGCCAGCGAAGGACTGATGGAGAGGCTCCAACGCTAATTGATACTTGTATGTCGGTGGTGAAGCACTCCATATATTGGTTGACGGTACACCTAGGAAGGTCGATGATGTTCAACGGAGGGGAACTGAAAGCAGAATTAAACATGGCTGTCAGCAACCACAGGTCAACCGATAATTAGAGGGTGAAAAGATAACTGCGTAGATTAGAACCTGGACTAGAAACAGGCGACGATTGTGTCAATTGTGAAAACTATTCACCACATCGTGGTGTCAGGCAGGGGTCGCTCCTTCTCTTCAATTTCGTAATCAGTGTTCCGCCTGAGTCTTTTTTACCTGTCTCCAACACCTAATGGGGTTTAAATATTCCCAGAGTGCTCGCTCACGGACACTGAGTACCCTGATGATACTGCTGTCCTTGGATCAGACCCTTTAGAAATGCAAATTATCTTAAATAATCTAAATAATTTTGTTGCACGTCTGTAAAGCGTAAAGTGTTACCGTAAGACTGGGTGGGATCGAACCCAAACATCATACTTATAGGTAAACCGATCAATGTGGTAGATAACTCGGTCTATCTGGGCAGTTGCATAAGTATCGGTGGACTGGCGAAATACGAAACCGCTCGCCGAACTGAAAATGCCAGGGCAGCCGATGTGACACAAGCTTGATTATCAAGGGTAGAGAGTACAACGTCCAATTTGTACGACTTTATAGATGAGAGACGTGGCCGCTGCGTGCGGAAGGTATTCGGAGACTATGTATTTGCCTATTGGTACCTCCGAAATATTACGTGGGTTTGGTGGGAACATAGGATCATTACTACTCAGGCACGCCATATGGTCTTCGGGAAAACTCACACTCCCTCAATAGACCAGCTGGTCACAGCTGGTACCCTTAAGCTTTCGACATCCACCAGAGTTCTCGGTCTCTCCTTAGACTCTTCACTATTTAGCGTTTAAGGGATTCGCGTGCACCGTCGTACTCGTTGCCTGCTGGTATGGATTTTCTGGCATCAATCATGGACAGAGACCTTGCCGACATCCAGTGGTCTTGTGGTCGAATCAGAGAGGTTGGACAGACAGCACTGAACGCCGCTAACATGGCTCTTTTCACATTTTGCCACGCTTCATCCTCATGCGCACTGCCAGTGCAGTATTGGTTTACTGTGGAGAGTTGTTGGGCTAGCTCACATCGGAACTGTTGAGCTATGGTCGACCTTCGAACATAGTGGATTGGCACGCTTCTTGCTAATTTGCGAGGGCCTGAAGGGAAACGAACCGTCAGGCGTGCATGCACCATGGCGTGATCGGAATCAAGTGGTGTGTCCCAGAAGGAACGGCAGTCTTGAATTATGGCTCTCCATCGGTGGCTGATCCAACTTGATCCAACTGGGTCCACGGTTGATTTGCAGTTGGTGGCCGCCAGGTTACGCGATGCGAACGTTTATGTTGTAGATTCGTACTTGTCAGAAACAGTTCATGATCAGCGCACAACTGAAGGAGTCGATCTCTGTTGTCTGCGCGGCGAAAATCGACTCCGAATCGCCCACCCAAATGTGATCCCAAGGAGCTCAGACGACCTACTTGAACATTCATATCGCCTGCAAGTATCACAATGTCAATACTTTTTGCCTTACGAATGAGCTCGGGAAGCTCTCGATAAAAACTATCCTTCTCGGCATCAGAACTGCAGTCCGTTGGGGCATAAGCTGACACTATAAACAGGCACCGTTTTTTATGCCGAGAAGCACTGAGCCTGATTGAACTGGATAACCGGACGGCGCAAAGAAGACGGTTCACTGGGATTCAATCCAGTAAAGCTCGTTCAGCTCTGGGGCTGAGTAAAACTCCGACGCCATATATTCCACGAGCCATCGCTTCTATGTCACCGGACACACGGAGGAAGAAATGTGGAAGAGCTGAGTTCATCCTTGTAGTTCTGGGATGCATCACCATGCCTGGGTCTTGTGTGCGTGATTCGGGCATAGCATACATCGATTTTAAGAAAATATAAGGTTTCAGCCAGCACTGACTGTTTGCCTATTAGACATATAGTACTGACGTTAAAAGCTCCTATTTAGAAAGGATCTCATGGATTTAGAAAGGTGTTAATAAGCAGCGAGGAGCATAAGGCCCTTCGGTCAGATAGCTGACAGTCAGATGACCCAGCGACTTTTGTTTGTGTGGTGGGAAGGGGTTGGGGAGGGACATCGGTGGACACAGAACTTCGCGGGCAAATGATACTTCCCGGTTGCCCGGGCCGAGGAAGGGGGTGTGGTTGAGGTACCCCACCTTGAGCCCCTGACTCAAATGTCTGACACACAAGGCAGTTGGAGGACGTAGGGTTATGTTCAGAGACCCTGCCCCTAGCCTCTAACTCAAAAGTCTGACCCGCGAGGCAGCGGACAGTAGGGTTTTCTTTGGGGATCCTGTCCGGAAACGATAACTTAATAGTCATCATCATCATCATCATCAAGGACAGCAACATCATTGTTGACACCGATGTTTCACTGCCGTACAACTCAATAGTCTGACCTGCAGGGGGTTGGCCAGGCGCGACAGCGCAGGGAGTAAGGCATTACTGCCTCATTCCTGATGCGGCTGCGCACAGCTGGTGCCTTTTGTGTAGCACCGGACTCTTTGGTTTTAAAAGTATTTCGATCTTATTGAATGATGCGCAAGCGCTCACGGTCAACCGTTGGGCGTTGCAGCACTCAAGCCCGACTACCACGTCCAGGTGGCAGTTTTAGGTCGGGACATGACGAAGTGTAAAGATGTCGTCGACGTAAAATCTACCCGGTTGAAATCCCGCTTGATGCCCACGGCTTGAATAGAGATGTACACTCGGACACTTCTGAGGCTGAGGCAGCTCCATATTCACAGCTGACCTTACAGGCCGGCTTTCCGGAATAGAGATGGCAGGTGACATACTGAACTGTTGTTTGAATTATTGTGCCCAGTTGTCCAAACGTTCTCCTGTGCTGTATATCAGAGATCCATTCTGGCTCATGATAGTTTCACCAACAAGAGGCTTCCGAGGACCAGGATTTTAATGTTTACTTACATATATATGGGTTAGATGCAGTGTACCTCGTAAACTGTTGTATTTGCATGTGGTCACACCTAAAATGCCTGCTGCAACCAAGAGGTTAGCAGTGTTAAATAATGTCCCCACATGATGTCAGGTAACCTACGCAGACTTGATCACTTGCGAGAGGCACACTTGATTAGGAGAAAATTCTGGTCAGTCTATCTCTTGTTATTATGGTGCACACCATATATTCTTATTATTAGAGAGGTAATCCATACATGGGCTATGAAGTAATGGGCATACACATGCGCACAGGCACAAAATGTAACCTACACTCGGTAGGCAGACTTCACTGTAAAAAAATGCCCAGATAGGATCTTTGCAGCACTAGAACCCAACCACCACGTCAAGGTGGCAGCTGTAGGTCGGGACAAAGCTATGCTATGCTTGAAAGCGTACATACCACTGAAGGTAAGAATCGGCGATGTCTGACAATGTCTCTAACCACTGATGTGTCCCATCTCTGGGTACCCATCCAGGGAGAAGGGCAACGACCAGCGCAGTTGAGTTTGCTGGTAGTGGACTTCATAATTCACCACTTGAAATCCCCTGGCTCGTTTCCATCCTCCACGTGGTTGTGCGAAAAGGGCTCTTCGAGGAAGACGGTCAACTGAGATACGGAGAACGCGACCAAGCAGCGCAACCTAAGAAGTGTGGTCATTTCACCTGTCGTGGGCGCGTTGATTCTTCCGAAAACCATTTGACGTACTTCAGCATTACTGGTCCGATGTTCCCACCAGACTCCGAAGAATTGATGGTCAAACACTGAATATTTTATAACGTCCGACGCGCGTAGCAGCCAAGTTTCTGACCCATATGGCAATATGGAGCGCGCCGCGGCATTGTACACGCGACTCTTGAGAGGTAAGCCAATATCACGCCCACGCCACAGGTGATGCATGTTCACAAAAGCTGCTCTGGCCTTCCGAATTCGGATAGAAATATCACCTTCGGCTAGACCATCAGGACTGATACGATGAACAATTCATCTACTCTGAAGTTAACCGACTATTGGATGAAGGTATAATTGAACCTTCGAATTCTCCCTAGAGAGCTCAAGTACTGGTTATGAAATATTTAAACCAAAAAAGACGCATGGTAGTGGACTACAGTCAAACCATTGATCGGTTCAGACACCTAGACACTTATCCGTTATCGCGAATGGATAAAATGATTGAAGAAATTTCCCGCCATGCTGTCTTTAACACCTTAGACCTATTGATTGCTTACCAGCAAGTTCCAATCAGTGAGAAAGATAAACCGTATACGGATTTTGAAGCATGCGGAGAACTGTTTCAGTTCCATCGTATTCCTTTCGGTGTTACCAACGGAGTAGCATGCTTCCAACGTACTATTGACCATATAATCAAGTCTGAGAACCTAAGTGGCACCTACGCTTACATCGACAACGTCACTATTTGTGGGACTACCCAAAGTGAGCATGACCAGAACCTCAAATCTTTCTATGAAGTAATAAAAAAATATGGAATTACCCTTAGCTGCAAGAAGAGCATCACAGCAGCCAAACAAATACGCCTTCTCGGCTATGAAATCTCTGAAGGAATTATCAAACCAGATCCTGAACAAGTGAGCCCTATCCGTCAACTTCCCCAACCGCATGACGCCAATTCCCAAAAACGAGTTGTTGGTATATTTGCTTATTATTCGCAATGGATACCACGCTTCTCTGACAAAATCAGTGTGCTTGTTAGAAATAAGACTTTCCCCTTACCAGAGCGTGTGCAACAGTCCTTCGAAAATTTAAACAAGGAGTTAGAGAACGCTGTGGTTGTGAAAGTCGACTACAACGCACCCTTGGTTGCCGAGACGGATGCCTCAGACAGCCATTGCTGCATCTCTGACTCAGAACTGCCTACCGGTGGCCTTCGTTTCTAGAACACTGACACAGAGCAAAAAGAATCACTCTGGTATTGAGAAAGAGGGGTACGCCATCGTTGAACCTATCCGTAAATGGAAACATTAAGGCTTCGGGAAGCACCTCAAGCTTATCGCTGACCAGCGATCAGTTTCTTTCATGTATGACGTGTCGCAGAAAAGTAAGATAAAAAATGATAAAATCCAGCGATGGAAAATGGAACTCTCCACTTTTAGCTAAGATGTCAGCTACAGACCTGGAAAAGGCAATCTGGTTGCTGACACCTTATCGCGTAACCTATGCACCAATGTGATCGGCAATGATAAATTAAAAGAAACTCATGATTCCTTGTCATCCCGGAATTGCTCGCATGCACTACTTTGTTCTTTCCAGAAACTTGCCGTTTTCCCTCCAAAATGTCAAAGACATCACCACAAAGTATGCGGTTTGTGCTGCCATCAAACCGCAGTTTTGCAAGCCACCCCCCGCTACGCTCACCAAAGCGGCTTAACCACTCGAGTAGCATCGATTTTAAAGAACTTCTGCCTTCTGTTACTCGAAACCGATATCTCCTTACTATCGCTGACGATATTTCAGTTTGCCTTTCCTTGCGCAGGTACATGTGCATCTACAGTTATTAAATGTCCATGTGAATTATTCTCTTTCTTTGGTATGCATGCATATGTACATTCGGATCGTGGCTCCTCATTCACGTCTCACGAACTGTCCACACTCCTACATGACAGAGGAGTTTGCATCAGCCGAACAACTGCTTAGAATCCCCAGGAGAACGGGCAAGTTGAACGCCTCAACGGGACACTCTGGGACGCAACCCAGCTCAGACTCAAGACGAAAGGCCTTCTAATCTGTCACCGGGAGCCGGTAACTGCCCTCCACTCTATACGGTAATTCGGAGGGAACGCAGCGAACACCTTTGTCGTGCATGGTGAGAATGGACCCGAAGACATCGCGAGGATGGATGCCAAAAAGGATTTGGGTGTCTGGCTCTCTTCAAACATGTCCTTCTCACTGCACCATGAGAAAGCGGCTCAAAAGGTCCTATTAATTAATAGGACCAATGGACGACACTGACCAGTGTGTTTGGTCTATATATGCAGTTCTGGACTTGACCATTATTAACTGGTATCCAGAATATTACACCATGTACTATACGGTACTTGCAATTTTGGTTGATTTATATAAACCAACAACCTACATATATATGTAGGCATTGGTGATGTACACCCTTGCTGAATGGGCTTCGGTTCGTTAGCTTCCTTTCTGCTTTCATTCCACAGAGATCGTCGTGAACACCTGCCTTCGGGGAATCACTGTCCCCTGGTGCTTCCATAGCGCACATACTACACCACACACCAAACTGCACTAGGCACCGCAACGGGCGAACACCATAAATCGCACCTGATTGGTCGCGACACTTGCATAATGACTGCTCAGCATCGGGGGGAGGTCTGACTGATGGAAAATGTGGGGGGAAACAAAATGGCATGTTTCAGCATCCTCTGAATACTGGTCACGAATGGCGCAACTGGAATGCGTTCAGAATCCCAGAATGTTGTCCTCCAGTGCACCTTAAATACGACACCCCTTGCATTCACGGATTCAGGGATTGATACACAGGTTCCAGGCTTCCGCCCAAGTTTCCCAAGTCGGTTTTGTTCTTGTCGTCCAGCAACTGCCATTCATCTGAAAGGCGCAAAGAAAAAGGGTGTAGCTAAGCTCTTTAGGTTTTCAGCGCGGGACAGTAAGCTTGCCATCGCGAGGACTCGCATAAATTAGTGTCTAATAGTGCTTTAAACTGGGTTCTAGAAGAAGCGTGGGCAACCGTCTGAGGAAGGTTATTTCACGCAGCAACTACCCGAACTGAGAGAAAATTTTGTCTAATTAGTGTGCGCTCTGAGCTTGAAAATCTTCTTACCCCGTCCCCACCGTGTGTTTGCTGGATCAACGGTGAAAAACCTGTTGGTCAAACCTAGTTCAAACAGGGCATAGTTAAGAATTAGGTCCTTTCGGAGTAATTCTGATGGAGTATTTGGAAGTCCATGCGACTAATACGAGAGAAAGTGCGCCGAATCCTCCGTAGAATGGTCAATGACTTTTGAGCCGATTCTCATCGTGCAATGAGAGGGACATGTTTGAAGAGAGCCAGACACCCAAACCCATTTTCAGTGGTCGTTGGACTGGCACCTTCCTCTGAATGAAAGAAAGTGCGTCCATATGTCGTTTGGAGGGGACTCAGCGAAAGCCTTTTCATGAGAATGTACCAGAAGACAGCACGAGGATGGATGCCAAATGGGTTTGGGTGTCTGGCTCTCTTCAAACATGTCCCTCTCATTGCACGATGAGAAGTCGGCTCAAAAGTCATTGACCATTCTACGGAGGATTCGGCGCACTTTCTCTCGTATTAGTCGCATGGACTTCCAAATACTCCATCAGAATTACTCCGAAAGGACCTAATTCTTAACTATGCCCTGTTTGAACTAGGTTTGACCAACAGGTTTTTCACCGTTGATCCAGCAAACACACGGTGGGGACGGGGTAAGAAGATTTTCAAGCTCAGAGCGCACACTAATTAGACAAAATTTTCTCTCAGTTCGGGTAGTTGCTGCGTGAAATAACCTTCCTCAGACGGTTGCCCACGCTTCTTCTAGAACCCAGTTTAAAGCACTATTAGACACTAATTTATGCGAGTCCTCGCGATGGCAAGCTTACTGTCCCGCGCTGAAAACCTAAAGAGCTTAGCTACACTCTTTTTCTTTGCGCCTTTCAGATGAATGGCAGTTGCTGGACGACAAGAACAAAACCGACTTGGGAAACTTGGGCGGAAGCCTGGAACCTGTGTATCAATCCCTGAATCCGTGAATCCGAAGTTTACGTGGCTTAATTTTCTCCGGGCCTCGGAATAACATCCAGGCGGTCATCAAGACACAAGACGTGGACGCTTTTCAGACGATGGCTTAACGCTAAGATTGTTGCTTTCAAGGTATATGCTTGGTTACCTAAGCTGTAGATAGGAAAAGATCGGGGCTCCGTGGAGGAATGCACCTACCCTTTGTTTGACTGGATAAAAATTCGTGTTGCGCGCCGGCGTACTCATACAAAAAGATGCAGCGGATGGTGCTAGCTTTTTGATCGTACTCCAAGATTCCGGTAATAATCAACTATTTTGCACTCAGTACACCGTTGGTGAGCACAACTGGCCTTTAAGTAAACAAATTCCGGAGGGTTTTGAACTGCGGCACGTTGGACACACCGGTACTGGTTGTCGCGGTGTCCCCGTTGCCTGGTCCTGACTCAACATAACGGTTGCGTAAGTTCCGGCCAGCGGTGCAACCACAGTGTGTAACGAATGTCCGATAGAAAACGTGAAGCATGGTCATAATGTGAATATATGTTTAACTGACAATTGCGGGAAGGTGTGGGACGATTGATCAGTAAGTAGCACGCCGAGACCCGTGAAAAAATGTAATCGGGGTAGGAGTGCATAATAGAAGTAGGCTACATAACACACAACACATCGATTTTCAGTGGGGAAAAGCTGTGAGCAAAGAGGTCTATTGCCCCATTTGGAAAGTGAGGATTTTTTTATGTTAGTGGTGCATGTATGGGTTTTATTTCTCAGGGTCGAAGGCTAGTTGTCGACTCTGAATATATGGAGGCACAAACGGACCAGTTGTGCTGGCACGGACTCTAAAGTCTCCCACAAGGCCGTGGGAGAAGGTTCGATATCACTCCTGGACTCTGACCTTAGCTTCCAGACTTAAAAATCTAGTTTGCGAGGCAACAGTTGTTCGGGTTTTCTTGGGGGACCATGCCCGGAGCCAGTGGCCAATTTGGTCGTAATAGCCTGCTAGGCCCGAGGACGGAATAAGGCATATATGTCTAACCCCTAGTGTGGATGCACACAGCGGGTGTTTTCTGAGCAGCATGATTCTGGTTTCAATATTTTGACCGTGATGAATAATTCAACGAAGTCATGGTCAATCTTTGGGTAACCGGAGAATGTGGTTTTAAGGACCGACTTCTAACTCGTACTTCCTCGAGTGAAGGCAACATCGCTGCCTCCGTAAATGTAGAGGTCGTTCAGTGGACAAAGTGCGGATTTACTGACCGGAAGGTCCCAGGCTCGGGCTCAACTTCTGCATCTCAACTGCTCCTAATCCAGGCTTGGTCAACGTGGCAGTATCGAAACCTCCGTGCTTCCTCCTGGTGGCATGACAGCTAGGCACCGGAAGCGTGCCACAGCTGAACGATTATTACCTATTATTAGATGTGAACATTCTGGTCGCTCCGAAGACAGTCATCATCATCAGAGACACCAGCATCCGTGTTGACACTGATGTTTCCGTGCCGTGAAACCACAAAGCCTATATAATTAAAGTTAAAACCTTGTGATTGAAAGAAAAGAGTGGGTGAGGGACGAGACCTGGAGGTGGCCTATCACGAGCACTGTGAGGTGTCTACACCTCGAGGCTCTCAGTTAGATAAGCTGGAAGGAAACGGACATCACGAATGCCACTGACATCGATCGGCCGCCATTTCAAAAACTGTCTCTAGCCAAGCACAGATGTGGTCACGAAGACTCCATCCTGGAAGACGTACCGCACCAACAACACTCAAACTCTTCGTAATCTCCTCATCTTTCTACCAAGTCATAAGTTAGCCAACTCGCCGTTTCCACCATTCTGGAAGGGAGCAAAGATAACAACACCCGTCTCGACGGATGGTGTTTCGGCGTGCGTAGCACATGGCCGAGCCACTGTATTTGATGGTGGTGAATGTTTTCAGCGACTGAAGTACCCGCTACACAACCCAATACCTGTGTTATAATTAACTCGTTGCGAGATTATTGACACCATCCGACACAAGCAGCGTCTCTGAGGCATCGGTGGTCAATAACCTGAAGACGCCTCACATTATGTGTCCTCAGAGGCCACGTCTCGCATTTATGAACAACACATCCCTTAATGTAGTCTGGTAAACTCGATCTTTGAGGCCCAGCGATATGCCTTTCTGGTGCCAAGAACGACACAAATTAGCAAACGCGATTCGGGTCTTTGGGCTTCGTTCACTGACTTAGTCATCTTCATCCTGATTTTGCTCTTGCTGATCCTTCAAATAAATCATGGTCGTACAGCAGCGAAACATCGGTGTTGAACACTGATGTCATGCTATCGATGATGATGATGATTCATCGGATTCCGTCGGAGCTAATACAACTGCCGAGGTGTGTAAAATTCTCCACAACCTCCAGTGGTTCTTGAATTGTGAGGGGTGTGTTCAGAGACTGCATCTTCTGAAGCGTGGCTTTGCACTGTGAAGTTGCAATGCCCATCCCGGAATGTGATATGGTGGTGATCAGATTATTCAGTTTATTTGTATATGAATACAAATTCTAGTACTCTTGGATTTCCAAGGCGGATTTGACTCGGTTGATCGGTCTGTTCTGCTTGACACGCTTGCCCACCAAGAAATTCCCCGGAAGTTTATGAACGTAACAAGCATTTTGTATTCTCAGACTTCCAGACGTGTGGGAGTATACGACGAGCTCTCCAAAAGCTTACGTACACAAAACGGTATCCGTCAAGGGTGCCTACTCTCTTCATTCCTGTTTAGCTTCGTGACCGATGAAATCATGAGACACGTTGGGAGGTCTCCAAAACCCCGGTGTTCAAATAGCCTCTGACGAAAACCTTGTCGATCTGGAATATGCAGATGACATCGCTATCATCTTCGAAGAGAAGGAGAAGGCGCAGGTGTTTTTGGATGGACTGACCAAAGTATGCACTTTGCACTCAAAAATTTTAAGGTCATGCTAGTGGACATGCAGTCACTGAACACGCCACTTATAATCCAGGGAGAGACACTGGAAGTTGTGGAACGTTTTACGTATCTTGGAAGTTGTAGTAGTTCTGATTGTAGTGTGACAGATGAGGTCAATGTGCGAATCTGCGGGGCTCGGGTCGCGTTTTCTAATTTGAGACACCTATGGCATCAAAGTGATGTATCCGTGAATTCCAAGGGACGTGTATATCAAACTACGGTGCGGGTTGTGTTGTATGGCTGTGAGACTTGGCCTGTTCGAGCAGCGGAACTGAGACGTCTTCAGGTGTTCGACAATCGTTGTCTCAGAACCATAGCTGGTGTGGGTTGGTGTCGGCGAATCTTCAACGAGGCAATTAGAAAGCGAATTTTCGGTTGTGCAACGGGTACTTCCATTGAAGAATGTGTCCAGCACCACAAGCTGTGTTGTTTGTACATGTATTGCGTATGCCTAACCATCATTTGCCGAAAGGTGTGCTGTTTCCATGCCGAATTCATAGTAGCGGAAGCAGAGAAGTGGCCAACCCTTGACTTGGCAGAAGGGTATGAAAGCAATCACGAAACTTTTGGGTGCTGTCGGTGCTACTCGCCTTCCAGGATGGAGACCGCGTGATCCTCACTGCGCCTGGTTGGAGACGCTGAAAGATATGACTGCTAACCGATGTCATTGGCGATCTTGTCAGTTTCTATCCAGATTGCCTGAATGAGTGTTTGGAGGTGTAGGCACCTCGTTGTGATTGTAGTAAGGTAGCACTAAGTCCCTTCCCGTCCACCTTTATTCTTTTCTTCTGAATAAGGCTTTCAAATAAATCATGGTTGTACGGCAGCGAAGCATCGGTGTTGAACACTGGTGCCATGCTGTCAGTGATGATGATGCTATTGCGTCGGGATCACCAGATACCCGAAGATTGGAATGTGGGACGTTTTAGCTCGGTCTAAGCTGCTTGAGGTGCCCGACCGAAGTGGGGTCTTACGTGTGTGTTTCAGGGACATAACATACATCGACAGACTGAGAAAGCAAAGTTTCAGCAAGAGATCCCAGTTACCCAGCTTGCGAACTTCCAAAACTGTAACTTGGGTCAGATCTTTGGGGTTTAATAGGGAATTATATTGGTTTATTTTGAGGGTTACTAGTTTAGACACGAAATAATGGTTAGGGAACTGGCAGGTGGGTTAATCGCTGTAAATCATACGATGGGTGGAAGCGGGGTGTGGGGGACGGACGGTGAACGAAGGGTAGCAAGGGTGAATGATACTTCCAGGTTACTCAGACTGGAGAAGCTGGTCTGAGGTACGCCTTTTGAGCCTGTGACTCAAAAGTCTGGCCCATAAGTCAATGGGAGAATGTCGGGTTTTGTTCGGGAACCCTGGCCCTAGCCTCTGACTCAAAAGCCTGAAATGCGAGCAGCGGTTGTAAGGGTTTTCTTAAGGGACCCTGCCCTGAGCCAATGATTCAATAGTCTGACCCACTTGGGTGCAGAGAGCTGACCTGGTCCGAGGACGCAGAGAGTAAGGCGTTGCTGTCTCACTCCTAGTGCAACTGCGCACGGCACGTACCTTTTGAGCAGCACCGGACTCTTTAGTTTTGAAAGTATTTCAACTGTATTGAGTAATTCACCGGTGGTCACGGCCAACCGTTGGGTGATTGGAATGTGCGGTTTTTAGGACCGACCTTTTCTAACCCGTCCTCCCTCAGGGAAGGCAACATCGCTGCTTCCATTAATATGGACATGCTGGTTGAATTGGGGAACTCCTTACTGCTTTCACACTCCTATCGCAGAGGATAGTACGATTTTACCTCCAGACTACCTTTTAATACGATCACTCGCAGTACAGGGACTCCCTGTTCCCCGTCGGCCTGCATCCCTTTGGCCTCCCTCGCATGGTTGACCCTTTAAGAACTTAGTTCCAACCACTATCGCCCGCAGGATCATTACAGCGCAGATACCCGACCACCACGACAAGGTGACAGCCTTAGATCGAGACGACTATTCGTAATATGAGGTGTCGCTGCTCTTGATGTGGTTAAAAAGCAATAATAATCGTTCAGCTGTGCCACCCTTTCGGTGCGTAGCTGCCACGCCCGGAGGATGCACGAGGGCTGGGATACTTCCAGGCTGTCCAAGCCTAGACAGGAGAAGTCGAGTTCGGGTTCGAACCACAGACCTTCCGGTCAGTGATTTCGCACTCTAACCACTGAGCCATCTCGCCCCCCCCCTTTGGCCTTCTGACATGATTGCACATTGTGGAACCAAGTTCCAGCTAATGTAGCCCGCAAGATTATTGCAACACTCAAGTTTGCAGCCTTAGGTCGAGTGGTCGATTGCGAAGACCCGAGAGATAGAGGCTCTCACTGCAGGCAACAGCCGTGCCCTATTTCAACTGATTCAGTCAAACGGTCAAAAGAGGGCCGCGTAGGCCAGCGAAGTAACATGCGAAGAAGACGGAACGGTGATTGACTCGCAAACATGTCTCGAGCGATGGGTCAAACACAGCAGTTCAACTGGCCTCCAGCACAACCTCTGAAAAAAACCAACGAACCTGGATGGAACATCGACTCCAGCCAGTCGTCAACAAGAGTCCAGCGTGAGATATCCTCCAGCGCGGCAAGGTGCCCGGCCCAGGTGGTGTGCACTCCACACTTCCCAAGGGGGTTGAAGCCATAGAGAACAGTCTGACGATTCTACTTCAGAAGGTTTGGGACGTAAACAGAACATTGGTGGAATAAAACTGACTACTAAAGGAAAACGGCTCAGTTGTAACACCCTTTCGGTGCCTAGCTGCCATGCCACACGAGGGCTGGGATACTGCCAGGTTGCCCAAGCCTAGACAGGGGAATTTGAGAGTCCGAGGTCGGGTTCGAACCATGGACCTTTCGGTCAGTAAATTCGCGCTCTTACCACTTGAGCCATATCGCCATCTGGTGGAATGGGGCGTGTCGACCTTGATCCTAGTCTTCAAAAATGGTAAAAAACGTGCAGAAACCATCGTGACCTAATCATAGTGGCTGTGGCATCAAAGGTGCCGTCTGGTAGTGTTTTGCACAGTTTGCTTGATTATCGTCGGAGACAAACTCCTGGGACTAAAGTTAGGTTTCGCCCTTGGTAACCCATCAACCATGCCTTTACCTTGAGACGTTATTGAACGGCACCAATCATTCAGTCATCCCACGTTGGTTGTTTTCCTTCTGGTGGAGTTGCAGTTAGGCACTGGTACTAGCCGAACGGTTTGAGGTCGTTTTCCTTGATCTGAAAGCTACTTACGACTGTCAATCGTCATAAGCTTCAGCGGTGCTTGGCGATCAAAGATGTCGCTTCCAAATTTATTTCCCTTATGAGAGCACTGTATGCGAACCCCTGTAATCGTTCAGCTGTAGCACCCTTTCGGTGCCTAGCTGCCATGCAACCCGAAGGAAGCACGAGGGCTGGGATACTGCCAGGTTGCCCAAGCCTAGACAGGGGAAGTCGAGAGACAGAGGCAGGGTTCGAACCACGGACCTTCCGGTCAGTACGCTCGCGCTCTAACCGCTGAGCTATCTCGCCCCCTGTCGCGCGTAAATATATACAGCAAGCTTTTGCCTGATTTCACCACTTCCACTGATGTAAGACGAGGCTGCTCTATTTCACCATTTCTCTTCAATTTTCTTATTAATGTGCTGCTTGAAGCTTCTCTGCCTGTCTCGGAAACCTCGGGGATCGAAATGCTCCCAATACGTTTGCTCATCGATATTGTGTGAGGGCAATATTGCTCTTGACCAGATCTTTCAAATATGGATCGTTCTGACCAACCTAAATAATTCTGCCGCACCTTTTGGAATGCACTTCACACCCACAAAGTGTGAAATGTTGCTACAAGACTGGATCAAGCCCATTCGTCGTGCTTGCGGACGAACCAATCGACGTGGTAGGTAAGTTTGTATACCTGTACACATGTACAGATTCCGGTGGACTGGCTGGAGATGAGATTACTTCTCGAAGGCGAAAGCCAGGGCAGCCTTCGCCAACCTCCTACATCTATGGCACCGGCGTGACAGTTTATCTGTCAAGGACAGAGTTTGCAGTGGCAGTGCGTCATCATCATCGACAGCATAACATCAGTGTTCAACACTGATGCTTCGCTGTGATGCAACGAGTATGGGAGCTAGTGCTAACCTACCACAATTATCCCTGGACGCCCATATCTTCAGACCCCCAATCAGGCGATCTGGATAAAAACTGGATTCAAGAACGGCAGTGATATCGATTAGCAGCCATATCTTACAGCGTTTCCAGGCGCAGTAGGCGCCACGCTGTATCCATCCTGGAAGACGAGTTGCACCGACAGCACCCAGACTTTTCGTGGTCTTTCAGATCCTCCCTCAGATCCCTCTGTCACCACCCTGAATTGGGCATGGAAAACAGCGCTTTCTTCGGAAACGATGGTCTAATCAACGCAGATTCTGGTGCTGGACACATCAATGGAAATCTCTTTTGCACAAACAATAACTCGCTTTTTAATTGCGAGTCCGTACTGCTTTATGGATCAGGAACGTGGCCTCTACGCACAGAGGACGTACGGAAACTGCTAGTGCTTGTCCATCGGTGTCTGAAGCACTGGTCATATCTGATGGTAACATTGGATTAGCAAGCTGAGGTACGCCAGATAGTTTCAGGAAGCAGGAACTCATGTTTCATAAGTTAGGTTAGTTGAGATATGTACTGCGCGTGCCAGAGAACCGCCCAGCCCCGTGGTGAGTGGAAGTGACCGAGAGTTGGACAGCTTATGACCTGGAGACGAAATATGGAAACAATAGCGATAACCATGACAATAACTGCTGCTTCCCTGCATGGGAACTCTGGGACTCAACTCACCAATGGTTAATGACACTGGCACTCGTTCATCAAAGCTAGCCAGTTCCCTAACTAGATGAACATGTCATCGCCTCAAATGCTTGGTTGTATCTCCCCTGCTCTCCCATTTTCCAGTGAACGGAACTGTAGCAGATGGAACCAACGCACCCACGGTACATGGTTTACAGCTGGCAAACTGACGGACTACTTTTTCCACAGCAACGAAGCATCACTGTTGAACGCCGATGTTGTGCTGTCGATGATGGTGATCCAAGCAGGACTTTGTTTAGCCTGTTAACGGTGTCCAGCTGTGTCCATAACCACTATACATACATTTACGGTCCTCAGTAAGTAGTAAACTGCGCCAACTTAGGTCCATCATCACTTGCGTGAAGTGCGACCTTATACTGAGACTGGTCAAGCTCTAGCTAGACAGGAGGATTCCATAACGACTTTTGTTTTGTACATAAGTGGCTGTACTCGATAGTATTTCGTTTTTCAGCTAATCTATCATGTCAGCACGATCGAGAAAGCAAAAGGTGGCGGAGACGGAGAAAACTGAAGGCAGTCCATCCGTTTCTACCATCTCTAAGTCCGTCACTATCGAAAAAACTAGGCTTTCTTCCGGCACACCTCGCCACAGTCTGTCACGGAACGAACGGTCCAGCAGTCCCCTGAGTATAAGCCGTAACGAGGAGAAGGATGAACTCGCTCACCTAAACGATCGTTTGGCTGGTTATATTGACTATGTGCGCAAACTGGAACTGGATAAAGAACGTCTTACAAGGCGGATACACTCGGTAACGGAAGAGCGCATGGTAAGTCCCAATATTCCTCATAGCTATTGGTTCTAGAGCAAAGTCGAAGAGGCCAGAAAAACATATGAAGATGAGATTCTTGCTTTGCGGAATCTTGTTGATGACCTAGCAAAGCAGAAAACTAAGGCAGAATTAGATGCCAAACAAGCGAAAGATGATGCCAACGCTGCTAAGTCCAAAGTTGCCAAACGGGATCAAGAAATTCGGACTTTACAAAGACGTATTGAGAATTTGGAAAAAGATTTAGCCTCCTACAAACAAGACCACGATCGTTATCAGGTACGTGAGAGTTATGCCGTTCATGTTTGTTTTCTCACAGCCCCTACTGAATGACTTTAGAGCCTTGGAAAAACGGTTTGAGGAAGTGCAGCGTGACCTAGAAGCTGAAACTTTGTTGCGCACAGACCTGGAGAATAAAGTGTTGGGACTCAAAGAACAACTTGATTTCAGAACCCGCTTGTTCGATGAAGTAAGTTTTAGCCACCGTCTTGTCACTCATCCCCACTATTTGGCTATCAGGAACGAGAAAAACTTACTCAGCGAACAATGTACATTGAAGAAGAGGTGGAAGGACGGAAGCAGGCTGAGTATGCAAGTCGATTGGCTGATGAACTTCAGTCCATCCGTGAACAGACCGCATCAGAATTGGAAGAGTATAAATATCAGCTGGAGGAAACGTTTGAAGTAAGCCGTATTTCACGTTTGTTTGACGTACTCTATTCAACAACACCACGTTTATGCAAAGAGCCCTCATGTTCGGGTTTCCTTCCCTAGCTTACTCGATCAAGCGACGGTCACCACACACCAGACACTAGCATATTTTTCATACCTACGGATATCCACAAACTGTGCTGCACCTTACCGTTCCTCCTAAGTAGGTTACGGTCTAGAGTATACACCGATCGTTCTCAAGAAGCTACACCTGCATACTGTTCAGACAAATCTCCGCATGAGATAACCTCAAGCTCGAGGTAGCTCAGTAGTTGAGGCCCAAATTTACTGACCTGAGAATCCGTGGTCTACACCGATCCTTGGTACCTCGGCTACTGTCTACGTCTGTTATTGTCTGACCTGATTCCTTCGTTCAAAAAAGTGACTATTTTTCTGTGTTTAAAGATCAGTGGGTGTTCTACAAATACGAGGACCCCGTTCATTTTCTGGAAACACTTAGTTTCATAGTCTTAACTGAGCTTGTCTCGCAATCAACTGGTACATTTTGGAGAGTCATTTCACCTTTGATGAAGCGCATTTTGTTTATAATTGCCCTGACTGAATTTAATAGAGACTTCTTTCCCCCGACTATAGACGAAGCTCGAAAAGCTTCATTCTGCTGCGGACCGGTCTGCCGACGAGGCTTTTCGACAACGAAGTGACTTCTTGGCAGTTCGTAAGCGTGCGGACGACCTTGAGCACGAACTAGCCAAGAAAATAGCTGAATTGAACCTTCTTCAGCATCGTGTTGAAGATCTGGAAAACCAGCTGGAGAAGGAACGTAGGGAACACGATTCACAACTATCGCTCCAGTCTGAGGAAATCCGTAGGTTACGGGATGAACTGGAAGAAAGCTTCAGGGAGTTCTCAGACCTCATGAACACAAAGATTGCTCTGGATCAGGAAATACTAATGTACCGAAAGATGTTAGAAGGTGAAGAATCGAGGTAAGTCCTTTTTCACACACCAGGATGGGTTACCTTAAAAGTAACAGCTGAAACAGTTGCACAAAACATCGGGTCCAGAGTTGACTCCCATGGGAACCGGTACTGTCCATCTTATAGGAATACCGGAATTATGATCATACGCGTCATTTTCCACCTCTTACTCTTTTAACTGCATAATTGTGGACTGGCATCGGCAAATTCCTCACGTGGTGACCACAAGTAGTTGACTTTTCAGGGACATAGCCAGTGATATGACCTTTGAGCATATCCGTCCAGAAAGTTGTGATGATCTATTCATTTAGTATATATGCTCAGTTGTCTTGTCAACTTCGTCAGGGGGTTATAAAACAGATAAGTGCGACATCAGTGGGTGATACCGAAAAATGAGGATTTTGTTGGCGGGCTGGCCCCTTAGGCTTGTTCTACCAAGGGGAGGCTACTCAAAACAGGCTGCCCGGAATACATCAGCCTCGTATACGTTTTTGACACTACTTGACCGAGCATACTGCAGTATGTGGCTGCGAAGCGAGGTGAGTAGCATCGCAGGTGTCTGTTCTGTTCCGCATATTGGAGACCCATAGGTCTGATTTCCCTCAAAATGACAATTATACCCTTGTTTCCCGAAAAAAGTTTTGCCCCTCAGGAGAATTATCAATTTTCAAATCTCATCTCTGTTGTATTTTGAGTACACACTTGCTAGGACATTAAAATGCGCTTGGGATTCCGTCTGGGACTAGTCTGTGCTTGGACTGAACACTCTTATCAAGGTCTACATAGGGTTTGTCGGAACCTCAACATCCAAATTCAGCGCCGCTGGCCCTGGGCATGACAGAGGACTTGTCGTGAACGTCAAGTCCTCTTCATAGTACTATCGCTATCTTGTGATTTATTGTAACTAATAGTGTTTAGTTTGGTCCCGAAATGCCTGACAGTATTAGCCACTGACCCTCACTATCGATTGCAAAGTTTGTTGTATGGTACTCTCACCACTTGCTATTAATATGAAGAGGAATACGCCACAAGTAATCCCATTTGTGTGTAATCGGGCTTTTCACCTCAGCAACCTAAAAGTTCAACGAGGTAAGGGAAAAAGTGGCGGTCCTAGAGCTAACTGGATCGAGCGTACGTAGGCGAGGCCGCATCGTAACCAAATTATCAAGGGCCTGGTGAAGAAAGTCATCCCAGTGGCTGAGATCACGTTGGGCACATTGCAAAAAGCAAGCGAAGTCCCAAGGCATTGAAAACACACTTCTGTCCTTGTATCTTAATCGGGTCAGTCAAGTGGTCTTGAGTATACCGGTCGACCCTGTCGTTGCCCATTGACAACTGTCTGGACATTTACACGTAGCTTTCGTGACCCTGTGATTTGGTATATTTTCCAATGATTTTCGGAGTAACTCAGTGGCTTCATGGTTTTCGCCTACCCGACGGTACCTAGACGAAAAAAAGGAACACTTTACCTGATTTCTGTTCCCATTTATGCACACCCAGAGCTTTAGTGTGGAACGGTCATTTCGTAAAATGCAGATCTTTCGAACGAGAACAAGGCGAACTGGAGTGCGCCCAATCTCGCGAATGCCCACAGTTTGTTTCCTGCGTGTACCCCTATTTGTTATTCTATGGCTATGTCTCCTTCCTACCAGTGAAGCTCGTTATGCATTACGGAGATTTGGTATAGCAACTCCCTTTCTAAGAAATCATTATCGGCAGCCCAACATCAGTGTTCAGCACTGATGCTTCACTGCCGTGGTTTTCGCTTACCCGCCTTGCTGTATGCAGTATGTGAGGTTGATGGCACCACGCGACGGCCGATGTGGCATGAGGCTATTTATAAGTGTGGAATTCATGGTCATACATGGGCTGAGATACTGCCAGGGTGCCCACACCTAGACAGTGGGACGATTAGGGTCCTCGACCAGTCTTTGGCTCAAAAGCCTGAACGCAAGGCAACGGTGTTTGCCTAGAAATGCAGGTACATTATCATTTTTATAGTTCCAACCCCCAACCAGAAGGGCCAGGGCCTGCGACACTCACAGGACGGCCAGTCTCTCTCTCACAACCTCTAAACATTGACCAGCCTGATCTGAGAGACTGTGAATGTCACACGGACCTTTCCTTAATAGGTCGCGGAGGTCACACCATGGCAAGGTCCGGTCTCTTCTTGACGGACACACTAGTGCAGGAGCATAAAAACTGTTTCTCATTTCGAGGTCTGGGCCAAACCTTAAACAAAGCCAGAGAAGACTACGAAAACCTCACTTTCGGTAACAGCCCCATCCATCAAATTTCTGCTGTTGGTATTCGTCGAAAAATATTTTCACTCAAGATATAGCCATTATGGTGAACGCTGAAAGCTTACGACTTGCTCAATTACATCCGAATGACTGCCTTCCCTTGCAAAATGTGAGTATGCTGCACACGGCCCTGGATAACTACATTGACCGATTTGAGTTTGTATTGTCCATCTCCCATCAACATGTCGAACGTCCCCGTATACCTCTCGGTTCGTCTTCACTGCACAACACGACTTCAGGGGTCTTTGTATGTAAGCGTGCAACATACTCGAAGGTATCTGATAGCTACTGATTCTGTCAACTCTATATCCTCCCCGCCGTGCTTCGCTAGATGCACATTCTCGATCACAGGGTGGTAACTACTTGTAGAATCCTTCTGCTTTCAGTGTCCAGGTTAAGCATTTGTTGTGGACTGCACGCATACACCCGCATACATCGTTTATCGTCCTTGGGCTTGGTTTGAATGAATGAACCTCGCGTTATCTAGTGAACAACGACCTGAGGTTAAGGGCACTGGGGCGGTGACGGCTGACTTGCGTCTGTCGCCAAGAAAACAAAAAGACAGCCTCGAAATGATTGTTTCACAATGGGGGTAGGACGTTTCCTGTGCTGTTACCCGAGGGTTTCGCTTGTGAGAATGCTACTAATCAAAGTCCTCAGTGAATGGAGTTTCTTCATTGAGCTGGTTCATTCTATCCTCATAGGAGTGAGACCGTTTCCTACCAGGCGCTTCTTGATTGACGGATGCAAAACAGGATGTGCACTTTCATCATCGTGCGGGTTCCGGCCACCCATTGTTTAGCTCCCCCCACCCTCTCTCTTTCATGTTGGCAAATATTGCTGAATTTTTTTCATGTTCTGGAAAATTGTGCACGCGGTTGATACATGCGACCCGATTGTACAACTACCTTCGCATTACTTAACGATATGGACTATGTTTCAACATGGACAGACGTAACCGTACATACATAAATCGTCTTCTGATAGCTACGTAAATGGGTGATGTCTCCAAATATATTGTCGACAGATGGAAACGGCTATTGCAGCTTTATTATCAGGCAATCATGTTTCTTTGGAAGCCACCGGGATCGCTTGATTTCTATGGGCGAGATGGCCCAAGTGGTTAGAGCCCGAATTTACTGACCGGAAGGTCCATGGTTCGAACCCCACCTCTGCCTCTCGACTTCCCCTGTTTAGGCTTGGGCAACCTGGCAGTATCCCAGCCCTCGTGCTTCCTTCGGGTAGCATGACAGGCACCGAAAGGGTGCTACAGCTGAACGGTTTTTATTGTATTTTCCCTACGTCCACAATTATGCCAGATATTCAGTGAATCCAGTATCGCCTTCATCACCCTTTACCCGTCTAACATGAGTTTAGTCTGGGTTTGGTTTCGGAGACTCTTGTCATTGGGGTTCATGCACGTTTTCATTACCGGAATGCCTGTGTTTGCCACACTTGTCTGTAGGTTAAATCTGCAACCCCTGTCTCGTGAATCGCCGTTCAACGTCCAACCCGGTAAACGTAGGCGAATGGACGATGGCTCGGAAGGTGATGAGACCGGGTTAACGGGATCTAGTTTCATCTCTTCCAAGTCCAGATATGCTTATCGAGTCTCTTCCACCGCCTCTGGACCCGTGGAATTTTTCAAGGAGCAAGACACCCAAGGGAAGTGGGTCAAACTGAACAACACATCAACTGAGGTGAGACTGTTCGTCGTGGATGTTTTTGCCGTTTGGAGCTTGTCAAGTCTTTTAGACAGGAAACCCTACGGGTTGCATGGGATTTCTATCCCTTTTTGTAGCATGTAGCTTGTTAGGAACAAACCTTCTATTAGTGAATAAATGTGCAAATTCAGTTAATCAATGAAAATGACTACTTTTGGGTCCTCCAATCGAGGCAAATCAGTCTTCCCTGTCGGCATGTAACGATGCTTTCCCATCTGTTCCTGAACTGTTGCATAGCCTAACGAGTGAGCTCTTAATTGGCACTGTCTTCATTTTCCGCCAGACTAAATTATCAAGTGGTTTTTTTTCCAGGCCTTCGCAACGTGTCATCCATCTTTACCTCCACATTTGACTCTGTCCGATATTTTCTTTTTGGACTCGTAGTTTTTATCGTCTGTAAGACCCTATGGGCCTATTACGGCTGCTTACGCCAGTTCAGCCCTGCTAACGTCCTGTTTCTTCCATAATAGGAAGTATCCGTGGGAAACTGGGAGCTCGTCCATGAGGCCGATGGGCAGGAGACCCGATTTAAATTTCATCGGTCTCTCATGCTCAAACCCGGAACAACATGCACGGTACGTTTCTTACTTGGGTTCCAGTAATTCTGCTTGAGACAGTCCGCAGAATTTGTTCTTTCATCGTGAACATTCTTCCTGAAGGGTTATCGTGCTTTGTCGGGGCGGAAACAAGAATGACTCCCTGAACTAGAGATGTTTTATTTAATGGTGTCTTTTCCGAATAGGTCACAGACAACTAATCAACTCCGGTTGCTTTTATCTGACCATTCGGTCTATTGCTCATCTTGTCCGACTTATTCGCCTTCTTCATCTTGAACCGTCAGTGGTGGAGCACTGTTTCAGCCCAAACTAATCTACAGTTGAATATATGAACGGTACTAAACCATATATTGCTAGGGTGCATACTTTGAAAACTACTGTTGCCAAAGCGTGTGACCTAGAGTTCCAACCTCTGTTTTTCGCGCTGGAGATAGCTCAATGGTTAAGGCGCGAACTGGCGCGCCGTATTTCGAACCCCCGACCTCAGCATCTCGATTGCTTCTATCTAGGCTTGGACATCCCTCGTGCTTCCTTCGGGTGGCGTGGTAGCTAGGCGCCGAAAGATTGTTACAACTGAACGAACGATTCCAACCACTACGTTTGTACATTTTATTGAAGTCGGTTGTTGAGGTATCATGCTTGTAACCCAATTGTGTTCCTTGGGCTCACACGTGTGTACCTACCTCTGCGTTGATGTTTGAGTTTACCTAGGCAAACCTCACTGTGCAGCTGCTTCACGGCAAGGATATATCCTGTAGAAGGTTCATTTTGTTCGTCTCCAGACGGTGCTGTGACGAACCACACGTCTTCAGCCTCTGGTCTCTGACAACCGATATCATCCAACGTCCCAGAGTGACGTCATACACTATCTTGGTGATGCCCTGTCCGCTTACGATAGTTAATGACAGTATAGGCACGTTGACTCCAGTGTTTCCGATGAAATTTACACTTTGGTTTCTATGTATTACTCTGTGGTTGTGCTGTCTCTCTGTGCAATCCTCATAGCTTGCTTGCCTGGTGCAGTGCAAGACATTCTGCAGTAACTTCAACTACAGATTTCCCTAGTTGAGACCGCTATTTATTTCAATCAGGCACCCTTTGTAGTTGTTCTGTGCGCTTGAATTACGACTTGGGTAAGTGATGTTCAAAGTCGTCTCAATCCCTTTGTTACAGTTAAACCTCACAGCCTCTATGTCCGTGTTTTGTCCTTCACAGATATGGAGCAGTGATACGGAGACCACGCATAACCCGCCCACAGATATCGTCATGAAAAATAAATCCTTCCATCCAAGTCCTGAAGCGGTAATCACTCTGTTGGATGCAGAAGGCGTGGTAAGTTTTCTCACTGCTATTCCTCTCGACCCTAATGGCGGAGGGGGAACGTTTGATAAGACGTGCAAAAGTTGGCCCTTGCTGTCTGCTCGGAAGTACACAAAACAGAATTGTTCCATTTACTCGGACGGTTCACTCAGTTGGCCTTCTCTCACTCAGCTTCAGCCACTCTGACCAGTAATCATCACGTGATAGTGAAAATTGGCGTGCCCCTCTAGTGTAGGCGCACTGAAAGTACTTCTTTCAGGGTTTCAAGTCGGTCTGACCACTGAAACACGCGTTTCATTGAACCTGGAAATGGTCTCGTCACTACCTTGAAATCGCCATCAGCAAGTTGGCTCTAGCTGCCACCTTTTCACCCACCATTGACGTTGGAAATGTGGACGGTAGCAGGCATCTTTGGATTGTGAGTCGGATCTTGTCATTGGTGTGGGGATTTCGGTTGGCTGATCGTTCGTTGGAGGCTTGTGTTCGTGAAAGTCGTTGGGCACATCTGTCTGTAACTATTGATACGTTCCGTCACAAGGTCTCCCCCATCGAAGGTGACAACTGTCAATGTGACTGGGTGTACCGGTCGTGCTCGTTCTTTAGGCCACTGTCTGAGTTTCCCTCAACTCCTCCCGTGCACACTATCGGAGGAAAGGGGCTTTTCAGTGTAGTTGACTTTCTGACATTCGAAGCACACGATTAGACTGGCATAATCCCTGGCCTTCAGTCAGTTTTCTCTTTCAGACCTAGTTCGACATTCCTCAACAGTACGGATCTAGTGCCCCCGCTAGGTCCGAACAGTGTTCGATTTGCAGATCGATTTGTCCTGTGATGTAATGGAAATGAATATGCTCAGCCTCCATCCGATGTATTTTGTCATATTTGTTCTTTGGAACGGGTCCTTTTTTTGAGTTCATCAAGTAGGCGTAATGCTCGAATTTCCATCAGTCTTGTTCCGTGCTTCACAGCCAAAGTTGATATGTCCAAATAAGTACTCGTCCGGAAATTGAACTAGTGTTAACGAGGGACTCAGATGAATCTCGCCTGTAGCCCTCGTTTATATTGTGCCTTAACTGAGTGCACTGCTTAAATACCATCTTGTGTTTCAATTGGAACGACATTTGTGATATCGAGGAAATTTCCTTCAATATTATAAAAGATAGGACCAGGTTAATTTCAACTGAGCCTTCTGTTAACATCAACTTAATTTGCCGGTCAATGTTTATTTGCAAATGCATCCAGTTTGGTGTTCAAGAATTTGATCGAGATTCTGGCACTAGACCTTCTTGATGGGCTCTAAGTCCAGCGAAACCGGTAATGAGTTGTCCATATCGAGAAAAGTCCTGAATTCTTCTCCTTGCTGACTGACCAAGGTGTTCCTAACGTGAACATCAGCGACCTCATTTTTTATTACTTTTTCGCCGGTGCCAATTTTACCTAGTATAGGTGGATGTTGGCTTAGAAACGTTTCGTCATCAATCAGGATGATATCCTCGTTTCGCTGTCGGTCTACTGAGGGTGTCACCTGGAGCGAATACGAAGCTTCCCCTTACCAATCAGTTCACACCACTTGACGCGTGGTTTCCCCACCCTGAGCTTAGACTACGCTCCAGCGACCTCTAAAAAAAATCGTTCAGCTGTAGCACCCTTTCGGTGCCTAGCTGCCATGCTACCCGAGGGAAGCACGAGGGCTGGGATACTGCCAGGTTGCCTAGACAGGGAAAGTCGAGAGGCAGAGGTCGGGTTCGAACCACGGACCTTTCGGTCAGTAAATTCGCGCTCTTACCACTGATCCATCTCGGCCAGGTTAATGATCTTCCAACTATCTTGGTCTTATCACTCACTTTCACATTCACTAGTGAGGTTAAACTGTATGAACCTGTACGTTTTAAACCAACAACCAAACAAGGCAGTATTCATCGTTTTCGGAAAATTTTGGTAACCATCGATAGATTTATTGCAGTATTCATTTTCATCGTCTAGTTTAAACCGTCATTGTCTCAAGTTCCAGTGGGGCCTTTCCTGTTGATGTACAAAGTGCGTTATGCCGATTCTCAAGCAAGTTGAGGTAGTTCTAACTGGTTCGTACTTTTCGTCGGCCTGAGCAATTCTCACCTTGTTTTCCAGTGAACCAGAAGCCCGGTCTTATTTGGGGGTTCTCGGTTAGTTGTAATACGCGGACCTACGTCTATCATGCGGTCTAAGTCGAGATGAATTACAACTACGTCAGTAGGTAAAAGAATATACAGACTTTTCTGATGTCCGTTTGCTGCGAACAACCCGGACCGCAGTGTAGTGTGAAGCTCAGAGCAGCCCGGCTTTCACACCACTTCAACTCACTGATGCCGGGTCCCACTTAGGGAAATATCGATTGTCGCAATAATTGGTTTCAAATGGTAACAACAGCTGAACGCTGTCTAGATTTACGCATGGATGGCTACGCGCCGCTTTACGTATTATGTGCGTGCCATGGTATCATGTCTTCGGATCACAACTGCTCCATATGTTTACAAAAATTACCTCTTAACAAGCCCCGTCCCTGATGTACAACTCTAATCGCTTGGGGCAGCCTACATTCCCAATGCTTGATGCCTCCGCGTTGTGTCCTTTCACCAATAACAAACGGCAGAATTGGCACCATCCTAGCATGAGAATTTGCTCATGATGGATACTAGCTAGAGACGGTAAGATAATTTTATCTCCGTCCTAAGAATGTAGCCCTATACAGTGTATATTGCAATGAGGACTCTCGGTTTACGGCTGGAATGAGATTACTAAGGCACCTTAGTAATAATTTACATGGTGCTAGAAGAAGATTGCCTGTTTCATGGTTCGGTAGTTTTTCTCTTTGGGTTTATTCTTCTTACGGGGTTTCCTTTCGCTTCAGTGGAGGAATAGGTGGCGACGGTATGATGGTCGTCTGGAAGGTGACTGTACCACTGGAACGATCCGGTTCCTGATAAGACCACGAACCAATTTTGGGTAACACTGAGGACATCTTTTCTTTCTCTGGAAAGTGATGGACCTAATTCTCAATAAACTTGTTATGGAATCAGCCATTTTTATCGACATAACTGCCTCGTGTGTGTATTTGTTTGGAAGCGTATGTGGTTTTCGTCTTCGTGACCCCCCTTTCCGGGTTGCGTGACCGAAAACTCATACTGCGAAATCTTGCACCAAAGACTACTGCACTTTGAGCATGATCTCACGCTTTTCCTTCAGAAAGATGCTATGTTCGGTTTATCCCAACCTGATGCTTGCTATTATTATCGATCCGTTTGTCTGTGAACATCAGATCAAGAAAACCGACCTTACGATGCTGTATGCATCCCGTAGAGGGGCCCCTTTAAGCTTGGTTAAAGCAACCAGTTACTCTAGTTATCCCTTTTGTTTTTTCACCTCAACAGGAGCAAGCAAAATGCACGGTGAAGCGGGAACGCATCCGTCCAAGTGGAGTTAGCTTCGGTCGTAGAACCGCCCACCGAGCTGGAACCGACGAAGTAGGTCAAAGTTTTTTTTTACAAACGAGCTGAACTGTACGTAGCCGTTCAAACTCGCTAGCCACACGCTCCGTTGAAGTCGTTGACTCTGTGTACTTTGCTACCACGATAGAAGTTAGTTCTGCCTCATCCAACTTCCTCTGGTTGGATCTGGACCCCACCCGGATCATGAGACCTAGGTTGTCCTTGTGTGTATAGTATTGCTCCTACCTTCTGCTGTGGCTATTCATACCAGTTCCTCAGTAGACTAGACGTCATTTAAAAAACGTTAAGAAAAAAAAAGCATTTACCAGCATAGTCGAATTTGGTCTAACATCAGTTGTCATTCATTGTGGCGAGGATCGAACCTCAACTGAACTGGACAAACAATAAAGTGGCCGCCAACCGAAGCCAAAAAACCTGTCCTTCCTCCACAGCCGTTTAGAGGACAAACGGCAGATGTTGCATTCTTCCAGCAGGCTATTCCACCCAGTTCTTGCGAGCGTTACCGGATTACAACACCCTTGGAGTGGGGCCTTGGTACCCCTTGTACGTAGGAAAAACAATCTAAAACACGTAACGTTTTTCGAATCACAAAACTAATTTGACACAGACCACAACTGTTACGGCTATCTGTCTTTCGAGCTTGAGTGACGCGTGCCAATTCACGAAAAAGGACCAAGAAATCCGATTCCTGGAATCACGGTACTATTACAAGGTAATAATATACACATTTTCAACAAACCTCAACAGATTCTCCTCTGCAGATACCGTAAGAGTTGCAAAATAAGGCGGTACAACCACCAGCCTGAGGATAAATCGTAGTTCACCTCGCCACAAATTCGATATCGTCACAATGAAACATATCGATGGCGAGTGGCCACAAAAAACAATGTCCGACCAAAATCCGTAAAAGTTATAAAAATAGTTCAGTAAAACAACAGGGATTCAGTTAATCGGGTGAAGGGGGATAAGTATGGGGATTGGCTGTCACATATGGTGGGGAACGGGATCGCATTCTTGGTAAGTTGTCTTCTACACCGCCACCCAAAATCCTCGTGGATTTTCCTCCCTTAAGCTAAGGTCATTCCTGACTCTATTATTTTATTTTACTTACCCCAAGTTCCGAGTGGGCTTACAGCAGTACGCCAAACGGAACTTGCTCACGTGCAAACCCCCAGTGGTCTTTTTGTATGCGATGAGTTCGGAAACCCATCTTCCACCTGCGGAAAGTTGAGCGCGCGGTTCCCCTCTCCTTCCTTCGCAGCCCTCTATCAAACCGATCTTAGGCACATTCCTTCTTAGCCTACCGTCTCGCGTGCGTACAATTACGGTTCTAACTACGCCATCGCTTGATGTTTCACACTCCTCAATTACGCCCAGGGGCCACTGTTCCCGACAGAACGCACCTGATCGCACCAAGACTATATCCCCCTTTCTGAAGTTCCTTTGGGGCTTCTGCCACTTCGTTCGTTCTTTTAGCAAAGGTATAATATATTCCTTCACCCAGCGCTTCCAAAATACTTGCGTTAAGTAGTTCACTTGTTGCCAGCCCTTCATATACCTCTCTGATATATTTTCCGGCACTATTCCATATACCCTATTGTTGAGAATGAGCAAGTCATTCGGTGTTAACGCTGGCTTGTCGAAATAATTGGTTTGGTTGGGCACAATAGGGCATCTATTCATGACCCGCTCCGCTTCCGTAAGAAACGTTACCAGTTCTTCATCGTTCGTATCCTGCTCATTCACTGTCGGCCTAAGTATCCGTCTCACAGAACGTATGAGACGTTCCCATACCCCGCCTCTATGGCTGTTCAACGGTGGGGTGAATTGCCATTCGACGTTATACCGTAATAGTTCATTGCTGATACGTGGATGGGAAAGTTGTTCTCTGGCTCGCTTCAATTCGGTTTCGGCTCCGACGGAATTAGAACCGTTGTTACTGATAATCTTTTCCGGGGCGCCTCTTCGTGCTATAAAACGCATCAGTGCCTTAATGAAAGAGTCGGAAGATAATGAATAGGCCATTTCGAGATGACTATTTTGGACCGCTGACAGTTAAGAATGGGAGGAAGACCGAGAAAACGTATGACCGCTTGTTCACATGCTTACAAATGAGGGCAGTGCATCTCGAAATGGCCTATTCATTATCTTCCGACTCTTTCATTAAGGCACTGATGCGTTTTATAGCACGAAGAGGCGCCCCGGAAAAGATTATCAGTAACAACGGTTCTAATTCCGTCGGAGCCGAAACCGAATTGAAGCGAGCCAGAGAACAACTTTCCCATCCACGTATCAGCAATGAACTATTACGGTATAACGTCGAATGGCAATTCACCCCACCGTTGAACAGCCATAGAGGCGGGGTATGGGAACGTCTCATACGTTCTGTGAGACGGATACTTAGGCCGACAGTGAATGAGCAGGATACGAACGATGAAGAACTGGTAACGTTTCTTACGGAAGCGGAGCGGGTCATGAATAGACGCTGTATTGTGCCCAACCAAACCAATTATTTCGACAAGCCAGCGTTAACACCGAATGACTTGCTCATTCTCAACAATAGGGTATATGGAATAGTGCCGGAAAATATATCAGAGAGGTATATGAAGGGCTGGCAACAAGTGAACTACTTAACGCAAGTATTTTGGAAGCGCTGGGTGAAGGAATATATTATACCTTTGCTAAAAGAACGAACGAAGTGGCAGAAGCCCCAAAGGAACTTCAGAAAGGGGGATATAGTCTTGGTGCGATCAGGTGCGTTCTGTCGGGAACAGTGGCCCCTGGGCGTAATTGAGGAGTGTGAAACATCAAGCGATGGCGTAGTTAGAACCGTAATTGTACGCACGCGAGACGGTAGGCTAAGAAGAGATGTGCGTAAGATCGGTTTGATAGAGGGCTGTGAATAGGGATGGTGGAAGGAGAGGGGAACCGCGCGCTCAAATTTCCGCAGGTGGGAGATGGGTTTTCGAACTCATCGCATACAGAGAGACCACTGGGAGTTGGCGCGTGAGCAAGTTCCGTTTGGCGTACTGCTGTAAGCCCACTCAGAACTTGGGGTAAGTAAAATAAAATAATAGAGTCAGGAATGACCTTAGCTTAAGGGAGGAAAATCCACGAGGATTTTGGGTGGCGGTGTAGAAGACAACTTACCAAGAATGCGATCCCGTTCCCCACCATATGTGACAGCCAATCCCCATACTTATCCCCCTTCACCCGATTAACTGAATCCCTGTTGTTTTACTGAACTATTTTTATAACTTTTACGGATTTTGGTCGGACATTGTTTTTTGTGGCCACTCGCCATCGATATGTTTCATTGTGACGATATCGAATTTGTGGCGAGGTGAACTACGATTTATCCTCAGGCTGGTGGTTGTACCGCCTTATTTTGCAACTCTTACGGTATCTGCAGAGGAGAATCTGTTGAGGTTTGTTGAAAATGTGTATATTAGTACCTTGTAATAGTACCGTGCTTCCAGGAATCGGATTTCTTGGTTCTTTTTCGTGAATTGGCACGCGTCACTCAAGCTCGAAGACAGATAGCCGTAACAGTACTCAACATGGCTCTACGGTTGCACAAAATCATGGATAAAGCCCTCAATGGATCTTTATCTACCGGAGGATTCCAGGCAAGTTGGCCATTCGGGCCATCCTCTAGTTAGTGGTTCATCTCCTGGCTCTGTCTCATCTAAGCTTAGAAAATTAAAGTCAGCTGCACTGTTGCGAGGCGCAGATTAAGGCAGAGGAAATGGAAAAGGAACTGCAGCTTATGAAGGCCCGTAATGAGGTGCGGCCAGCGGAATTAGGGCTGGACTCAGACGATGATTCCGTAGTCGACGTACAGGTCGATACTCAGGTTAAGGTAAAGAACTACCTAACCGGAATGGGAAAGAGCACGCCCATATGTGAAACTCCAGCGGTACAACGGTCATATGCATTGTTGGATAGTGGGTCAGACGTTACACTAGTAACGAAAGAGTTACTCGATGAGGTTGGCTTGACTGGTGCTGCAACAACTTTGAATTTATCAACACTGAGTGTGACCGCTACTGTCGCGCCTGGAAGTCTCAGAATCGAGTTTGAATCCGTAGATTCAGGTGAGATCGTAACGGCTGAACAATACGTTCCCTGCCCATCAGTCCACCAGTCATGAGCCTAACGAAGATAGCTAGTCAATAGAGTCACTTGAAGGACACTACCTTTGTGGAGCTTCCTGATAAACGAGTGGGAATACTGATAGGAGAAGACGTTCCAGAGGCACACTGGCCTATGGAGAAGAAGTTGGGCAAGCAAAAGGAACCTCACGCTGTCAGGACTCCTTTGGGGTGGGTTCTACTTGGCCCGTTGTCTGTAGGACACAGGGTCTGGAGGCAAGTGCACCACGTAAGTACGAAAGATGATGACATCACTGCTCATCTAAAGGCGCTATATGAGGCTGATTTCCACGATTTAGAGGCTCCGGGTAGGTGTCAAAGTGTCGAAGACAAGGAGGTGCTTCGAATTGTTGAAGAGTCCGCAGTGTTTAAGGATGGTCATTACGAAGTACCATTGCCGTGGAGAACGGCTGAAAGACTTCCTGACAATTATCGTCTAGCTCACTGTCGACTGCAGTATATGAGGAGGCGCTTCGCCAGGGATCCGACTCTGTTAGCGCGATACAAAGAACGCATGAGTGACAACATCATTAAGGGCTATCTAGAACCTGTGCCATCTCATCAAGCAGGAAACGAAAAGAAGTGGTATTTACCTCATCACCCTGTTTTGAACCCTAAGAAGCCACAAAAGTTGCGAGTCGTCTTAGATTGCGCGGCCAAATTTGAGGGTGTATCCCTGAACGATAGATCATATCAGGAACCAGACGTTACCGCTAATTTGGTCGGAGTACTCCTACGCTTCCGGAGCGACTACGTAGCTGTGGCTGCAGACATTACCGAAATGTTTGGGCAAGTGAAAGTCCCCGAAGCCGACAGGGGTGCATTACGCGTGCTCTGGTGGGATTCGGAAGATTTGTCCGTTGAGCCCAAGCAATTCCAAATGACATCCCATCCATTTGGCGCCACGTCTTCACCATTTTGCGCTAAGTTCGCTTTGAGAAAGACTGTCGCCGATTGGGGATCAGATTGCATGACTGAAGTAAAACAGTCAATAGATGGATACTTCTACATGGACGATTGTCTGGCATCACTACCGGATGTGAACGTAGCTGAAGGATTCGTACGTGAGCTTAGTCAAGTTTTATCAAAGGGGGTGGCTTCCACTTGAGAAAATGGATATGTAATAGATAGTCTCTGTCTTGAATAAAGTATGTGAGTCAATTGTCTCGCCGTCGGTGCTTTCCATTAATGAAGCCTTCCAGACAGTTGAAAGACAGATAGCCGTAACAACAACCGCCTAGGTGGTGCTACCAGGCAACTGCAATGGAGAAAACACACTATGTAGGCCGAATCCGAGTTCACATTCCGGCTTGGTTTAACAGTCCGTTGCGTGTTCATCACTTCTCTCACAATGCGTTTCCCAACCTAGCACACTCCGCATGTAAGATACACTTCAGTTGTTTTGTTCCCCTGGGTTGTTTTAGTCAAGTCAGGCGTTTTTGTTTGTTTGTTTGTCTCGTTTCCTCAGCCGGTTATCTCCCAAAATGTTGTTTCTTGTTGCTTACTTTACGGGTTATCCTTCGACCGTTGGTCCCGTAAAATTTATGTGGTCCGTTAGGTAGTAACGAGTTATGTTTTCCACAATTACCAGATAGAAGGGTTTTTTTTACTTCCAAAGTGATGTTCAGGCGAGCAGAAGTGGAGGGGTGTATCGTATATTGATTAACCCCAACTTACTCTTCGCGTATTTTCTGTCGCCACTGCGAATGCATACATGATCCACAAGTCTTGCGCCCTGAAGGGAATGATATGTGTCTTAATTACCGAGACAAAAAGCCTGCCGTTGAGTCCAAACAAAGTGTATTTAATGGAAAAATTAGACTTTCCAACACGCTTTAAGGGGTAGTAGCCATTCACCGATAGTAGTAGTCATGATGAAGTCTGCAGATTATTTTTGCTGAGTGCATTTTCCTCATAAATCAGGAGAAATAAATACCCGAAGGGACGTGGTTGGTTACAGGGTATCCGTGTTTAGTCGAACCTAGGTCAGCCAAAGCAAATTAAAAGGGCATGCGGAACATGGATTTGTACGCCTGATTCAACTCACCATCTTGTGATGATGATGATATGCAGTACTCGGTATCTCAACGACCCAAGGGGGAAACACAACGTGGGGGGGGGCAGTTTTTACAAGTCGGCTTTATCATCTCGGCTACTTCTGGGACTATCAAACCCGCCCCGAAGGAAAGTGCATCTTCATTCAATGACTTGTTTGTATACGTATTACCAGACGCGAAATTTGCCGTCTCGGGAACTATTTTATCCTGACGTTTTCGATATTAGACCCCGTGCCGGTAATAATGGAATAATAACCGCTCATCTGTGACGTCCTTTCGGCGCTTGGCTGTAATACCATCTAGAGGAACCACGAGGGTTAGGATACTGCTTGGTTTTCCAACTCCATACAAGAACAGTCGAAATGCCGAGGTTGAGTTCGAACCGCAAACCTTCCGGTCAGCAAGTTCACGCACCAGACACTGAGCTGAGTAATTGTGCCGGTTATCTCGGACGAATTGGTTGCACCGTAGAGGTTCCCATCGACACCAATCGCGACGTGGTTATCCCAGATCACGGCTATTTCTGCCGGATTTTCCAAACTCTGTACAATTTGACTAGCTGGTTGGATTTAATGGAATCCGTGAATAAGCCGTGTCTTTCTAGTGACGTGGAATCCCGGTTCCGTTCATCACATCATGCAATCCCTGTAATCTTGACGTTAGTTCATCATGTTGAAGTAGCTTAGGTGAACAGCGTGATGGGTGTCGCCAACCACCTGTCTGGTAGTAGAAGCTCTTCATATCAACCGTCGGATGGTTTATCGGGTCATCGCAGAACCCGTACGTTCTAGGAGAACCTTCACGAGCACTCTGGCTGCTGCATTTTGCTACTGTGACCTTTTTGCCGGGACCGGCGATTGCTTCGGTTTAAGCCGATGCCCTTACATTGGTTAGTTTAGTTCTGTGGATGTTGTATCTTGTCATGTGTTAAGCACGCCAAGAGAAGAATCCGAAAGCCCACTCGACGTCCCTCCCACTGCTCCGTATTGATTCTCGATTGTTTCCATTACTTTCAATTTTCTCTCGCTTTCCAGAAGTGTATGCTGATGTAATCTTCTGAGCAGTAGCCCCTCCGCTCAGTGGATGATTCGGATTCGGAACCGCATGCAACCCGGTTAGCCCGTTTCGATGCACATCCCGCAATCACCCCCCCGCCCGTTCCGCCATATTTTCTTCCCACTATACATCCCCTATTTGCCTCACGTGTTTGGCATTTTGATAGCTCATTGTTCCATGAATCTACCCATACCCAATATGTAAGGATGTGCTATTTTTCATATTATGCGCCACTACTAGTATCCATCACATTCAATTTTAAATACTATACTAGTTTTGTGTGTGTGGCCGCTCGCGCGTTACTCCCGGTTCCCCTTGTCCTCTTGTCCTTTTTCTCCTGGCATTTTATCTTATGCAGTGTGAACTGCTTCAACCTGGCGACTACTTGTCTACCCTTTGTTGTCTGTTCTTATTTCATCGCCTTCGGACAGAAGATACATACATGCGTTTTCTTGGCCCAAGACACCCACCCGGTTTCCGACACGTATATTTTGCCTTCTACTATATACTCTCGAGCTTGCTTTTTGTCCATCCCATCGCAAAATGTTGAATTGCCCGTTTCCAATCGCTGCATCTGTGCGTGCACCAACTTAGGTTTATTATAAATAAATTTGTGGTTATTCATGGGTTTTCAATTGTGACGACCTCAACGGGCTGTGAACGCGCGTGTAAACCCATGTGCCGTGAACTAGGATCGTGCGTCAAAGTGTCTACTGAATGGCCTGTTTTGCTACTGTAATTTCAGTCCGCTTGGATCCTCAGTTTTTTTCGTGTTCATAACCATAATTCAAAAAAACCGGCAGTACTGATTTTCTTGTGAGAACGAAAAGGCAGCAGCGAAATATTCTAGTCCCAAACCAGTTCTGTTTCACTTTTTTGTAGTTGAACTTGTTGATGTGGCTTCTGGCACAATATTGGAGTGAAGGTCTGTCTCTGTTACGCTAGGTTCTGTTCAACTTTTGGACGTAGTTTGAATGGCTTTTTGTATGCTGGTTGAATCCCTGGAGCCCATTTCTAGTTTTCAGTCACTTCAGTTCTATGGATTAGTCGTTCAGCTGCAGCACCCTTCCGGTGCCTAGCTGTCATGCCGCCCGAAGGAAGCACGAGGACTGGGATGCTGCCAGGTTGCCCAAGCCTAGACAGGGAAGTCGAGAGGCAGAGGCCGGTTTCGAACCACGGATCTTCCGGTCAGTAAATTCGCGCTCTAACCACTTGAGCTGTCTCGCACCTATGGATTAGTCCATCCTGTCTATCAGCATGAACGACGGACACGTCCAGACGGATCGGCTCGGACAAGGGATCTGGCCCGGTCTCGTCTATCCAAACAGACTGTATGGATCCAGTTAGCCAGCACGAAGTTGTCCATCTATAAGGAGAATGAATCTTACGTGAGAATCCACTGAGCGAGTTGAATCTACAAGACCATCTACGTGCCTCCACGTTCTATACCTTCAGGATGTGGATCAGTGTACGATGAGCCTGCCCTATGCTTTGTACCATAAACGCAATTAGTGTTGATCAACCACCCATAGCTGGTTAATGGAGTGCCCAGACTCCCACAGAAAGGCATTGGTGGAGTTGAATGCCACACGAGATCCGCCACCTTTATGGTTTTACGCTTCGCCCTGTTTGACGCTCCTTAGATAGGCCTAGTCCCCAAATTTATGTCCAAATAGTTTGTTAATGCAGGGTTTACGGGACTCGATTACTGTTTTCCTACTTACTGTTTTCTTACTTACTGCTTACTGTTTTCCTCATAGGTTGCATCCACCACAGAAGATACCACGAGGAAAGCAGTTGCTTCCTTTCAGGTTGAATCATTCCTTACGGAAGTTCTAGCTAGTATTTCCTAGTCTGTGTCTTGTTGAGATGGATTACTCGTTGGGCTTCCCTTGAATGGCGTCTAGACGTAGGTGCGTATACATAACCAGTGCGTACCTTTTAGCATTTCCACATGGTGAACACCTCCCTCTTGAGTGGAACAAATGCATTATTATCTGGTCGTTAGTTGACAACCACCAGCCCATCGCTGCGCACCACTACGCTTCCTAACAACGCACCGGTGATGTCACATCGATTGGTGATGAAACGTTTGCAATCAAATTGCCCAGCTCAGCGAACAAACCAACAACCATCTACGCCACCTAAGCTACCAACATTTTCCTCTATATAAAAGCTTTATTATCCATCTTCAACACGACCTCGATAGTGCGAACCTATGCCGCTAGCACAAATGGAAGATATCCTTCGATGTTAGCGTTTATCTCACTGTTCGCACTTGCGTAACGTTATACATGCAGGTTTTATTGAAGAAACGGTCAAACAAACGAAGCCTCGTGGATAAAACTGGCGGTTTCGCCTCGAAACTCCCTGTTCACACTGTGAATTCTGATGGTAACGTGAGAACACAACACAATGAGTCGGATCTATTTGCGGCAGGTTTTTTGTGACCGAATATGCTGGGTCACGGTTTGACCTCCGATCTTTTGGAGTCAGTCGTGCTATCGCTCTGAGGACGCAATATGATGCATTAACGGTCACGTGCTCAGTTGGACGCCGGTCTGTTCGGCCAATGTGAGCGTCTGCAGCTTGAGGAGAATTGGCAGATCACGCGGGCAACACTGTCGTATGGCCGTTTCGTCTTTGTTTGAACCATAGACTTGACTTATGACCCGGTATCGGCCAAATAATCTCTCAACGGTGGGCCCGGGCTAACTGCCTCAAAGCGGTATATCCCTGAATCTCAAGGAACGTGTGTGCGGGCTGTTTTGTTGTATGGCTGTGAGACTTGGTCTGTTCGAGCAGCGGAACTGAGACGTCTTCAGGTGTTCGACAATCGTTGTCTCACGACCATAGCTCGTGTGGGTTGGTGTCGGCGAATCCGTAACGAGGCAATTATAAAGCCAGTTTTCGGTTGTACAACGGGTACTTCTATTGAAGAATGTGTCCAGTACCATAAGCTGCGTTGGTTAGACCATGTACGACGCATACCGAACAATCGTTTGGCGAAGAGAATACGTCCTTAACGGCCGTCTTGTATTCAAGCTATTGCATTTAATGCGTAGCTCCCAACCCAACCCCCATTTAAAAGTCCACTGACACATATGTATTTACAAACGGATTTATCAGCCTCTTCCACCTCCCCAAATCATCGCTGAACGAAATTGTGGCAGCTACAACCACTGTACGACAAGTACGCGGTTCTTACAGCTGATAATGATGGTAATTATGATGAAGAGAGTGCTGTTTTCCGTGCCCCGTTCAAAGTGGCGGGAGCAGAGAGGTGACCAACCCTTGACCTGGCAGAAGGGTATGAAAGAGCTTACGAAACGCCTGGGTGCTGTCGGTGTTACTCTCCTTCCAGGATGGGGACCGCGGGATCCTCACTGCGCCTGGTTGAAGACGCTGCAAGATATGGCTGCTAGTCGATGTCAATGTCGTTCTTGTTGTCCGTTTCTATCCAGATTACCTGAATGAGTGTTTGGGGGTGTAGGCGCCTCGGAATGATTGTAGTAAGCTAGCACCAAGTCCCTTCCCTGTCCATCTTTATTCTCTTTTTCACAATAAGACTTTCAAATAAATCATGGTTGCACGGCAGCGAAGCACCAGTGTTGGACACTGATGTCATGCTGTCGATGATGATGAACCACCTGGAGAACGGGCTCCCTAGGTATAATTTCGATAGAACTTTCCGGATGGCCGTTGACTGACAGTGTTTCCTCAAGAGTTCTCCGTCTTTCAAATTATGCGGGCCACAGGACAGGATTGGTTTTGACTAAACCGCCGTTGTAAGAAATCTGTAAAATAAACTAGAGAAATGTGACTACTGATCACTGCACTTCAACTTGGGAGAAAGTGGGTTCAACGAACCCTGTTAACTCATCTAGGTTGAGAAGAAGCTCGTTATCAGGAAGGGTCCTGATGCTTGTGTCCCAATTCGCATACGACAGTTCAGCACAAAATCTCTAGTGTTGTTAAACTGCCAAAAAACACCTCCCGTTAACCAGAGAAACGGTACCGTTAATGCAACTCTTCGAATCTTAGTTTCACTGGCTCGGTTTTTATCAGGTCCTCCTGAAGGCCGCGGAAATTTGCTTTCATCCACTTCATTCCGGTTGCAGCAGGAAATCAATCTGAACTGCTCCGTTCGTTCAGTCACATTTGATACGATTTAGACTGCACGGCAGGTCGGGTCGGCCGTTGTTTCACACAAGTTGAATTCGAAACTCGACCTGTGAGGTAATTTTGGCGAAAGCACAGCAACGAAAGATGTGTTCATACCCGTCTTCCTTCTATCCTTGGAGTCGAGCCCATCCCATTTGGTGTGGCAGTGTGATTGAATCATGAAGTGGTCCACCCCTACCACTGAGTAAAGTTCAACAGTTTGTAAGCTACGTCTTCTGACAAACTGGATAGATGGGACCCAATTCTAACAAAGGGCGGTCTACTGGATGGGATGACGTTTATAGTCCTGAACGGGAACCCAACTACACACAATACAGCCTAGGGGTTGCACGGCAGTCAAATTCGCTGCCTCGTTTTTACCGTCTCAACACTGCTTGTCCGTCAATCAGCCCGCCTGCAGTTACGATGTCTGGTTGCTTTATGCAACAACAGAAGCTGTTAGGGAATTGTACACATTCGATGGTTAGATGATTCTCACATTTTGTCACTGTTCACTCGTTCAAACCGTCGAACGTTTCATCCGTCAGTTGGACCGGCCCAAGTCTGTATGAGGTTGATACAGGAACTAAGTGTGAATATAATGTTCACTACATCAAGAAAAGCCTTGTTCTGGGGCCACTGCTCAACACAGCATTGAGAGACAAGGATGGAGTTTCTATCAGGTCATCTGGTAACAGAAAACTGGTTGCAGCTGGCGGTTTGTTTCAACTACCGGGTGTGCCTGATGACTGACCACACCTTCAGGCTATGCGACCTGGGAAAACGCCTTTCCTGGTACCATAGGTTTGGCGCAGCACAAATTGAACCCAATAATTGAATGTTTAACAACCCTACTTACTCTTACTCTTCCTTCTGGAAAACCAAGCTGGTCGGCTTCGTAATAACTCAGGCTACTGATAAGTAGTCAGACTTTTCCCTAGCTCCCTATGTACTGTCGTTCCGTTCCCCCTATCCTGCTGTGTGTGGGGTTCGTTTGGCAATCTGTACTGCCAACAATCGTACAAATGTGGACTCTCCCCATATCTGTTTCCTCTTTACCTGGGTGTCTCTTGGTAGGTCCGGCGTGAAATCGAGAATCACCGATCAGAGCGCAATCTCAGCACGTTAATAACTTGGCCACGAGCCTGGCGTTTTTTGCTTGTTTCCATTTAGCAGGCGACATTTTGTTGACCTGTGTTTCATTGTGTCCGAACGTTGTGTAGATGGCGCGCATTTTGTTTGGGGATGGTACGCTGTGTCCCGCATCCCTCAAGCCATGATGGTGTGCTGCACCTAAGAACCAATTTTCCTCTATGATCCTTGCCATCTGTTCGGTAGTTTCATTTACATTAGTGACTGTTTAACTGATTACTCCTGATAGCCTGGTCGCGCTTCCTGTCCTGCATTTCATCCGTGCCGCATGATTGTTCTAATGACCCCTACATGAACAGTTCATAACTGTTCTTTACAGTCCTCCGATTTGTGACAACTTGCTGGCACTGGTCATGCGTTCCATGTATTCCGCAAATAAGCTGACTTATTTTAGGACCAGGTCAGTAGTTACTACTGTTCTTTACAGCGTTTGTCCTGTCAGCACTGTTATTCCAACCACCGAAAGTACGGGTACCCTTATTGATCACCCTCCTATGGCAAGGTCGAATGGCAGCATTATCCAACTTTGTGAAATTCTTCATGTTACCCCGACGGAATGTGACTGGACCTGTGACTGGAAGCGTGAGGCCAGTGTCCGGTATGAATACGGTGTTGCTTTTTGGAAAAACGCGTCTCTGGGTGGCTGTCATCCGAAGCGGACCTGCCCCACGAACACTGGTTGAGCGAGCCACTGAGCGCCCACACATAGTTGGTCAACTACGAGCGGTTTTTGCCTGCTGAGTGCGGATGTCGAGGCGATCAGGGAGATCGGCAGACATGTTGCATCCCACTGCAACTCATCTAGGTAATCAATACGTTTGAACGGTCGTCCTCTTGTCGAGGAGCAATCGTTCTTAGTAGAGCTCATCAGCAGTGCATATCCTTGGCCGTGTCTGGGTTTCCACTCCGCACGTCTCACATGCGAGGCGAGCGTGTTCCAATCACTCCATCGATGCATGCTGGACGCATCTGAATTTTCACGTCTGAACAGGCGAATGTGTTCACGCTTGAGTGATGTGAATGGTGGGCCCAACGCCTCGAACGACCACCCAGTAACATACCTTTGTTGCGTCGGTTGATTGCCGCGCCTGTCAGGGCTTCCTAGTCAGGTAGCGCCAAAGACGGATGGACCAGTTGTGGGTGGTTGCAGGATAGGGGATCTTCAGGACTCCCGTGGTACTCGTTCATCTTGCGTCTGACATTTGAATGCAGTGACATTCAATAAAACTACCAATGAACCAAATGCACATAGCTGTCCATTTAGTGCGCCTCAGAGACATCGTGTGCACTCTGATTATTCCACCCTCACTCATTCAATCCGAACTGAATTACCACTTCAATATGTCTGCAAATCCATTCATGGCGCCTAGTGAAATCCGTAAGGACGCGTGTGGAAACTGTTCCCCAAGGCTGAGCCACACCGATCAAACATCCCGACTGACCCTCGCTAACAATGACCGAGGTGTAAACTTAGCCTTATCGTTTTAGACATTTCATATCCAATAACGGATAGAAGCCGTATCATCGAGGTCGCTACTGTTTAGTCGTTTTTAATGTGTACTAAAGCAGAAACTGAAAAATCATCAGTCCACTGTAATCGTATCTTATTTGTACGATTACTACTGCATTCAGTTTGACAATTACACACCATTACACATCAATCGATAGGGAATTTTGAGTCCTAACTTGTCTGAAGTCCCCAACATAGTTTATGGCCGAAATTGCATGCCTTAACATCTCAGATTGTTCGTGTCGATGAAAAATAGCTTATTACGTGGACTGGACGGATAGTAACCGTGTCACGATATATGTACTGTTCAACCGTTTGTCAGGCGAGCACCGAAGATGGACTAATGAGTGGCCTTGAAATGCGAAACGCACTCAATTTGCGTGGTACGTAGTGTAAGGGACGCCACACGTTGTTCTTGATTTCCTCCGCTTCTGTTCAGCTTGGAACCTTCAAATGTGGTTTTATGTGACCAGAACTCCAATTCACCGTGTTGTTTTGTGAGAGATTGTGGAGCGCTATCCACGCTATTTTACGGATTTAATTGACAAAAGTGACTGAGCGAGATGAGAGTGACCCCTCAAGATCACAAGTAAGGTTGCTCAATTGTTGGTCCAACTGTTCATGGAGCAAACGTTTTATCACCAATCGAGGTGACATCGTCAAATGGTTGGTGAGTGCGTCTCAAAAAAAACAGAATATACAAGTCTACCTAATTTTTTTTATTTGAGCATCAGCGGCATCCAAAAAGTATCCCAAAGTTTGAAACACACAGGGATGAGGAGCCTCCTGGTGAGCTAGATTTTACTTGAAGCTGGTACGATCCAGACTATTATCGATCCAAAAAGCAATTGAAATCCAACAGCATGATCCGTAACTCTGCATCCTTAAGAAACCTATGTGAACTCCGAACTTGAGCAGCCCAACGAAAAAATCCGGTTCCACAAAATTGTCTGAAACCACTCAACCGTGTGACCTATTGACCCGTGCACCTTGCCCCTTCCTCCAGAGAGCATTTACCCGTAAGTTCCACATACAACTTACACGTGATTTCTGATCAGACAGAGGGCCAATCACAGAAACCAAAGTTTGTCACGCCCAAGTTAAATGCTTACAAATCATCATCCTCAGACTCAAAATGGTCACCGTTACAACTCCCAACAAAACACGTCCCGAGTGGTGTTCCCATAGTGCCCCCGACTTGCAGGTTCCAGTCCTCCCCTGAGTGTCCTGTGATTGACTGTTCCTTGAACTGTTGTACACGCTGGGTTTCAGCACTTAAGACCTAGCAAGGTAGTTAAATACTTACCTTGGATTAATCTTCGGGAAGACCTTGCTGGAGTACCTGCTGACGGATTTTCGTGCATAACTGTTTACGTTTCGCATTCCTGATCGGACTACAATATATGCGGAAATGCTTTGAAGTACCCTGTGGCTTCATCCTCGCACCCGCTAATTCACTTACACTCTCGCTCCGTTCTAAACCTCCCCCTGTTGGTGTAGACCCCGAAACGCATCATTTATTGTCATTTATTATTTATGGTGGAAAATCCCACCACGACATACTGTTTCCAGACCATCTTTAGGGTAAATTCTTCGAAGGAGAACCATATTCGTCTGTGGACCCATCCCAGAGGTTCTTTGGAGGTGAATCTCTCTCTCGTTGATTGTAAGCAATGGAGTTCATCCAAGTTTCATGAGTGCTACTCAAGCAGACTACCCCTTCTGTAAACCAAGGCTCTATCCTTACAAAGATCGCAACTTTTCAACTAATAAAACCTTTAAAAGTTCATTAGGAGGACCTTTTCTTAGCTAGGCCATCCACTCCCAAAATTTCCAAGGATATCGCTACAGCACATCCCGCATGTTATTACTTTCTGGCCTCTGGCTTTTCATTCCTAATCCGAAATGCGCAACTCGATTAATTTACCTCACGAAGCAAACAGAATAGTGAGAAACGATGCAGAAGATGCACAAAAGTCCTACTCGCAAACAAGGACCATTTTTGCAACATGATTTCTGGAAGACCATTGAAAAGAATGTTGGTAGCTTAGGTTGTAAAGATGGCTGTTGGTTGGTTCCCTGAGCTGGACAATTTGGTTGGAAACGTTTAAGCACTAATCGAGCAGTTAGTTGTGAATGGAAGTGCGTGGACGTACGCATTCATGAGCTATATGGAACCCACTCATCCAGATCAACCTGATGATTTCACTGTCTCTCTGATGATGTCACCTTGACTGGTGGTAAAGTGTTTGCAACCAAATCGACTAACTCATTGAACAAACAAACCACCAAGTCCTGGAATTCTGTCGATGTTTTCTCTCTTCAAACTGAATGCTGTTAGTTTGTTTCAGTTCCCCCGGTATTCTCGGCTAGCTGGAATGTATTGCCAACTTCAGGTAGCCTTGTAGAAGCGGTGTCGTTCAATCACACAGCCTCGCTGGATTGGAATCCAGCGGCTGGGAAGCTTGACGTCCAGAAATCTCCGTAGCATCCGAAAACACTGTGGGTATGTTCAGTCCTAATGGAACCACATACCCCACTGCCTAGGCGATAAAGCTTGATTAGGTGGCACAACAATCTCCCGAACCATCCGACGGTGTGACACTAAGGAAAATAATACAACATTAAATGTTGCGTCAAACAAGTAATGCCATATAAGCGGACTGTTCATAATTCCCGCCCAGACCACCAGTCGTGCACCAAAAGCCGCTTCATGTTTCACTTGGTACGATATTCGAGATATCGCAGTATATTTTCGTAAAGGAAACTACTCACAAGGTTGCTGAAAACTCTTCGACAGCCCACAACCGGTTTTGCCCTTCTCGGGGCTCATCAGGTAGCAACAGTTCCTGAGTTTCCGTCAACCGTATGTCCTACTTGAACCCAAATTGGACTGATTGCGAGCAGCATTTGAAGGAGCGTAAGCTTTCGACAAATACACTCATTTGCAAATCAATTTGGTTTTCACGGGAGACTTAACTGAATCTCTCGTTTATGATATTCTTCAACTGAATGTGCTGCACACAGGCCGCTTCATGTTTCACTTGGTACGATATTCGAGATATCGCAGTATATTTTCGTAAAGGAAACTACTCACAAGGTTGCTGAAAACTCTTCGACAGCCCACAACCGGTTTTGCCCTTCTCGGGGCTCATCAGGTAGCAACAGTTCCTGAGTTTCCGTCAACCGTATGTCCTACTTGAACCCAAATTGGACTGATTGCGAGCAGCATTTGAAGGAGCGTAAGCTTTCGACAAATACACTCATTTGCAAATCAATTTGGTTTTCACGGGAGACTTAACTGAATCTCTCGTTTATGATATTCTTCAACTGAATGTGTTGCACAAAGACCGCCTCATATTTCATTTGGTATGATATTCGAACAACCTCGCCGCTGTATAAAGTCTAGATAGCACCGTCGCTGTGGGAAATCATTGATAGTAATCCACACACAAACCCGGCACCATCAAGTGCAGTACACATCTGCGCGCGTGGAATGTGTTTGAGGGTTAACACCTGTTTGATCTCGGTATACTTCTCCACGTTCTAACACATGTACAGACATGTACACACCGTGCTGTGATTTTGACCACCAGCGGCCGTCGTTTATGAGGTAGGAAAACCCATGTGTGCCGTTTGTCTGTCATTCTAATGGGTCGCGGTATGAAAAGATACCATTCAGAGCCGTACAACACAAATGAAAGCAGTAGGCGGTCAACACATGCCACATTGGAAAATGTGACGATTTGACCAAGGTTGGTCATGCAAGTCAGTCAAATCACACGGTATCTGGCTAGTTCGACGAAACTTCTTTGTAAATCCAGCGATTTCAACCACTCGGATGTTTTACAAACAAGAGCTTAGGAACGAAAGTTGTCCACCCTGTCTGACTGACTAGCTTACTTCACGAAATTTATTTTTAGAACGGGGCTAAAGTTTCACTCGTAGCTCCGGAATAGGACATTTCGTGACTTAGTAAATTCCACGCGGCTTGCTTGACTCCATTGTGTCAGGCTTATCACAGTCCCAACTCGCCGCTTGAACGAAATCCGGTTTTATGGTCCGACATTCTTGTACAGTCTTGAGCGTTCCAGAAATGTAGCTATTTAGCCAACCACTGTGCTATGTACTGATAGGGGGATCCGATTACAACCATGTGTGTGTGTGTGTAAAAGCAACCTTTTCGAAGCCCATTGTTACCCTGGCCTCACCATAATCAGGAGTTTGAACAAGTTTCTGGCTGGCAGCAGAACGCTAAAATTGAGTCACGTGACCTCGATAGACAAGTCTGTCAAAATGACCTGACCGAGATTATTCGGCGTCAGTGACTTACGGACAACCATGTGTGATCCGGATACTAGCTATTCATATATATATATATATGTATATATATATATAAAGTAATCCTAGACATTTCGGCTGAGATCTAGGTAGCTACGACATTATCTGACCTTTCAGCGTGACCTACTTGCCTAGAGCTCCGGCAAACCTGACTAGCGAAAAGACCTTGAACCTTTAAAACGTTCCTACGCTGCCTCATATCCGGACGGACAAGAACAATTAAAGTTCTTTCTTCACCGAATCCAGCTAACCAAGTTTATTTCTAATGGTTGCCTAATGGAGCTGTAATTCAAGTATTTATCCCCCTATCCTTCAATCTAGAACAGTTAAAACTTACACTGGACGCTCAGACGGTTGAGACTGAAACCCACGCCTCACAAACTTCGAAAGGCATGTAGACACGGGCAGTATTTTTGGGGCTCAGATACCCCAAGGCTACTGTCCAATCAGGATAGTACAATGCTCACGTTGTATGGACGTAACACACTACTCATAAGGTTGCTGAAAACTATTCGACAGCCCACGACCAGTTTCGGCGTTTTCCGGGCTCATCGGGTAGGCGCACTCCCCATCAGGTTGTCGAATAATTTTCAGCAACCTCATGAATAATGTATTAACTCTGAATGATGCACTGCGATGTCTTGAATATTGCCCCAACTGGAACATGAGGCGGCCTGGTGCAGCACATTCAATTGAAGAAAGACACCAAAAACGAGATATTCACCTGGGTTCCAGGTGAGTTTCCCGTGAAAACACAATACATACCTATTTCATGTTACCCATCAAATTGATTTAGATCGACCTCAAGCGGCAATGTGAAAGTAAAATGAAGACGTAATACGCTACTCATAAGGTTGCTGAAAATTCTTCGACAGCCCGAGACCTGTCTCGTCCTTCTTGTCGGGGCTCAACAGGTAGGCGTATTCCCCTAGTTTCCGTTAACCTTGAACCCAAATTGGACTGATTTCGATAAATACACTTATTTGCATTATATATATATATATATGTGTGTGTGTGTATTGCGAGATCTCGAATATCGACATCCCAGTCAGGTAGCGTCACAAACGCTTGAAAACCACTGGGAAAATTCTGATTTTTCAGAAATGTATGCACTCACCAAAACTTGAGCAGACTTTCGTTTTCGGGTGAGAAATTCAGCTGACGCTCCAGCACACACACACACAATATCGACTGCATCGGATACCAGGTGCGCAGCAGTGTGCTGAAAATTTGTCGTTCACATGAGACATTGTCAGGTGACAAACAGCATAAACTCGTGTGAATGCACCGCTCCGTGCATACAGATGCTGGTTCAAACTGTTCAAAATTTATTTTAACCGTTGTTGAGTAAAACTTAATAGAAGTTTAGGCCGCACTACGGGACAGCCCAAACGGACTGTTCCAGTTTTACTGAGTATTCTGGGTGCGGTCTACTGGATTCGAAAAAAACTCTCATCAAGAAAGTAAATTGTGTGCAGTGAATCAAAACAAGTTTCTTCTTGAATGAGACCGCTCAGGTGGAAAAGCCGTCAAGGCCAGAATCTCCAGCTCTAGTTAGGAGTGACGAAAACGGATGTGGACAAAGTTCAAGCCTTCCCTCGCCTGGTGTACCAACAGCTCCTCTGGGATGATTATCCTAACGGGTAGAACTGATAACTCATGAATTTTTCCAATTTCCCATCTAATATGGGGAAGTCAGGATCGAGAGTTTGTCCTCTTACCTTACTCTGTGCAACCACAACCATAGGGAGAGCTTGCAAGTTCAGAAGGGCGAATGTGCAGCATTATCCCTCGCCGCCGGTTGGGATAACCTCCGGAGGAAAGTTTTCGGGTATTACGTCCGGCTGTAGCCGTCATGTTGCTATGGGGTTTGTCCCAACCAGGTTTTTCTAAAGATACCCGGATGGATGGGATGGACAACAGGGTCGAGCTATTTGGAAGAGAGTGTTGCAGTTTATGTGATGTATTCCGACTAGGTCAGCTTATTAGTGCACAGTTGATGACAGCCATAATATGATTCAGAAGGTAACAGTCTTTACTAACAGTCTTTACTATGGTTGACAGTGGTGAGTTGCAACACGTATAAAAATAAATACAATGCGGAATGTGGAGCAAGACAAAAGGGGAACTTATCGGTTGTGAGAGTCCCTTGGTGAAAGTCCGGACGGCGGTAACGTGTTTTCTCCGCAGCATAGTTGCTACACCTGTTCCATATTGTCCGTGGACTTGTGGAGGGCGGTTGACGTCCTGCTCCCTGCGCGCGCGCGAGTTTTGTGTGTCTTGACTGTGCTCGGCTTTCCTATATGTAGGTGCGTTTGCGTGTACATGGGTGTCAGCACATGACTTGTTGCTACGCCTACTGGTCGGTAGAGGCAGTCAATATCAGATGAGTCACCCTTGTGTGTCGCGATTTGTAAGTGTGGGGCTAAAACGAGTCTCGTGATCTAGGGAGCGATTGTGAGCTGTGTAGTCAAGTAAGTCACAATCGTGTAGCGTGATTCGTGAGTGTAAAAAAGACAGATCTCGTGATCCAGTGAGTGGCGGTGAGCTGTACAGTCATGTATGTTGGTGAAGGGGCCGCTACAAGCTATCTGGGTCAAGGTGAATCTAGGTTGCCTAAATGTTCGATTACACTATCCGATATTCTTGGCTGTGTTTCCTTTCAGACACATTAACTCTACTGTTTTGTACGCGTTTGGAGGGCCTTAGTTGACGTTTCTTGTTTTTGTGAATTCTGCGTTGGAGTTTTTGCAAGGAAGTAGCAGACTAATCCAAAGAGTGGGAAGATATAAGCCCTGCCTGAAGAAGGACATCAGGAATCAGGTGGATTCGGTCGAATCTCCCGTTGAAGCCGACTGAGTGCATTTCGCCGACTGCATCCAATTTGACGGATGGCCCTCAACCTATGAGCATCAAAAGGGGCAAAACCGGTCATCGGCCATGGAAAAGTTTTCAACAACCCTATGAATAGTGCATTCCGTCTAAACTCTTTCTAACTCATACCTTGGAAATATTTTTCCCGCCTGCAAACACCAGGTCGCTGTCACTTCACCTGGTCACCTGATCAACTTCAATAACCTGACCTAGATTCACACCTTGCCGTGGTCACAACGACGTTAGAGTTATGTGGGCTACCCTACCTGCGCATGTTTACATGAGGACATTCAAAGGGTTGAGGGACATTTCGAGATCATTGCTAAGATAAGCAGATGTTCTGAGCGAATATCTGCTGGACGCACAGAAATGGCTGACTGTAGCGTTGTTTCGGGCGCAGTAGAGCAATGAGTGATGTCCGGAGTAACCTGATGGCCCGTAATGCTGGGTTCTGGGTTGCAGGCTGGTGACCGGGTGGTTGTTACCCCATTGTGTTGTTTGAAAGAGACAATTGTTGGTTCTTCGATGCAAACTAATAGGTGAAGTGGGCTGTAGAAAAGTCTCTCCTTCGAGGATGACTAAGCTGATTTGTCAAAGGCAAGGTGAACTGAATTATCCGTAGTTTCGCAACCACAAACAATCGGCCTCCGGTGGCCAGTAGTTCATGCTTAATGTTTGCAAAAATACGATCGTACTCAGGCAGTCATCATGAGGAACCCTTTTTTGTTCGACCGTAGCCACCAGGTTGGTTTAAGCACTGTGTAAACTCTCCATTCGGAAAAGAAGTTCCGCGTAGTCACCTTCCAACAGAGTTCGTTTCAAGAACTCTTCCCAGCTGCACACGAGTTCAATTTCTTCTAGCCTTGTGTCTTGAATAAATCATTCTTAAAAGCTACGGGTGTACGACTTGAATGTGAACATCCCGGATTTGAAGTATACAGTGCGGGTCTTTTGAACAGTGTCAGAGAAGGCGAAACTGCTGGTTAACATGTTCTCGTTGGACACTGTGTGGTGAATACTACTGGGACCGAAAAATGAACTTAAATCTTCCTCAGAAGTATAAATGAGAATATCC